>OZ024854.1:20420100-20422600 GCA_964017155.1 Oasisia sp. SBJ-2009
ATGGTGTTCACAAGTAAGAAGATGATATTCCGTCAATTAATTCAGATTATTGATTCTGAATAACTGATTATTTAACATAGGTGTCTTAGGAATATATAGCCCAAGACGTAAGTAAAGATCGTTTAAATGCTATATATTGGGATAACATTTACTCTGCCCCTCAAATCAAATGGTTGATGCTCTTTCAAATGATGATACTGCCAAAATGTTTAAATAATTTATTAAAGAACACAACAAAAGATTAAGCCCTATCAATATGTTGCTCTAATGTGACGTCAGTTGTGGTTTTGGCTTAATAATCTCATGCAGCACAGTCACGCGGTGTTGAGTAAACAGTGGCGTAGCCAGAGTTCTGCATTGGAGGGGGCTACCCGACAAACAAATAAACCCTACATTATATATATATATATATATATATATATATATATATATATATATATATATATATATTATACGTATATATAGTATATGTATATATGTACATATTAATATATAAATATGTTATATATATATATATATATATATATATTAATATTTACATATGTATAGTAATTGTATACTTATAACATATATATATATATATATATATATATATATATATATATATATATATATATGCTTCAAACCCAACTTGCCTAAAATGAATACCGACATGACAACCAAGTTCACTAACCAATATAGCGGGCAGTTCAGAAAAGCTATTCACAGAAGGCGTTAAAGTTTGAACATAAGAGAGAAACGACACATTATTAAAAAGTCATTAACCCAAATCCCCAAAATAATATCCTCCTAAATAGCCGGCCACCGCATTCCTCACGCTACTTATCCCAAACCTACAGACAAGGACCATGACAAATGCCAACATAGTCACATACTCTGATGAAGCAATAATTAAACAATATAATAGTAGCATTGCTAGATGGCGTTTAACAAGAAACTTCACATCATGTGATGTTATAGCTTATAATAATTTATAAATTCACTACAGGAAGTGACACTTATCCAGTGCAAAATCGACTAGGTTAATTACTTTGGTTACATTGAGGATTACAGCAGGGGCAAACACATGGAGGAAAGTCGAAGGGGTGATGGTCATTAGACATATATCATGGATATGTAAAGGACATGTGCTCAGCTCATGTATTACCCCGGTATACACGAATGCACTATAGATGATGGCACTAACAGTGAAACAACAGGAGACGTTCTCGATTTGAGAAAAACAACACGTTAAGAAGAATCGTGGGAATTAAGAGAGTTGATAAGAGAAGAAAGAAATGCGAGTGGAGTTTGGATGAAAGTTTTAAGAAGAAACGGGAGATGACAAACTGGCAAATTATAAATATTTGTGTGTGTATATATATATATATATATATATATATATATATATATATATATATATATATATATATATATATATATATATACTAATACAAATATCATAAGGGAACAAAGGATAGCAAACTGGTTGTACTCTCACTTAGTATGACAATTATATCCACAATGCGAAACAAATACAACAACTAAAACATCCACAACAACAACCGAGGCGCATGGGGTGGCGTGGTGGCCCCTGCCCCCCTTCTGCCTACGCCACTGCATGTACATAACGTCGGCAATGTTTTCCACAACTGACGTCACGATCCTGCCCCTCTTGCGTTTCGCGAAAACAGACTTTTCCAAGTGGCCACCACGACAGCTTCCGTTTAATGTCAATTTTAAAAGTGTTTCATCAAACTTGTTATTTCGGTGTTGTCTTTATATTTCATAATACATAATGTACATGCATCGTTTCTACACATATTCAAATTGTTATGGGAGCAAATATGACCGTTAAATAATCGGTCTTGTGCATTCTGTGAATAGCGTGGTAGTCTGCAATGCCAAGATGTAATTATGATGTAAGGGATAGAAGTATGTTTAACAAATTTTCTCAATGTTGTTTTACATCAACACAACATTATTGCAAGTACTTTTATCACTATTACAACCGTTGAGGTGTTAAATAGACAATCCGTTATTTCAGTCAGTTTGTGACATACGCTGACGCAGCAAATAAGTGCAAAGAGTATGGTGGAGCTCTGGCTACGGTGACGTCCGAGGACACGCAGAAAGAGTTGAACCAGTTACTGAAGTCATACACTGTCGGAAGTGCATGGCTAGGAGGAAGAATGAAGAAGACGGGTACGATTGTGGGAGCACGTGAGTATAAAAATATTTCCTTGAAACACAGTTCGATATAATACAACTTCATGAATTCTTTTCCATGAACATACGTCTCGATAAAAACAAATTACCTACCCCACCGTAACATCACATTCTGCGCAGACGTTTGGGTGTTCAACAAGCTACTCTTGCTGACATAGAACCCGTGCTGTGATAGTTGTTCTCTTTTGACAACAGTCATATCTTCAATAATTTCATCAAGGTCTCCGCCAGATTTCATTGAAACAATGAAATTAGGCCACTAAAATCCAAGTATATTATCAGGCAGTGTCGT
>OZ024854.1:20427600-20430100 GCA_964017155.1 Oasisia sp. SBJ-2009
CTCTTTCCATAATGTTCCACACTGCAGCATTGAATTCGTAACTAGATGTGATTGTGCGATGTTGAACCCCAGAGCTGATGTGCTTTACGCATGTATGTATGTATGTATGTATGTATGTATGTATGTATGTATGTATGTATGTATGTATGTATGTATGTATGTATGTATGTATGTATGTATATATATATATATATATATATATATATATATATATATTATATATATATATATATATGTAGATTCGTGATGAACATTTATGAAAATATTTTGACAATGCTGTTCGTGCTTGACTACACGCCATATTTGTGAACCAGATACCTCGGGTAGTCAATGGAACACATGGAATTCCTGGTCAACATGCACGGCTACTTGTGGAGGTGGTACTCGCGAGAGATCTCGTACATGTGGCCGGCTCAACGGCGAGCCTTGCCAAGGAAAAGGGACGCAAACAGAGATATGCCATACCAATGCCTGTCCACCAGGTAACGAAATTGCGATAGATAAGTTTCTGTACGTTTCTAAGGAATAAAAACTATTTCATACATTCGTAATCTCATGTACGGACACCTGTACACATGAATAAAATGCAGACCGAATTACAAATACACAACACACATAAGCAACACACGTACACTATATATATACATATATTAAATAATTGTGTGGGTTTGAAAGGTAGGGTCTTGTACAACTCAGTGTACAGTCCTATAGATAGCTCAAAGGGTTTACACTTTACCTCCCTAGTGGCATACCTATTTAATATAACATCAACTGAACTTCTCTGTGAAGTGTTCGTGCAGGCTGCATTTAATGCGTGAAGGCCGTTTTACAAATGTCCACCACTATCTATTGCCAGGTACTCATTGATACAGCTTAGTGAGAGTTATAGCCTCTTGCCATAATGTTCCACACTGCAGCGTTGGATTCGTAACTAGATGTGATAGTGCGATGCTCAACCCCGGAGCTGATGTTCTTTACGCATATATATATATATATATATATATATATATATATATATATATATATATATATATATATATATATATATATATATATATATGTATATGGATATATATATATATATATATATATATATATATATATATATATATATATATATAATATATGTATATATATATATGTGTATATATCTTCTTCTTCTTTTTCGCTTTTCCACACTAGGTGGGGTCAGCGGCCCGAATTCTTGGTTTCCAGAATGTTCTGCCCTGGGCATCCTCCGGGGTGATCCGCAATGCTAGCATGTCCCTTCGGACGCAATCAGCCCATCTCCCTCTTGGTCTTTTTCCTGGCACTATCATATCAACAACTACTCTCATTTCGTTGTTTTCTTCCATTCTCTGCATATGTCCGTACCAGCGTACTCTCATTTCTATGACTTTCTCTTGTATGCTATTCACTCCTAGTACCTTTCTGATTTTTACACTCTTTAGTTTGTCGCTCAGTGGGGTCAGCTCAATCCTTCTCGACATACTCATCTCTGTTTTCTCGAAAATCTGTTCCTCTTTCTTTCTAACTGTCCAACATTCTGCTCCATACAGAAGTACTGGTCTAATGACAGTCATGTAGAGCTTGTCACTGATAACTCCGGATATGTGTCTCCACTTACCAAGCTGCATTAACTCTTGGTCTTACTGCTTTCTCTGATCCCCCTTCTTCACTGATGGTGACACCTAAATATTTGAATTTATTCACCTGTCTCAGGCTCCTGCCTTGGCTGTGCTTTTGTTCCTCTGTTGCTATTGACCATCACTTCCGTTTTCCCGGTGTTGACGTTTAGTCCCTTGCTCTCCATCCCAATCTGTCAACCAAGATATATATATATATATATATATATATATATATATATATATATATATATATATATATATATATAATATATATATATATATATATATATATATATATATATATATATATATATATATATATATTATATATATATATGTAGATTCGTGATGAACATTTATGAAAATATTTTGACAATGCTGTTCGTGCTTGACTACACGCCATATTTGTGAACCAGATACCTCGGGTAGTCAATGGAACACATGGAATTCCTGGTCAACATGCACGGCTACTTGTGGAGGTGGTACTCGCGAGAGATCTCGTACATGTGGCCGGGTCAACGACGAGCCTTGCCAAGGAAAAGGGACGCAAACAGAGATATGCCATACCAATGCCTGTCCACCAGGTAACGAAATTGCGATAGATAAGTTTCTGTACGTTTCTAAGGAATAAAAACTATTTCATACATTCGTAATCTCATGTACGGACACCTGTACACATGAATAAAATGCAGACAGAATTACAAATACACGCACACTATATATATACATATATTAAATAATTGTGTGGGTTTGAAAGGTAGGGTCTTGTACAACTCAGTGTACGTCCTATAGATAGCTCAAAGGGTTTACCCTCTACCTCCCTAGTGGCATACCTATTTAATATAGCATCAACTGAACTTCTCTGTGAAGTG
>OZ024854.1:20440100-20447600 GCA_964017155.1 Oasisia sp. SBJ-2009
CAGGCATACCTACGTTCGACATCAGACGTGTTCGTGGTGATAGCAATTTTCTAAACGCCAGTTTCAAAGATTTTGATGAAAACGTATTTACTACATGTGAGTTTATGTGGACAGATATTCGTAATATTATGATTTCTTTATGTTCACCTCGATTGTAAAATGATGGTATACACTACTTAGAAAGATTCCACATGCACACTGGTTACCAAATATATGTTTGAGAAGCAGAAACAATTTGCTTAATTCAACAATTCAATGTTCTTTAGAAACTCAGCTTTATCAGTAAAATCTAGGAATCGCGAGCTCGAAGAATTACGAGAAAGATGATGGCGTAAAGAAACGCGGCTTCCTACGTCTCTACCCTGTCAACGTATCACTAACGATACTATCATCCCGAAACACTACCGCTTCATCAGCAGCAGCACGAGGGCTTACTGTTGTCTAAACTACACCTGAGTATTTTTGTATAATTTTACACCAACACGTGACACACTACGGTAACACAAACTATGACCCTTCTTAATGACGCCAACTTGGTGCGTGACAAACACCAATACGTCACTGATTCATTTTGAACTGTATGTATGTATGTATGTATGTATGTATGTATGTATGTATGTATGTATATATATATATATATATATATATATATATATATATATATATATATATATATATATATATATACATACATATATATATATATATATATATATATATATATATATATATATATATATATATATATATATATCAATATATCATAATATATTTTGGCCAAGTTACCAGAATTTTAACGGATATACATTATTTTTCCTGATAAAGCCGAGTTTATTTCACCGGATATCTTAAAATGTAAGCTTATGTAACTGTCTGGAAACAGAAACACTTACATCTTGCCCATCCTCGAAATGCTATGTGTTTAGTGTTCTACTATTATATCCTAGAATACTATTTGCAGTAGCGTACAAAAGGCAATATTCTGGCAATCAGTCCACGTTTAAAATTATATCCAATGATATAGTTATAGATAGCATCATCACGGTTTAAGAATACATTGTATACATATGAAATTATGGCAACAAGAGCTAATAATCTGACAGCAACAAAGCTCTAGACAACGTGTCACTGTTTCATTAAATAATTACCAGTAAGAATGCCGCCATCACGTTTCGCGTCGAATAGCGTACCTAGATGTCCACCACATATCTCACACTTGGTGTGACCAGCTTGATGGTTCGCCCCAACATTGTCTTATATCTTCCTTTACAGATATACACACACGGCTACGTGTCGTTGTCCCAACGATTACTTCGCAGGAATCCTCCTGTAGACATAACGAAGTTAATGCCAAAAAGTAAGTATTACGCCAAACGGCATGGGTACGCCCTGTTAGCCCCGTTCTGGGCTGACAGCGACTGCACACAAAACAGCAAGACGTACTACCATGAATACGACAGCAGCACTACTGCCTCCAGCCCTGCCGAGAAAACGAGAACGGACGCCATTATGAACTTAGCTAAACAATACATCAAGAAATACTCAGGTGACCAGGATATTAATCCCGACTGGGTGCTGGTGGTCACGTGGATAAACAACCTTCCTAAATTGGAGTACGACCCCACTCGTGATAAGGCATGTTATTTTTATTTTGCCGAGTTTACAATTGAATATATACACACGCATGCATGTACGCTCGCACACACTTACACACACAAACACGTGCACGTGCACGCGCACACGCACAAACACGTAGTAGTAGTCAGATGCAAATGTAACCAATTATACAAGGGACATAACTACGGACATCTTCTGATTAGATGTGCATTCAATATATGACCCTTTCTATAATTACCTTGATTTCCGTTGCAAAATTGCCCTCATGACCACAACCGTGACAAGGCATGTTATTTTGCTATGTCTACTATTGCACGCGTGCGAGCGTGCGTGCGTGCAGACACACACGCACATTAATGTGTAATTTTCTGCAAATGTGTTATTAGTAATATCTGGGTAATAGACCTTCATCTTTTGTTGCACAGGTGTCGCCAATACCGTTGGATGTTTTATTTGACTTACCTCTTGTTATACATGGAACAGTTTCTAGTTTCCTGCCTCGGTTATCTGTTGTTTCAGGTTTACATAACCTCAAGTAGAAATATGTATCCTTGCCCTAAACAGCTATCCTCCGGAGAGATGTATCACATTTATTGAACAGGCACATTTATATCTTTGAAATAGGTTAACTCACGCACTACTACGCACACTACGTAATCTGATTCATAGCTCTTGTTGTTAACAGCCAAACACCTTTCAAATGGTGTTAATGAGTGACAGGAAAAAGAAGAAAACGTACGTGGTTTATCTTTACGACACAACCGGCTGGGACGATACTGTGAGTACTCGGCCGAATTTCCTTGGGTACTACACGACACACAACGACAAGGTCCGTTCAAAAACCTTAGAGGTTTCAAATACGCCGGGCGCCTTTCGCGTTGCAGACCTCAAAGGAAACACCGGTGAGTTGGCGTTGACTTAACTCTTAAGTCGAAACAGCAGTAGTTACTTGGAAAAGCCATGACTAATCAGTTCTAAGGAATGGTCAAACGTTGAGTTATATGTCTCTCGTTGCGTACATGTATGCATGTCCTATGCATACAAACTTTACTGTTGGTTGTCGTATTTTTTTTTAGACCGTCTTAAGCGTCCGTCCGTCTGTCTGTGTGTCTGTGTGTTGTCTTATAATCTACAACATAATGTCATCCGGCTATTTATGTAATGTATAAATATGAAGTTAGTTCAATGCACATATTTGTATTAATGAGGATATGTACGTAATAAAACAATATCAAATCAGAGGCATTGGTTGGACAACGTAGTTTTCTGTGTTTGTTATGGCTATAAAACCTATTGAGTATTGTAAAAAGACTATTATCATTCATATCCTAAGAATTGAATGTGTATCTAGTAGTTAGTTTGTGTAAATATTAAACTACTAATTTTCATATTTAAGTCTCAATTAATCATGTTGCAAAAATGCATTTCAATTAACACTGTGGTGTGAAGACAAGAACGTATTTTGGATAACAACAGCAAAAGTGGCACATAGAGTCATAGTCACAGTGACATACTGTTCCTGTGAATGTTTGCACATGATTTGACTTGACTGATGAATTCACTGTCGTTGCGGTACTGACACACAATGACACAAATGCTGTCACAAGTGCGAATCACTTTCCGTGTCACTGTTAAGACATCGAACGTGTATCGAATTCCGATAATGTAAATAATTATTATGTGTGTGCACGCGCGCGTGTTGTGTGCGTGAGTGTGTTGGTGTCCGCGCATGTATTCTGTAAATGTGTGCGCACGTATGTTTGTGTGCGTAAATTCACTTCTCTATTTCATTGAATAATTTTTTTGCGCTTGTTTGTATGTGTGTGTGTGTGTGTGTGTGTGTGTGTGTGTGTGTGTGTGTGTGTGTGTGTGTGTGTGTGTATGTATGTATGTATGTATGTATGTATGTATGTATGTATGTATGTATGTATGTATGTATGTATGTATGTATGTATGTATGTATGTATGTATGTATGTATGTATGTATGTATGTATGTATGTATGTATGTATGTATGTATGTATGTATGTATGTATGTATGTATGTATGTATGTATGTATGTATGTATGTATGTATGTATGTATGTATGTATGTATGTAAGCGTCTTTGTTTGTTTGTACTATTCCAAGTCAACCAAATAAATGTACAGTCTTACAAGTTAATCGTTATATTTTAGTCATCGCTCAGTTTATTACATGATGTTCTGTTTCAGGCGAGAAAGGCACATTCTTCTTTCCACTCACGATTTCGACTACGTCTTTGGGTCACGTGAGTTGCTTGAACTGGTACAAAGCGGAAATGACACAACTGGCCAACATCACAAACCTGATGGAATCAACTGCTGCTTGTCCGTGCGACCTAGCTTTGCTTTCGAAGGAAAGCCGCTGGGTGTTTGACAGGGAAAGATTCGAGTCCAAGACTGGATCTTATTCCGTATGTTTTTATGAACGGCGGAAAGACATCCAGTCAACTCAGGTGAGATTTTCAGATTTACCCTCTATCTCGGATCCATGTAATTATTGTTGCACCAAAATTACGCAGGAGCACCAATCTCGTTGTGTTCGTTCAGATCCAAGCTGTTTCCAATTAGATAATTTTGGTCTTTTGGATTGACTACAGATAACCGAGCATCATTGTTTCTTCGTGACCATCGTTAGGGATTATGTCCAAGTGGTCTCATCATTCCGGACTTGCCCTCTCTGATTGGTCGCCACAGCCCCACTTCATGTAAGACTTGGTGTTACATGTTGCAGTACTGTTGCTACAAGCCAGGGGGCGGCAGACTCATCCAGGGCAATGACAGTCGTGCTAGTCGGCTGTTCCTGTACCGCCCAGGGTTAGCAGAACAGCACCGACTGAAAGACGTGTTGCCCCATAAATGGTGCTGCGACCAATCGAACAACTGCGACAAGTTCCACGAGGTTCGCCCGTTGCGCGCCTGTAATGGAAAGTGAAATAGACCATCGGTACGTTTGCGCAATGATCGAGTAAAACACGCAACAGTTTGGTCAGAAAAGAACGTTAAACAGGTCCCACATTAACGGTAAATTCGTGGATCAGGTGATGTTCAACCGGGGACTTTTCAAAGCGCTCCACACTTACTGCTTGGTAGATCTGTTCACTTGAACCCCTACCTCCACTTCAGCCCCACCACCAATTCTGTGCCGAGACTGCTGGCTCACACAACAGTGGTTTTAGCTAATGTCAAGGATGGACTCGAAGCGTATCGCCAGTATCATCAAACTTTATTCATTCGCCAAAGAAACGACCCTATGATCACAACATATGTGTTACACACAAAATATATACAATCAAACACAGGAACATTCACATGCTAATATATACAGTCCAACACAAGACTAACATTGTCGTTAATAAAATACATCTCACTGATGTTTAGATATATATATATATATATATATATATATATATATATATATATATATATATATATATATATTATATAATATATATATAATATATATATACATACATATATATATAGTATATATATATATATATATATATATATATATATATATATATATATATATATATATGACCTGAAATACACGTAACTATTTTTGGTAAATATAAAACATAATTCATTCTTGGTCTGGTGCTAATTCTAAACTAAAAATAACTTTATATACACACACACACACACACACACACACACATATATATATATATATATATATATATATATATATATATATATATATATATATATATATATATATATATATATATATGACCTGAAATACACGTAACTATTTTTGTAAATATAAAACATAATTCATTCTTGGTCTAGTGCTAATTCTAAACTAAAAAAACCTTTATGTTATGCTATTTATAATAGTTATGTTGGCAACATAAATTTAAGAAGGGCCATGGCCCACCCCAATCACTGAACATTTGGGGGGTAGACATTGGACCCAACACTGCTTGCCTGATTCATAGAATGACAAGATGGAGAGCTTACAGGGGTGCCTGTGTAGGATTTCCCAATCCCACTTTTTGGCAAAGAAATTTGTCATCACTAAAATGAGATCAAATTACACAAAGTGCATAAATCCGCTGTATCCGCCGTAGGCGATATAAATATCCACCAGGGCAACCAGGATGCAATCCAAGGGGTGACAGGGCAAACAACAATTAATAATCTATAATGCGCTTGATGGCTAATGCCTATTAATATATCAACACAAGGTTGCAAAATGAAAGCCCGGCATGATGAATATTTACTGGACTAAGATCAAGATGCGGGGTCCGGCCAACCAAGCAGTTTGTCTAGTGATTTCCCACTAGGTAGTCGGTCGTACTATTAATTTTACTACTAGACCGATGTAGGGTTTTAAGAGAGGGGAGTGATCAGTCTCGCTATATATGCCTATACATTTGTTTTATGAACTGAAAAAGTATGAAGACATTTCCTATGCTGACCCCCTCAGGCCGTGGGGTGATCAACGCACCCCTCTCCCCCCACTGATCGACGCCCATGCTCTGCCTGTGTAGAACTTCCCAATCCAACATTTTGGCAAAGGAAATTTGTCATCACTCAAATGGAATAAGTTACACAAAGTGCAGGAATCCGCCGCTAATGCCGTAGGCGATAAGCATCAAGCAGGCGAGGGGTGAAAGTGCAACACAAGTTTCATCATTTAAAATGTGCTTGATGGCTAAAGCCTATTAATAATATCAACACAAGGTTGATAGAGCCCGGCAGCGGCTTACATTTTTCCGGTAGTTATAAACTTTCCGATTGGCCTTTCTGCGTATGCGCGACAAATTAAAAATTATCAATGTGCAGCGAAATAACAAAGCATTTTTTGTATAAATGCCACGCGCTGTTCGATAACTCTCCTGTTCGATAGCTCTCCATTCAAGACATTAAAATATTACGTTTATTTAAATAACTACCACGGATTATGGCGCACTAACAGCAAAACATGCCTCAAAACTTGTTTGCCTCGTGTTAATTTGCGATAAATAACTTTGCTGAACTTCATATGGCGAGTTTATTGTCTAGCTAGTCCTATGTAGCGGCTTTTAAGAGAGAGGAGTGTTGAGTCAGGCTATATGCCTCGCAATTTTTCTGAGCTGAAAAGTGGGGGGGGGACAATTCCTATGCTGTCCCCCCACCCTGAAAAGTGGGGGGGGGACGCGTCCCCCCCGTCCCCCACCGATCGACGCCCGTGCGTCCCTGTATAACATTTTATTCTAGCATATGTGTCGATTCTTTTTATGTCGAAGCCAGCGCGCAGTTGTGTATAGGTTTCTAAACGAGGCCTTACTATTGTCTAAACTAAGCTGAGTATGTTTGTATAATTTTACACCAACACGTGACACACTACGGTAACACAAACTATGACCCTGCTTAACGACGCCATCTTAGCTCGTGACAAACACCATGTTTTATGCTTGCAGGGCAGGACGGACGGCCATTGGAAATCGACCAAATGACACGACTAAAGGAGACGGCAAACAACTAGTATAATTATTATCGGCATGTACTGTATTATTGGCGAGTATTGCGTGTACTGTTATTGAACGGATCATAGTTATAGTATGTATGTTACGCTTTTAACATTACGATATGATAAATGAATGCTAATGTCAATTTTTTGCATTTCAATAGAAATATTTCTGTTACGAATTTGCCTAGACGAAATTTGTGAATTTGTATCCAAGACGTTTTGCTTGCTTGTTGACTAAGTGTTGCCTAATAATAATATGCATGGTTTGGTTTTATCAACATGTTCCGATCTTTTGTTGGCTGCGGCTAAATAAGTAAATATTTTGCAATGGCTATTTAGTAATTAATATATAAGTGTGCGTGTGCGTATGCGTGCGTGTGTGCATGTCAAGTCAGTCAGTCAGT
>OZ024854.1:20452600-20555100 GCA_964017155.1 Oasisia sp. SBJ-2009
CTCCTGATGGTGTTTTAACACATATGATACCGTTTTAATATTGTGGACTCCAAAAACATGTGCAAAACTCCACTTCACAATTACATAGCTGTGCTGTGGCAGGTCGCATTTACCATATCGGTGTCAGCCAACATAAACTGTTAGATGTTTTATTAATATGGGATAACCTATTAAAATTAGTTATTTTTTAGCTACACACACATAGATCTACAAGGAACGTTTAGGACTGGCATCATGGTTAGCGTATCAGACAGAAAACAATAATCTCAGTAAGAGAAAAGACAATGGCCCTAGATTTGCTTAACAAATCAGAAGATAAAGAAACCTAGGCAGGGCATATCAGTCGAATACGATATAATATATATATATGTGTATACATCGCATATATCCACTTGGAAAGCTTAAGAAGGGAGACTTCTAGAAGGAGGACCCGCGAGACGAACTAGATCAGTACTGCAAGGGCACCAAGGGCAGAGACAGGCAGATTGGGAAACAGCATGCCAAGGTCTTCACCCAACCACAGGACACTACGGCTACACAGTGAAGATAATAATAAAATAATAATAAAATACAATAATCTCATGGTGCTCTATGGAGCTTTACAGTAATGATAATAATAACAAATCTACAAAAAAATTAAAACTACAATATTCAGTTAAATCATTTAAAAGTTAAACAACAAATAGTCATAAATTGAATTAAACAGTCAAAATACAATTATGTATAAGGATAGTAAACCTAAAAGGTATAGGTGCAATAAATAATTAATTAAGTAATATATTACATAAAAACTATCAAATAATAAACAAATATATATATATATATATATATATATACAGCTATATATATATAATTAGGTGGGATTAAAAATAGTAAGATTACGGATCAAATGTGCATTCATGGCATTAAAATAAATGAACTAGCAGGAATAAATATTAAGTGCTATTAAAACGGTTGATATGTCGACTTGTTGTCTATGTATTGCTGGCTGGCTGCCGAACCAGAAATGTCTTTAGTTGCCTTTGAAATTTGATGCAGGTATCACTATTTCTTATGTTAACAGGCAAACTGTTCCATAGAGTCGCCGATGATTCTAGTATTTAAACATGATGATAAACCACAGTGCCGTACCCTCATGACTTTGTTGCCATCATCGTCAGTTGTTTCTTCGACCTCCTCCGCACCGGCTTCAATGGCCACATCCATTGCATCATCCAATGTTAGCTTCTTCTCTGTATTCTCCGTTGGAACGTATACACATCCTTTGTGTTGGAAACTATGCAGTGCCAGACCACTATCTCCTATCGTACCACTGTCAAACCAATCACAATGCATGTATCATAACAGTTACAGCTGTGTACCAATTGCCTCTATATGGTATATGCTATCACATCACACTGAACGTTGTCTGTTCATTCAACATTTATTAAGTTTACGTGGTTACGGAAGATTCAAAATATATTTTAGCATTGTCCATTGGCAATGTATTATAGCCATATTCATTGTGATAATAACAATACTACTATTATAATCAGATCATTTCATTAAATTGATCTGATTTAAGTCGTCGTATTCTGTCTGATCGAGTGGATAAGACGCCTACCCAAACTTCTTCATGACACACTGCACATCCTGTCTGGTGCGCTGAGACTTCTCTGTGAAGGTCTCCACCATGAGGAGACAGTTGCCGACCCCCTTCGCCTGCACGTACACCACACCCCCTTTGTCTTTGGTCTTGGCCTGCCACACAGTAACAGCTGCTTCGGCCGGTGCAAAACAAGTGCTTCTAAATAACAACATTAGAAACAGGAAATTAAGTTCAGAAGATACTATAAAATAAAAGGTGTGAAAGAGGTGCCACAGTTCTACTATCTTTCTCACTTCAGAATGACAGTAGACTAGAGAACATGTAGTAACAAAGTTTTTCCACAGAAGCCTTCAAGAAGAGGTCACCCTAAAAGCTACTTGTATTGCTAACATTGGAGTAGACCTGTGTGACAGTCAGACAGACTCCAATGAACCTGCCACCACAATTAGTCAAGGATATACAGGAAAGTATTTGAAAGATTTGATACTGGAATGGCAATGGTAGTAAATAGCAGGAACAGTAACGAAAACTGAATTGGAACACCAGCAGGGTACTAGTACATAGACTGAAGCTGACTGCTGGCTTGACAACTGAGTACAGCCATCTGTACTAATATTTAGTCAATACCTACCAAACCTTTCAGAGCATTGTCTATTGTCGTCTTAGGCACGTCTTTCGCTTTGGCATCTTCCAGCAGTCGTGCCAATAGGAAATTGTATTTAGGGTCCGCACTACCTCCCTCTGCAAGCAAATGCAACACTTATATCAACATACATTTTCCTTAATGAGATTATTACTAATAAACAGTGGTAGTCTCACATAACTTGTCACTCACTGTACATGTATCGTTAGACGTTTAATCACTGTACTGAATTAATAATCACACACTATTCCAGAGATCTCATGCATCACATTTAATCAAAAATCCAGTATAGATCCTTAAGATGTCTTATATTTCTATTAGTCATATGGCACATACAATGGTACTTGGTTATTTAAAACAGTAATATCCGTGGATAGTCCTACAACCTCTACTACTACTCCCTGTCACTTCTTTCAACAATTCCAATAAATCTTTAAATCATGCTACGGCACCAATTCCGGTTCTATAAATGATACTTCAATTCCAGCTACGATGTCAAATTGACCTCAGCCTGCCTCTGTTTAATTACAAACCAATGAAACCATACATGTAATTATTAAAACAATCTCATAATAATCCAAACATGTCATTGTTGTACCAGTAGCACTCAGTACTACTCAAGTCAAAGACACTGTGTGTACTAACCTCGTACAACGACCTTAATTCGCTGTGCAATCTTACTCGATATTCGCTGTTTTTCCGAATCCTTTGATGCTTTGATGTGTTTTATGTTATGCCACTTGCTGTGGCCAGCCATTCCCCTCACTGGCTGCCCAGAAGGGTAACTACCCCCAGTAATGTCACTGTGCCCTGAGGTGGCATATACTGTCACTAAAGTCCGACTAGGCAGATGATGTTCCAGACAGCATGTCAGCAGCATAGATTTGTGAACTGCTGACTTCTGAATGACGGCTCCTGCACCTCGTTTTAGGCAATGCTGAAGGCATGCTGCTAAGTGATGGCTTGATAACATTGCCATGGCAACAGTTGACAGTTCACCTGCAATGGAGCAAAAGTTACAAAAACATATAAAATAATGTTTCTCTGTTTGTTTGTTTGTTTATTTAGAAGTGTCTACGCGTACATGAGCCGTAGCTTTAGACCCATGGCCAAACCGTATGTTGTGTCCCAAAAATATAGCAGAGTAATTCGACTAGTAGCTAATAAAACAAAACACCAAAACATAAACAGATAAAATATAAAATAAACAGATAAATTTATAGAGATAAGCAAATAATAGGCCTACATAAGGCCTTTGATAAGGATCAGACACAAGACAAGTCTAACTCTAAGACTAAGTAATTGACATTTTAATTGATTAATGAATTAGACTTTTTATTAGTATCTAATCTAATTATATTGTTTTGACCAAACATATTTCTTTAAAACGGAATAATCCGTTAACTATGGCCAATGTCTGAAACACCAGTACAGTCATTCTGTAAAGGAAATCATTCGAACGTTCGTGTTGCCAACTAATGAACTATAGCTAGTATTAGCTACACCTACGAACTAACCAGGCAAGGACAAACATGAGAGACGGGCACCGCGGCAGTGTCACTATAAACACGACGTGCGATGCATGTCCACTGACATGCAAACTTTTCAGATTCAAGTATACATATTGATTCCTATGTGAGTTAATCAGTTCTACGAGTATGTACTCACAAAAAGAAGTGATCGACGATAAGTTGCTGCCTAAACATTTGACATGTGTCAAAACCAATCCAAACACCGGACTTGCTGCCGAGTTTAGGTCAAGGCCGTACTTCCTAGTTAACCTCAAACCAGTCTAATTTGCACCATTAATACAGATAAAAGTTGTATATTTTAACACATCTGGTAATCGGAATTAAAATAGATACGTAATCTTATTTTTATTTTTATATACATGGCATTCGCTATTTTAGCGAGGCGCTAACCTCGACGAAAACAAGATGGGAGTGCTTGTTTTGTGCACGTGTGACTTGTAATTGTTTATCAAATTACGTACACTGTGCCCAAATCAAACACACATACGCTGGCAGTTGATTACACTAATCAATCAACAATCCACCTACATTTTGACTATTAAATTGTTGGGGTAAGCTGTAGAATGAATATGTTATTATTGATTTCTTATAATATCGCTCAGCCCGCATCTTCAGGCTTCAGCTCGACTGTAGGCGTAGGCCGTAGCATTATATTTGATAATATCAAAATTATGGAAATTGCTACCACAAATCTATGTCTAACATTTCAAAAATGACAAGGCTGGAATCACTTTCCAGATTGTTTAATAAATCAGTGGTATATTATATACTATAATTAATAAAACTGACTGGCTATTTGCAGAGCAGCTCTGCGAATAAGATTAAGCTCGCCACTATTCGCAGAGCAGTGACGTTGCTGCTCTGCGAATTAAGAAAACATACTGGCTCTGATTCCATAATTTGCAGAGCAGTGACGTCACTGACCTTATTCGCAGAACTGCTCTGCGAATAGACTCATCCTTAATAAATTTAAGGCGCAAATTAATGAGCATCTCTTCCTTTACTATAGAGTTTAGTTTTCACAGTTTTTTTTAATTCATTGCATCAACTTCAAGCCAATCAAGAGACCTGAAACTAATGAACAACCATTGCCTAAACATAAGATTAAGAATGATATATGACCATGATTCGAAGAGCACGAAGCCGTGGTATATTTTAAATTATTTGTCAAACCGACTTCTTTGGTATTGGTTGCTGCCATTACTGTCAAGCTGCATTTCATTTGAATCACTCGCATCTAATCAGTGTAAAGTTAAAAAAAACTCATGTACTTAATTAATAGATTTTGTTGTGTGAAAACAATAATATGATGCCCTATTATATCTGATAGGCTGCGTAATGTGTACAGCTGTATCAACAAATCACTTGTATGCCCCCTAATGCATAATCAAAATAGATTTACCGACAGTTTGACACCAAGTTTACAAATATCTATCAAGAAAAACGGTACTTTCTTGCAAAATCAAATCAGCAGTCGATCGTAGATGTTTCACTATTTATATTAGCGATGTTCATGAGCAAGAATTGCAGTTGCTTAGTTAGCATGTCCGATGATTTGGATGAAAAAATGAAAAACAGCAGCAATGTTGACAGCCATGTTTGACGATCGGCTAAATTTCAGTCGATTCTGAGCTGTCAATTAATTGCGCATTACACAATACAACTGATTTTCATGTATCTTATCGCCCATCTTGTTTCTTGTCTGGATTGTTGACATAGATAATGTTCTGATTATTTCAGTATGTTTTGTAGTCACACAACAATAATTTTGATGACATATTGTAGGCAAATTAAAAAAATTAAATTTAAATTAACAATGTAGTACAAGTTTAAAGGAAATGTTATAACAATGCCAAATAACTCAGAACAATCTATTCTACTGTTGCCGTTCTGGAATTATTCAAACATTGCATTAACATAATTAATACCCATTTTAAAACATCATTTGCCTGCTCAGTAACTGATTAATTGAATAGAGTAATTCTCCCAATATTTTTTATTTAGCCTATGCTACAGATCGATGCAATCCTAGCCTGGGTGATGCAGGCTATGATTACTAAAATGTTTTTGTCCGATCGTTTAGGCAGTGTTAATGGACGCGGGCAGGAAATAACATTTCACCAATTTGGTGAAGAGTTTAATTTATTTTTGCAAACCGTTTCGTCTGTGGCGCAATTGGTGAGCGGCAGCACTAGCCTAGGAAGTGTTATGAATGCAGCATGGCCCATTAGCCAGACTGTGTCTGCGTGGATGCTGTCAGTGTTCACTGTCACAGGGGTCATGGTGCAAGTGATGATGAAGAGAAAGGGTCACAAGAAACACGAGCCACAGAATCTGAAGCGGTTTCGTGCGTCAGTTGAGAAGTTCACACAAGACCAGTCGACCACTGGGACCAAGGCTAATGACAGTGATGATGAAGGTTTACATAACAGCGGCAGCTTGGGTCGACAGAAGTCACGAAAGTTGAGACGGAAAGAAGAAAGGAAACTGAAAAAGATGAGGAAAGATGCTTTCCAGCGTCATGTGACAGTAAGAAGAAATAATTCTTTATTTATGTGATATACACCTAATGATTGCTGCCTGTAATTTGTTCAATACCTGTGAATATGGTTATATAATCAGTTTTAATCACACTTCACTTGAGAGAAACCTTGGCAATGCAGCCACCTCAGAATTAAGGTCACTTGGTAATGCAGACACCTCATGATTAAGGTCACTATAGGACAGTATCACCTCATGATTAAGGTCACTATAGGATAGTCTCACCTCATGATTAAGGTTACTATAGGACAGTCTCACCTTATGATTAAGGTCACTATAGGACAGTCTCACCTCATGATTAAGGTCACTATAGGACAGTCTCACCTCATCATTAAGGTCACTATAGGACAGTCTCACCTCATGATTAAGGTCAATATAGGACAGTCTCACCTCATCATTAAAGTCACTATAGGACAGTCTCTAATTAAGGTCACTATATGACAGTCTCTAATTAAGGTCACTATAGGACAGTCTCTAACTATTTCCATTGGCAGTAAAGCATCAACAAGTTAAACCAGCTAGTATGGTCAGATTGGTTACCTCTCTATTCAGGCCACTCTAGCCCAGTCAAGAATGTGTTCTTAATATTGAGGTTCTACTCTACCACCTTTAAACAATTTGTTTTTCTAATTGTATCAAACATGTTACTATATAAGCTAGCATATCTTTGTGAAACAACATATCTGTATAATAACCCCTTGACAAAAGCATAAATTATTATTATCATTAGAATTTTATTTCACTTGCATGAACTTACAGTTAGTCCTACCTGCCTGCTCAGTACTCCAGTTTAATAGTGGAATATCCTGCGCCAGAGAAACGTGTGGATTGCCTTAGTGTTTCTGTGTTCAGCTGCCAACTGCTGAGAGCCTTCAGAAGGAGAAGGATGAGAGGATGAAGGCCAACCAGAAGAGGAGGAAGATGAAGGAGAAGCGGAGAGAGAGAAGGGAACGGAAGCAGGAACGCAAGCGTTCAGAGGTGGAGGTAAGTGATAAGTGTGTTTCGCTCAAGATAAATTCTGGTTGTTTTGTAAAGAATTAAAAAAATAGTTAAAATGTAAAAAAAATCTAACACTGTTTTGGCTCTGTTAAAAACTATTAAGTTACATTTTACTTCTAAATAATTCATTGTTCACATATGAAACAGGTGAGTCACATCATGTCTGCCATGTAAAACTGCACTCAATAGTAACAATTATTAATACCACTTTAACAAAGAGGAACTGACATCCTTGGTTTAAGAAGTGACACATATTTGTTGTACATGTGAGGATACAGCAAGCTGTGTGTTGTACATGTGAGGATACAGCAAGCTGTGTGTGGTACATGCGAGGATACAGCAAGATGTGTGTGGTACATGCGAGGATACAACAAGATGTGTGTGGTACATGTGAGGACACAGCAAGATGTGTGTGGTACATGTGAGGACACAGCAAGATGTGTGTGGTACATGTGAGGATACAGCAAGATGTGTGTGGTACATGTGAGGATACAGCGAGATGTGTGTGGTACATGTGAGGATACAGTGAGATGTGTGTGGTACATGTGAGGGTACAGTGAGATGTGTGGTACATGTGAGGATACAGTGAGATGTGTGTGGTACATGTGAGGATACAGCGAGATGTGTGTGGTACATGTGAGGATACAGTGAGATGTGGGTGGTACATGTGAGGATACAGCGAGATGTGTGTGGTACATGTGAGGATACAGTGAGATGTGTGTGGTACATGTGAGGGTACAGTGAGATGTGTGGTACATGTGAGGATACAGTGAGATGTGTGTGGTACATGTGAGGATACAGCGAGATGTGTGTGGTACATGTGAGGATACAGTGAGATGTGTGTGGTACATGTGAGGGTACAGTGAGATGTGTGGTACATGTGAGGATACAGTGAGATGTGTGTGGTACATGTGAGGATACAGCGAGATGTGTGTGGTACATGTGAGGATACAGTGAGATGTGGGTGGTACATGTGAGGATACAGCGAGATGTGTGTGGTACATGTGAGGATACAGTGAGATGTGTGTGGTACATGTGAGGGTACAGTGAGATGTGTGGTACATGTGAGGATACAGTGAGATGTGTGTGGTACATGTGAGGATACAGTGAGATGTGTGTGGTACATGTGAGGGTACAGTGAGATGTGTGGTACATGTGAGGATACAGTGAGATGTGTGTGGTACATGTGAGGATACAGTGAGATGTGTGTGGTACATGTGAGGCTACAGTGAGATGTGTATGGTACATGTGAGGCTACAGTGAGATGTGTGTGGTACATGTGAGGATACAGCGAGATGTGTGTTGCAGGAGAAAGAGAAGGAGGAGAAGGCTCAGTTGGACGCGGTCAAGGAAGATGACCACATGATTAAACAGATGGAGAAGAACCTTAAACTGAATAAAAGGAAGAGCAAAAATCTGCCCCAGAGCTTTGTCAACGATGGACTGGACTGTATCCTTTTCCACTTCGCACATGTTATAGGCTCACACTAACTGATAGCCTTTTAGTCAATGGCTAAAACATGATTGTGGCAGAACTGTGGAATCATTCCCACTGGTCTGACACCAAGAGCAAGAGCAAGAGCAAGAGCAAGAGCAGGCTCAGGTGAGTGAGAGCAACCTCGGAGAAAGTCTTATTTAGTATTAGTAGTTACCCTATTGATGTGATCATCATTACACTTTAACTTCAGTAAAGATATTCTGGATGCTGTGGATGGACGATTGCTTGAAGAAGATGCAGATTTAGATACAAGCATGGAGTATCTTCCTGGGCCTGGGTACAGTGATGGTAAGTAGTATGTATGACTGCACATTTCCTTCATTAATACTTGCATTTAATTTAGTTTGAGAATGGTGTCTGTATTTTGATATGGTGTATCATCTGTGGCTGATTTGGTTCATTTTCCTGTTGTAACGCAATCCTGTTGGCCTATAGTTACAAATGATGATGCTAGATTGAAGTACAGTTCCACAGAAAATGTGCTGTTTTGTTGGCACTGTTTGAGACATTAGTGGCATTCAGACTAAAGACTTCTGTGTCGAACATACTTTCATTTAATTCTAACTTCCTTGGTGCTGAGGTATTTGTTTCTTGTGATGTAGTTATGTTTTTAAAGGTGATTGTTACATTGTAGGTGATGAAAGCGAAGACGCTGATGCTTCAGGAAGTGATGAAAGCGATAGTGAAAGTGATAATATTCTAAGTGCCCATGAAGAAGCTCTGCCAACTCCTCCTTTGCCAGACGCTGGGGATGTAACGGGCATACTGAAAGGAAAACCTTCAGAAAAGGCAAAGAAACAGAAAAATGTATGCTTTGTTGAAACTGGCAATGCAACATCACAACACATAATTAAATCCCCAAAGAAAATATCCATTGTTGAAAACGACATTGAGGCATTAAATTCTGATGAAGAAACATTACATTCTGAGGAAGAAAATGAAACTGAAGCTGGGAAAGTTGTTCAAAGCAAAAGCTTTAAGTACACAGAAGACATTTATGGGCGTCTGCGTGATAGCCGAGGTAATGTTCTCAGTAGCTCTGATACATTAGGAGCAGGTAAGTCGTATGTGCCACCAGCATTGAGAACACAACTCACCAGCGGCCAGGATGAAAAGAAGAAACTGGAATTGGAAAGGATGAAGAAACAACTGAAAGGTTTGATTAACAGGTAAGAATTTAAGTTAACATCCATTAGCATGAATATCCAAAACTGTATTCATCCTAGTTAATAATTTGTAGAAATAAAAAGTAGAAGAGAATGAAAATAAATTGGACTTTGGATAACATGTGGCTTCCTAGTCCACACGCCACTTGAAGCATGAAGCTTTTGATGTCCATCTTGTTATGCCTTGTTAAATATGTCCTCGCAACATTAGCATAAACAGACCATATATGCATAGAAGCTGGCCATCTATTTTTAGCTGATGATTTATTGACCGGTTAAATTTCAATTTAACAATATAGATTGTTATCAACTGAGTTAGGGGATCCATTCGAAATTATTTATTAGTTTGTCCAATGATTTAATTAAAAATCAACTAACAAATTTGTTCATGTGAGAATTGCTAAGTAAATTTATAAGGTATTCAAAAGGAATAATTTGATTCAAATACAAAATATTCAACTGACTAAGATTACACAATAATTTGAACATATTTATGGTGTGATACTTTACGTTTTAGTTTTCATGTTTTTTTCTTCATATTAATGAAAGAGTAAAACAATGTATTGCATGTGACTGACCAATCAAATGTGAAATGGTTTGTTGTGCTTACATGTAGACTGAGCGAGTCCAACCTGCAGCCAATCAGCAGTCAGATAGAAGCGTTGTTCCGGAGCTACAGTCGGGCAGAGCTGAGCGAGACATTGACACAGATTATCTTTGATGCGTGTGTGTCGTGGTCACACATTCCAGAGCGCCTGATCACAGAGCATGTGCTGTTGGTGGCCATCCTCCACCGCAATGTCGGCAGTGAAGTAGGTGAGAGCAGCCTCTTGTACTTACAGTGTGTGTAGGTTAGGAAATGTGTAATCAAACAGAATATACATATATATTTCATCGACTACATTGTGCTGTTAATTGAAGAGTGTGACAATCTACAACCTGTTTTGGAGCCCAACTTCTCATCTCCCACCTGTTTTGGAGCCCAACTTCTCATCTCCCACCTGTTTTGGGGCCCAACTTCTCATTTCCCACCTGTTTTGGGGCCCAACTTCTCATTTCCCACCTATTCTGGGGACAATTTCTCACCTGTGTTTTGGGGTCACTGATCACATGGTGTGGGAGTCATTCATCTTTCTTTCACCTGTTTTGGGGGTCCATCATCACCCATCTGCTTTGGGGGTAATTTCTCGTCTTATAAAAGCTTTTGGGGTTGTCTCCTGGCTTGTTTTGTGCCCCCTTATTGATTACCTATTTGGGGGGGGGGGGGGGCCTATCTCTTACCAGTTATGGGATGCCACCCTCCCATATGTTTTAGAGAGCCTCTAACCATGAACATGTTGGGCCAATCTTCCCATCTTGTACACATCCGTCATAACTCATTCAGCAATCTCTCCACCGATCTCAACTCTAGCACAGAACCACACTAATAGGGCTTGTAAGTCTCGCGCGCGAAAACGAGGCTGGGGGCAGGAGGTCCATATTCTCCATGTTAACGTATAGGACTTCGTTTTGTTTTTGGTTGTGATAATCGAACGGTTCCAGTCTAACTATTTCAGTTATACCGTCCGAAGGATTATTACAAGCAGAAGCAGTGGAACACTTTGCCGGTGACAATGATCACGGAAATCATGAATTTTAATCGATTATAATGGTGGTTGCCATGGCAATAGCGGCAAGTACTTGCGTTTGGTGATCTTGACTAATAATGAAAAGTGCCATTTTTCGCGTAGTACAACCTGTTTGGGGCAAACGTACACATGTGTTATGATTATGCGAATTTAGACAACTTGTCAGATATAAGGGCTTATCGAAACCACAATGTACAGCAATGTAAAATGCAAATCCCGTAAACTATTTTATTGTGTATTATTCTTGTGTACAGTCCCCAATTGTCTCGCTTAGACCCCAATGAGCTCCAATCGCGCGGAGTCACGCCATTTATCGTGACATACTTACGGGCCCTATACAGTGTAGTATCACCTTGTCACTGAAACAATGTTAATTCATACTTCCTACAACCAGTGAAATGCTAATAAAAAAGGCTCATGTATTTGTTTATGATTTTGTTCAGTTGTTAAAAATATGCAGTTATCAACATTAATATGTATTTGTCAGGTTTTTTGTACCTGTGAGGCCATATCATTGAGGATGACTATACATTTAAACCCTACTATGACAGGTAGAATTCAGTCCCATCAACTAGCCGAACCATTATCTGCTAATGGCAGTAATCATATAATATATTCCCTTTTTAAATAGAAACTACATCTAACACGGCTGTGTGAAATCTACGAAATGTTACTGAGGTGTAATTTTACTGAAATGCTTAATGCTATCATTTAATGGCCCTTGGTGTTCAATCAGACATGTCCTGTTGAGTTGATGTGGTTTACGGTGTGTTGTGTAGGAGCTGTCTTCCTACAGATGTGTTGTATAAGTGCCTTGTGTGTGTAGGAGCTGTCTTCCTACAGATGTGTTGTATAAGTGCCTTGTGTGTGTAGGAGCAGTCTTCCTACAGATGTGTTGTATAAGTGCCTTGTGTGTGTAGGAGCTGTCTTCCTACAGATGTGTTGTATAAGTGCCTTATGTGTGTAGGAGCTGTCTTCCTACAGCTGTGTTAAGTGCCTTGTGTGTGTAGGAGCAGTCTTCCTACAGATGTGTTGTATAAGTGCCTTGTGTGTGTAGGAGCAGTCTTCCTACAGATGTGTTGTATAAGTGCCTTGTGTGTGTAGGATAGGCTTGGGCAAGGATTTTTCACTCAAATTAACCATATTGCTGCATGACTTACACATAGAAATATTAACCGTTGTGGAATACAATTTATATACATAAAAACGTCATTATGTTATCTCTTTGTATGCCAAATTCCGTTCTTGTTCCTCAAATATAACGCGTTCAGTAGCATTTTAAAACGACCCCCTACTCAACAAAAATCGGTCTGTTGCGACACGCTGCCTGTGCTAAGATGCTATGTTGTTACGTTAGCGCGCGCGCCTCATCGCGTTTACCACCAGGGTGAAAATGTAATCGTAAAATAGGCTTTCTTCTCAAACATTGCGCCGCGTCAATTTTTGACCAATTCAATCAGAATAAAGCTTATTTTGAAGAAAAATTATTGCTCTATCGATTGGTGATACACACTACGCTGAACTAATAAGAAATCGTCCGCTAAAACGCAATTAAACATGACAACTTATGTCATGGTTGTATTTCGTGAGCAACGTCGCCGTTCCGTATCAGATCGCGTAGTGTGTGGTACCATTCGATCCGGCGTGAAATTTGCTATCCAGTACATATCATTTTATGAATATAACATTTTATTTGTGGGGGCGCACGCCTTTGAAAGCTGGTGGTACTTTTTCCCCGAGTCGCGACACTTCGAGTCTTCGGCAGATCGCCGCACGCGTTAGTAGTAAGTAAGTCGCTAATGTCGTATTCCACGCGTATGTTAGCAATTTCTAAACATCAAGGCACATAACGGCTACCAATTGTCTCATGGTCAACGTATTGCATTTTATTGATA
Source organism: Oasisia sp. SBJ-2009 (assembly GCA_964017155.1). NCBI lineage: Eukaryota > Metazoa > Annelida > Polychaeta > Sabellida > Siboglinidae > Oasisia > Oasisia sp. SBJ-2009. Next base: position 20,466,091 of record OZ024854.1, read on the forward strand.
ATTTATAGCGAATAATTCGTCTATTTGCCTGTTGCTAAATCTATGGGTTTGCCCTTGCAACGAAATAGGCTGACCCAGATATCAACATCACAGTGAGCGCCAGGACTAGTCGATCTTTGTTGTGAGGGGTGTCAAGGAAGCTGTCGAAGCTCGCCGTTTACTTGAGAAACGATCTTTATGAACATATTTTTCACGTCGTGTTGTTTTACTCGTATTATGGATGACAACTATTATAACTGTATTGTCCACACAACAGTAATTGATACGAAATTCGGCATAATGCGCCGCTATTTCAGCTAGACCAACGACAAACATACGCCGCTGCAATGTCTGCGCCATTGCGATAAAGCCGACTTTCTACTTGTATTCGCGCAACACGTGGATTATTACATTTACAATGCCTTTGAAATAGTATAAAACAATTTTATTTAAAAAAAGCAGAGACAAGAAATAACAATTCTTGGAGACGAATTGATCGACCTAGCGTCGTAATTCCATAACATTATAGTTTTTATATCTTTTTGTGTTAATATTATAATTACGTATGTTGTCAAATCATTTTGAAATTCATTCACCCACATGATGGAATGTATTTCGGAATTTATCAATATTACATATAACAATATTTGTTATTAAACTGATTAGTAGTTCAATTTAACACCAATTATTTTATAAATATATGTTATATATCTTAAATACCTCAACCAGCATGTCATTTTTTATTATTTATTAATTAATAGTTTACAAATTAACATATATTTGAGTTTTTATAATTACAATTGACACAACTATTACATTGCTGTAGTCATTTGTTAATAATTAAGTACTATGTATATTATTATATATTTATTTATTCTGCTACTTTATTTATTTACTTATTTACTCTTAATTAGCTCAACCAGCATGTCATTTTAATTATTTATTAATTAATAGTTTACAAATTAACATATATTTGAGTTTTTATAATTACAATTGACACAACTATTATACTGCTGTAGTCATTTGTTAATAATTAAGTACTATGCATATTATTATATATTTATTTATTCTACTACTTTATATACATATATATATATATGTATGTATATTTTCTTGACTACATTGACATATGATATAGACTACAACAATGCCATCTCTGTTTAATTTTAGTTTCTCTTATAGTTCTGTACAACACTGATTTAGACAAACGTACTCATATGTTTTACTTGTACTTTTATTTTATTTATTTATTAGGATGTTTTAATGTTGTCAACACTACCGAACAGAGTTTGTACTTTGGATTTTAGTGTCTAAATAAAGTGTATTATTATTATTATTATAATCTTATAATACTTTTATTACATTTGGTCATATATGATAAAATATGTAATCAAATAATATATATATATATATATATATATATATATATATATATATATATATATATATATATATATATATATATATATAATGGTTTCTAAATTATAGATTAGTTAATTATGTCAAAAAAAATTACACAAAAAAGAGAATTTTAGAACTCTTATTTCACGTAAACAACACAATTATATGATTTATGTCAAAATCATGCAGTAGATATACATAACAACAATACCTGTGCTAAATTAAAAGTTTGTAACTTTAATATATGTTTGGCTAGAGCATGGCCAAAATATACCTAATTTTCACTGTCATGGCAGCCATATTGGATACCTAATTTGCATAATTTAAGCAAAAAATGAGAAATAGCTAAATTCTATTGAAAACTAGTTACATGCCAAATTTGGTTGATCTGTGTTGAAAAGTAAAGATTTTTGTTTGAATCTATACTACCTACCTTGAAGTTTTGACATTTTTCCCTGAGGTAATCGGGAAAAAAAGTAAAATGTCATATAAAACCCAAACGACATGACATGGCTGAACGAAACTTGTTTTACTATCCGAATATAATATGTATTTTTCACAATTTCATATTTTTATCGCTTTTAGTGACTTTTTTCAATTTTGTGCTTGTCTCTTGCCAAGTGTCAATTTGCTAAAATAACATATTGCCACATTTTCAATATGGCATATTTCTGGAAATATGAGTCATACCACTCTAATAATTTATGTACATGTTGACCATGTTGTTGTCCTTGGATGCATGTAATATTGAGTTATTCTAGTAATAAGTTAATAAGTTGTGTTAAGTCAAAAATGACATTTTATAATAAATTCCTTGCCCAGGCCTATGTAGGAGCAGTCTTCCTACAGCTGTGTTGTATAAGTGCCTTGTGTGTGTAGGAGCAGTCTTCCTACAGATGTGTTGTATAAGTGCCTTGTGTGTGTAGGAGCTGTCTTCCTACAGCTGTGTTGTATAAGTGCCTTGTGTTGTGTAGGAGCTGTCTTCCTACAGATGTGTTGTATAAGTGCCTTGTGTGTGTAGGAGCTGTCTTCCTACAGCTGTGTTGTATAAGTGCCTTGTGTTGTGTAGGAGCAGTCTTCCTACAGATGTGTTGTATAAGTGCCTTGTGTGTGTAGGAGCAGTCTTCCTACAGATGTGTTGTATAAGTGCCTTGTGTGTGTAGGAGCTGTCTTCCTACAGCTGTGTTGTATAAGTGCCTTGTGTTGTGTAGGAGCTGTCTTCCTACAGATGTGTTGTATAAGTGCCTTGTGTGTGTAGGAGCTGTCTTCCTACAGTTGTGTTGTATAAGTGCCTTGTGTGTGTAGGAGCTGTCTTCCTACAGCTGTGTTGTATAAGTGCCTTGTGTGTGTAGGAGCAGTCTTCCTACAGCTGTGTTGTATAAGTGCCTTGTGTGTGTAGGAGCTGTCTTCCTACAGCTGTGTTGTATAAGTGCCTTGTGTGTGTAGGAGCAGTCTTCCTACAGATGTTTTGTATAAGTGCCTTGTGTGTGTAGGAGCTGTCTTCCTACAGCTGTGTTGTATAAGTGCCTTGTGTTGTGTAGGAGCTGTCTTCCTACAGATGTGTTGTATAAGTGCCTTGTGTGTGTAGGAGCTGTCTTCCTACAGCTGTGTTGTATAAGTGCCTTGTGTGTGTAGGAGCTGTCTTCCTACAGCTGTGTTGTATAAGTGCCTTGTGTGTGTAGGAGCAGTCTTCCTACAGATGTGTTGTATAAGTGCCTTGTGTGTGTAGGAGCTGTCTTCCTACAGATGTGTTGTATAAGTGCCTTGTGTGCAGGAGCAGTCTTCCTACAGATGTGTTGTATAAGTGCCTTGTGTGTGTAGGAGCAGTCTTCCTACAGATGTGTTGTATAAGTGCCTTGTGTGTGTAGGAGCTGTCTTCCTACAGATGTGTTGTATAAGTGCCTTGTGTGTGCAGGGGCTGTCTTCTTACATATGTGTTGTATAAGTGCCTTGTGTGTGTAGGAGCTGTCTTCCTACAGATGTGGGCCCAGAGGTTCCACGGCCTCTACGACTCATGCGACAACAGTGGAGGGAAGGAACTCGACAACTTGCTTGTTCTTCTTGCTCAGTTGTGCAACTTCAAAGTATGCCATCTGGAAATAAATCGTTATCTCTCTTTAACTTGTTTGAATTGTTTTGTCAAGTTAAACCTGAATAAGTTAGGCAAAACATAACGTTGAGATCCATTAAATATGTAACATTTGCAGGCCTGTTTTAATAGCCACTTCTCTCAGCCTCCGTTGCAGCATCCATGTGTCTTTGTATTTGTCTGTGTATCTTCCAATATATGTAGAATTTATTCAGCCATGGTGTTGCATAATAATATTTAGTTTCTCTCGCTTTATGTAGAATGTTCTACTGCAATACCTGGTTACACACTTCAATACACTGCTATGCACCTCAATACACGATTATACACCTCAATACACAGTTATACACCTTACAAAAGAAAATCCAGTGAGTCGAGTTAGGTCAATGTGACACTCCCTCTCTGTAGTCTAATATACCATCTCTTGGCAGATTTGGCAGTAGTTCCATGTTTATACAGACTTTGTACATTTTAACGACGTGTTTTGCCTTATTGTTAAATGGCTATACTGAAGCCATGTCATGTCCATGTCTGTTGTATTGTTCCTTGTGTCAGGTGGTCCACAGCCTACTCGTGTTTGACGTCATTGATCACCTGGTGGAGAGATTTGCAGAGAAGGACATTGAACTGTTACTGGTTATACTGAAAAGTAGGTTTGAACAACTGGTTCCGTTGTAGTAGGAAATTGATGGTGAATTTGCATAAATTTTTTCAAAATATTCTAAATTTGCCACAATGTAATTAGTATATAAATTGTGTGTGTGTGTGTGTGTGTGTGTGTGTGTGTGTGTGTGTGTGTGTGTGTGTGTGTGTGTGTGTGTATGAGTGTGTGTATATGAGTGTGTGTATATGAGTGTGTGTATATGAGTGAGTGTGTGTGTTCTATAAGTTCATAAATGCACATATGTGTGTGTGTGTGCTTGTGTGATAAAAACAGGCAGATAAATTGATTGGTCATTCTTTCGTATGTATGTGTCTGCTATTCCCTTAAACCTCGTCATCTTGTCAACGAGAATCCTAGCCAATGTGTGATGTCTTACAGATGTGGGCTTCACTCTGAGGAAGGACGACGCCGCGGCGCTAAAGGCAGCCATTCTGAAGTTACAGACGAAGGCCGCGGCTGTTGACACAACACAGTACGAGAACAGGTGAGTCTACTTGGTGTGTAACTGTAGCACACACAGTACGAGAACAAGTGAGTCTACTTGGTGTGTAACTGTAGCACACACAGTACGAGAACAAGTGAGTCTACTTGGTGTGTAACTGTAGCACACACAGTACGAGAACAAGTGAGTCTACTTGGTGTGTAACTGTAGCACACACAGTACGGGAACAAGTGGGTCTACTTGGTGTGTAACTGTAGCACAGACAGTACGAGAACAAGTGGGTCTACTTGGTGTGTAACTGTAGCACACACAGTACGAGAACAAGTGAGTCTACTTGGTGTGTAACTGTAACACACACAGTACGAGAACAAGTGAGTCTACTTGGTGTGTAACTGTAGCACACACAGTACGGGAACAAGTAGGTCTACTTGGTGTGTAACTGTAGCACAGACAGTACGAGAACAAGTGGGTCTACTTGGTGTGTAACTGTAGCACACACAGTACGGGAACAAGTGAGTCTACTTGGTGTGTAACTGTAGCACACACAGTATGGGAACAAGTGAGTCTACTTGGTGTGTAACTGTAGCACACTCAGTAGGAGAACAAGCTATGTCCTGGTAGATGTCACCCTGTCATGTAGTGGTTGTAGCCATTATACCTGTCATCTTTGTAGTTGTAATCATTGTAGTTGTAACGCTTGTCTGTGCGTCCACTGTCCAGGTCTCGCCTGACCTTCATGCTGGACATTCTGATGGCAATCCGCAACAACAACATGCGCAAGATCCCCAACTATGATCCATCACACGTGGATCATCTTCGCAAGATCATGCACAACTGTCAAAGAGGTGGGCTTGTAATTTTTATCACGATATTCTGGTGTAACTTGTACTGAACTAGTCGTAACAACTGTAAATTGTTGTTGCATAATACTCGCATCTGTTTTGACATTCTCCATGGATGATCTATTGTTATTGTTGTAGGATCAAGTTCTCAGGAGGATGCCCTGAGGATCTCCCTGGATGATCTGTTGTTATTGTTGTAGGATCAAGTTCTGTGGAGGATGCCCTGAGGATCTCCCTGAATGATCTGTTGTTATTGTTGTAGGATCAAGTTCTGTGGAGGATGCCCTGAGGATCTCCCTGGATGATCTGTTGTTATTGTTGTAGGATCAAGTTCTGTGGAGGATGCCCTGAGGATCTCCCTGGATGATCTATTGTTATTGTTGTAGGATCAAGTTCTGTGGAGGATGCCCTGAGGATCTCCCTGGATGATATGTTGTTATTGTTGTAGGATCAAGTTCTGTGGAGGATGCCCTGAGGATCTCCCTGGATGATCTGTTGTTATTGTTGTAGGATCAAGTTCTGTGGAGGATGCCCTGAGGATCTCCCTGGATGATCTGTTGCACTGTGAGGAAAAAGGGCGGTGGTGGCTGGTTGGGTCGGCCTGGTCGGGGCGTGACACCGACGCCCCAGGCTCTGGTGGGTACACTGGGAACTAGAGGGTGCACTGGCATCAAGGTTCATCAACTGTGTACACAGGGCACAGAGAGTGACCACATGTCTCATACCACTTGTACACAGAGTGACCACATGTCTCATACCACTTGTACACAGAGTGACCACATGTCTCATACCACTTGTACACAGAGTGACCACATGTCTCATACCACTTGTACACAGAGTGACCACATGTCTCATACCACTTGTACACAGAGTGACCACATGTCTCATACCACTTGTACACAGAGTGACCACATGTCTCATACCACTTGTACACAGAGTGACCACATGTCTCATACCACTTGTACACAGAGTGACCACATGTCTCATACCACTTGTACACAGAGTGACCACATGTCTCATATCACTTGTACACAGAGTGACCACATGTCTCATGCCACTTGTACACAGAGTGACCACATGTCTCATGCCACTTGTACACAGAGTGACCACATGTCTCATATCACTTGTACACAGAGTGACCACATGTCTCATACCACTTGTACACAGAGTGACCACATGTCTCATATCACTTGTACACAGAGTGACCACATGTCTCATATCACTTGTACACAGAGTGACCACATGTCTCATACCACTTGTACACAGAGTGACCACATGTCTCATACCACTTGTACACAGAGTGACCACATGTCTCATATCACTTGTACACAGAGTGACCACATGTCTCATATCACTTGTACACAGAGTGACCACATGTCTCATACCACTTGTACACAGAGTGACCACATGTCTCATACCACTTGTACACAGAGTGACCACATGTCTCATATCACATGTACACAGAGTGACCACGTCTCATTTGATTTGGACGTAGGAGTACATTACGTGTGTAATGTTGTGTTAGACATGTCTGTCTCATGTTCCTGTTTTTTAATATGATGATACTTTTTGGTAAATTGCTAAGAAGTATATCTCACTGGACACCACAAAAATTACAATAGTCCTATTTTAAAACTCTTGCTCAGTTTCTTTCAGTGGTCCAATATGTCATAAGATCCAGCCTCTCATAGATGAGGAACACCCCAACAACACAGTTCTCTTGTGATTGTCCACTTCTTACACCAGTGATTTTTACTATTGTCCAGGACATTAGAACCTTTCACATGAAATGGTGACATGTGTACATGTGACATGTGTACACTGTATATTCAAATGACAAAATAGTTGGAAAATTTATTTTGTCCACAATGTGCAGTTTATTATACAACATGCAATAAAACAAAAACACATAAAAATGACGATAACAACAAGACGTGATGTCCTGGTACATCTGCTTGTTTCTTCTTTGGACCCGTCATTGCCTCCACCTTCATGACAACAGCTGTGCCTGGTGTTGACTGTTGACAGAGCTACAGCTGACAGCATCAGTTGTTGACGACGCAGGGATGGAGATTCTTGATCTGGCACGGAAACAACGCATGAACACCGACGTACGCAAGACAATCTTCTGTGTCCTCATGACAAGCGAGGTACTGTGTCCTTGAGGTTGTTGACAGTTGATTCAGCAGGTGACAGATCTGTCAAACCATGTGTTTGATGTACAATGGATGCCCGACTCATGGAGCGTTTGGAAATGTTAGTGTAGTTTGTTGAATTGCTCAGGAAGTGTTGTTATGACAAAACATTGTTCAAGCAAGAAGTGTTTGTCGGAGATCGTACACAGCATTGTGTTTGTGATGTGGCTTCACTCATGTAAGCAAACTGCGATATACAGGATCCATCATTGTTGACATCTACAAACAAAGTGATGTTGGTTTTTGGAAGATAACGCCAGGCTGTGAAGAGAAATTACACCTGGTGTCTAGAGCAGTAAAAGATCTGACTTGACATGTGTCCTTGAATGGACGGTGTCAATGGTCTCTGGGTGTATAGTGTACACTCCTGGGCCCAGTTTCATGGAGCGTACTTACGACGTCGTAGCGGACGATAACCCGTCGTAAGCCTAAGACGTCGTAAAGTTACACTAGTTGCGTTTCACGAGTCTGCTCCATAGTTGCACTTAGCTGCACCATGTATTTAGTAGGCGTAACTTTACGCTCGTTGAAATATTTACGGTATGCTCCCGAAATTGAAACATGTACAATATGCTCCCGACACAACAAAATTATTTTTAATGTTTACACTGGATATCCTTTACATTCATCATAGCTTCCCATTTGCTATGCGAACGGCAAATGCGGCAGCTAGAAAGAAAAAGGTTGTTCATACACAGCACAAATACAAGGATTCCCCAAGGCGACGTAAGGGGGTCAATGCTACGGTGATTTAGTGGCGCGAATGCTAAATTGGTCTCATGAAACCGGCCGCAAGCTGCATTGTCTATTCGCTATTAGCTGCGAGCAGTAGACCGCGTAATTGCGCGTAAAGTTACACGGCTTCATGAAACTGGGCCCTGGCTGGCACTGTACCACCCCCAAGAGCAGTGATGTTTACGTCTGTTAACACACGTTAGTTTGATCTTGTACATTTCAATATCAATACCACGCAGTTGTTGTTCTGATCTTATCATGACCTTGTGATGACCTTATGTTGACCTTGGTCTGCCAGGACTACGTGGATGCCTTTGAGAAGCTGCTGCGGCTCAGTCTGACTCACCAGCAGGAGCGTGAGATCCTCCACGTCACGATGGACGTGTGTCTGCAGGAGACGCCCTACAACCCCTACTACGCCCTCATCGCGCAGAAGTTCAGCGAGTGTCACCGGCGCCACCAGGTCAGAGGTCATGGTCACGGCACACCAGCCGACTCTTGAGGCCTCGCCTGTGTCTACTTCATTGTGAACAGAAGTTGCTCTCTTCAGTGCAATGATAGATGATTGTGACACTGTTTCTCAAGATTACAGGCGATGAATTTAAAGTTGCCGTCCTTCGTTATTTTTGGCAAAGAAATTAACGTGGTATCCACACGCAATGTCTTGTTTGCATTTTTAAAAGTCGTCAGATAAAATTCATTACTGATTTCAGTTGTGCTGTGGGAATCATCATGAGTTGAAATAACTAGTCAATTATTCAAGCAAGCTTTGTGGAATCTCATACCTAACTAGTTTATGTGGTCAGTGTTTTTGTGTTCGCATCAAGCCAGTTAAGTTACTTGCCACCACCTTAAAGTGGGTTCTAACAATGACGTAAGCCAGACAACATTACTAACATTGAAGAGCTGTTTTCGTGGCCAGTTAAGTTGACTGATTAATTTTCTCCAGACTTCTCTTTCACTCCAGGTGTCATCTCGTCTCCAGGTGTTCTCATTATCTCACCTGGCCAACACCTGCCGTTCTTGTGTCCTCATGTTAACCATTACTACTCAAATAATACATGCATGTTGTATTCAGTTATGAATTGTTAACCAAAGTACAGCCCTCATTGATCGTGTTTGTAACAGGGCACGTGACAAATTTCACCTCTGATAAAACTTGTAATGTATCTTGTGTGAATGTCCTTGTGTCATTGACTCACTTGTGTCATTGACTCACTTGTGTCATTGACTCACTTGTGTCATTGACTCACTTGTGTCATTGACTCACTTGTGTCATTGACTGGTGCCACTGACGTGGGTGATTGTTATATTTCAGATGACGATTCAGTTCAACCTGTGGGACAAGTTCAAGGAGGTGTCGCAGCTGCCGGAGCAGAAGGCAAACAACCTTGCAGACTTCCTCACTCATCTCCTCGTCACTCAGGCACTCTCTCTCTCCGTCTTCAAGGTAACTTTATGACCACACCAGAAATACAGGCACCCTGAATCCCTTATTTTGAATTTGGACTTATAAAAACAAGATTTATCTTTATGAAAATAAAACGTTTACAGATATCTTACACTTGCTCCAGTTCTAAGTAACCAATGCGATGGTTGATTCTTTTCCAGACGATTCAGTTTGCGGAGCTGGACAAGAACAAAGTTCGCTTCATGAAGCGTGTACTGTGGCGCCTCCTGGTGGAGCAGCCAGAAAACATTGTGCGAGCGACATTTGAGCGCATCTCGCCACTGGTGAAGCTGCGCACACTGAGGGAGGGACTGCGCCTGTTCATGCAGCACTTCCTTCTCCGACGGCCACCCAGAGTGCCAGGTGGCAGCACCGGTGGCAGTGACTCGCTAGCGGAGAGGATCAAGATGGCAGAGGTCGCGCTTGCATCAGCAGACACTAAAATGAGCATGTAGAATACGCAGCATGCGTCATTGTCGTCATGGCAACACGACACTGATGATGGTTACCATGGCAACAGTAAAGTTACACCAGTGACTGGACGTTAAAACAAGAGACAAAAGCATTTGTTCAGTTCGATATGAAAATACTATTTATTTATAGTTAAATACAGTCAGTTATATGACAGTTTTCCTCAACAATCTACTGTATTCTACTGTATTAAATAATAAAATATCTTGTATTTATTTTCAAGATTTGTTAGTCTACAAATAATAATGGGTATTATTCTGTACAGTACCTTGTTTATATCAATGCAAGTGCTACGCATATGTCTGAGTGGGTGCGTTTAAACAAGACTGACCTTGAGACATTTGTTAATTAGCTGAGAACACAATGTCAGATTATGAGATAATCACCTATGGATGAAGAATTAAAACAATAAGTTATTCAGTTATTCCTAAGTAGTTAGTTAACTGTTAAATGATTTACGCAGCATGTTTACACATGTTGACACGTCAGACAACTCAAGAATGTGAGTAAAATCATATACATCTTGAGACCTAACCCTTACCTCTTGTTATCAAGCATCTGACCGGAACATTAATTACACTAAACTAATAATAATAACTGCACTAATTATATATACAGTACATTTAAGTTTATATGCCTATCTAATTGCATCTACAAGAGGTACAGTTGGTATTCTAAGGTCACATTTAGCCAAGTAACTGAAACTAACACCACAGTTAACAGGGCAAATCAGTCGTATATAAAACATCAGTCAGTTAGTCAGTCAATGTAATAAATACAAAATAGTTACAACATAGTCAGTGCCACACGCCCTCCCACGGGGGGGGGGGGGGGGGCAGAGGGGGCTTTTTGTAGCCTGCGTGGGAATCTTCATAGGATCAGTGTTGTGATGTTCTGGCTCCTGGTGAAATGTTTTAAAATTCTGCCAACATTAAATTACCCTTTAGATTAATCCACCCTGACGTCTTGACGGTCTGGGGTGGATGGACGTCTCGAGAGACCAGCCACATCTGTCATTGAATTCAGTGGCGTCACCTAGTGGTGTTGGATACCAATCTGATGAGTGCGTCTTCTCGACCAACTCAGTCGCTCGTTGTTCCCTCGAACAACACTTCGTCGTCATCTGCCACCAGGTGGCTCTGCATCACTTGGCTTTGGAGGTCGGACCCTGCAATGGTGAATGGTACATTGATATTAATCAACTGCTTTTTGGTCTGTTTCCTCAGAAAGGTTTACTGCAGTGTTGCTAGGACTGACATGTTAGAAAAGGTCCAGAAATGAAAGAAAGGAATTGGACAAAATACGAAATGGCACTATCAATAATTGGACTATTTCCTGATTTGGTTTTGACATGCACAAATGCCAAAGAGGTATTTCTTTTGTTCCATAGAGATAACTATTATTTTGTTCAAGTTGATACAGTATTGTCTTTCTAGGTATTTCATCACAGGAGGTGTTTTTAAATACTCCGATGTATAACACAAAACAGCTGCTAAACACCTCCAGATTAAACAAATGTATGTATAACACATCACATAAATATTTGGTGATCAACAATGAAGATCCCCTATTATCTTTCCTCTATTAAAAAGAACACATTAGGAATTTCCTTTCTGACCTGTGCCATTATTATTATTTGCCTACACTAAACAGTTCAAAGACGTACCAGCATGTTCCATGTTCGTTATAATGACTCCACCCAATGTCAACTGTTTTTACTTACTCGCTACATTACCTAAGCGACTGGTGCAAAGTCATGTTCGTGAAATTTGCCTAACAACTACATCCCTCAACTAACAAGTTTCTGAGAATAAAATTACAGGCATTTCAGAAGTTTATTATTAAAGCCAATGTTTAAACTACTACTACTCACTTTCTTGAGTATGTTCTTGGCGCTTGCGTTCCTGATCGCAATCATAAGTTCCTCTCGGGGGTCCAACTTGGGCTCGAACCTCTTCCGATTCACTTCCCTCGACCGTGAAGTTGCCGATTTGGTCACCTGCTTCAAAGACGCCTTCTGAGACACATCCCCTGACAAGGCTACACCTGGAGGTGGTGACCCTGGTCTCTGACCTGGTGACCTTGCTCTCTGACCTGGTGACCCTGCTCTCTGACCTGGTGACCCCACCCGCTGGGCTGGTGACCCTGACCACCTTCGGGTTGGTGACCTTGACTGGCGGACTGGTGACCCGACGCGCCGGACTGGTGACGCCGTGCGCCACGCCGTTGACGCTGACTGGCGCGGTAACGTGGACTGTGGCACTGCTTTGAAGACCGTCGTGGTGGCGGGAACACTGTCACTGTTCTGGCGCAGAACCTTCTTTGCTGATGTCAGTTCGTCCGGGGTGAACTTCCCCCCGAGCCCCGTGGCCCGAGGCTGGCGACTGACCCTGTCCCCCCCAGCTGCCACTGTCCCCTCCCGTGGGGACTGCACCCCAATGGTGGTCAAATCTTCAACAGTTCCTTCACGCACTGCTTCAGTCGTGTCCTGCACAGTTGGAGGATCATCTATAAATGACCTTGGTTTCTCTGTTGTGGCACCAGATGTCACTCTGTGGACATCTCTGTCGTTTGCAGCTGGCCGCTCGTCAATGAATGACCTCCGTTTCTCGGACGCTGCCCGAGATGTCGCCCGTCGGTATCCGTCCCTCTCCCGTGAGTTCTCCCGCTGTCTGTCAGCCCGGGACAGGAGGTTCTTCTGAGACAACAGCGCCTGGTTCTTCATCAGCTGCTGCTGCCACTTGCTGAACTGCATCTGTAGCTCCGAGTACTGCGACTGCAGCGTGCGCCTCGCCTTGTCTCGCGAGTTGGGTGTCATGGCCAACTGCTCCAGGCTGGACGAGTTCTGTAATGTGGCAGACGGTGGCAGCGACAGCGCCGACTCATTCTGTGTCAACGACACCATGCTGCTGTAGTGGCGGCGATCAGACCACACACCCCTCTTGCGTGGTGTCGTCTTACGCTCACTAGGTAGCGCCAGCATCGATATTGACTTCTCCTCCAGTACGTTCTGGGACTCGTCAGCTGTGCTCAGCTGGAAGTTGATCTCGGATGAACTACTGAGTGAGGACTTGCTCGAAGGCGAATCCTGCACCAGCGGCTGGTCCCCTGGTGTCGAAGCATCACGAGTGAGAGACGAATCACGGCGAATCAACAAAGCCTTGCGAATGTCCTTCACTGACGGTTCTGACTGGTAGCGCGTTCCCCAAGGTCGCGGTGCGGTGACCTTCGCTATGGAGTCGTAGCTGGATTTTCGCGACACATCTCGGGTCGACTTCACTGCGGCCTCTCTACTCGCGGCTGACAGTGGAGGTGGGATGAGCTCGCGGGCGGGTGAGGCGAGGTGCCCGTTGCTGCCACTGTACGAGTTGTTGAGGATGGGCTTGCGGTACACCTCACGCAGGCTGTTCACTCGCGGCGTCTGTTTCATCCGGGGCACACTCGGAACTTTGAACAATGTCGCGTCGTCCTTCACCGGTGTCTGTGGAGCTGACGGCATGGGTGGCTCCTTCACCGGAGATGCATCGTCTTTGATGACGTATTCTGTTGTCACACTGAATGTGTACAGTTCGCCCGGCTTCTCGGACTTCTCCGGTTGAGAGGTCTGTACACGCACAACGCCTTCACTTGGTACCGAGGTACTTGGTTGCGTTAACGGTTCTTTGGCAACTGCTGAACTCTGTCCGTTTCTGCTGTTCACTGGCACTTTGTACACCACCGCTGGCAGGCCAAGGTCTTCCAATGGAGACGACTCTTCACTCGAACTATTTCTGGTTGACACCTCAGTTGACACGGACTCAGCTGGAGTCTTCCTTGGCTGGACGTCTTCTGTCGGTACAGACGCATTCTCACAGTTATCACCACTTGTGTGGGTGACACTTTCTGTTGCCATGGTAACCTGCGTGTGTGACTCGTCATTGTTTTGCCTGAGAACCTCTGTGGGCAAGGACACTTCTGCCACAGCTGAACACTCCTCGTGGATGACCGGAGCAGGAGAGGTGACCACAGAGGCCACGGTCTCACTCTCAACTGCACTGACCAGTGGCAGAGTCTCGCTCTCATCTCTCTGTGGAGGTGCGCCCAGACAGGCGTCGTTCGATGGCACAGTTTCCTTCTCCGTGGCAGCGTTGTCACCAGATGGCACTGCAGACTCATCATCAGTGCGCTGCAACATCTGTTCAACGAAGTTGGTCACGTCGGCCGTGTTTTTGAAATCTGAAACCAATTTTTTAATTTTATTGATACTCTAATTTAAAACAGTCTGCCGAATATGTAAAATTCTGTTTCTAACAAATACACGTTGCCAATCTTAGGCTTGTACATATATGACATGTTTGCAATTAGTGTCACTTAAAATTAATAGCCATGCACCAAACCCTTACATTTGTGCATTGCACATCTACTAGGAGCAATATAGTACTGACATGAACTTCCTGTTTTATAGAATTTAACTCTTGAGATTTAAAATTAAGCAAAGTACTTAACTTGAGCTGTATCCGTTAACAACAGAAAAAATTCACTGATTAAAATATGCAAAATTACTTAATTTCTGCAATGAATAATCAGTAATGAGTAATAAGGATAACCAGGCAAGTGTTGTGTTCATGTACTTCACACTGGAGTAGTTAATTTCACCCTACAACAGTCATGGACGTCAACCACCTACCTGTACTGGCAGGGTGTGACGTCAAGGCTGTGTCATCGTCAGTCGCTGTCACGTCTGACTCGGGAGACATGTCCTCAGTCACGCTGTCATTTTGGTCGTCACCTGTCAGTAATTACAAATGACTCGATCAGAACTTAACAGAAACCACATTTAACAGACACACAGGTTCACATGATTCCTTCTGAAACGTGTGATACTTTGTTTCTCGCGTTCTTCGACTACTGCTTCGAGACTACACTACTGCTGCCTAGTAAAGGGACAAAGTTGGGTCATTGCTACGATAAAATCATGTTTGCGTGTGTCAGTCAAATAACATGATTTTATAACACAGAAACAACCAAACCTATACCTTTAATGTGTTAGCAAGCTGACTAATATTGCCGATATTATGTGCAATGTTTTACCCATATGTATGGCAGCTAATGTTGAAGCAACATGTCCATCTACACAGGTTTTGTTTGTCAGATCAAAATCAAGGTCTACATCCAGAAGGCAGAAGGATGGACCCCTAAATTATCTCATTCTGGGGCCAATATATGTTATGCCTAGTTTAAACCATTTCTTCACAGCATTACAAGTTTTTACAGCCTAGTAAATACAATAATGGAGATTGTTTAAAATCACATTATCTAAAGTCACTGCAATACTGAGTTAGGTTGAATTATTGCATATTGTTCTAGAGCTCTAGAGACCCCTCTAGCTCTAGAGACCGCTCTAGCTATAGAGACCCCTCTAGCTCTAGAGACCCCTCTAGCTCTAGAGACCCCTCTAGTTCTAGAGACCGCTCTAGCTCTAGAGACCCCTCTAGCTCTCGAGACCCCTCTAGCTCTAGAGACCCCTCTAGCTCTAGAGACCCCTCTAGCTCTAGAGACCCCTCTAGCTCTAGAGACCCCTCTAGCTCTAGAGACCGCTCTAGCTCTAGAGACCCCTCTAGCTCTAGAGACCTCTCTAGCTCTAGAGACCCCTCTAGCTCTAGAGACCCCTCTAGCTCTAGAGACCCCTCTAGCTCTAGAGACCCCTCTAGCTCTAGAGACCCCTCTAGCTCTAGAGACCCCTCTAGCTCTAGAGACCGCTCTAGCTCTAGAGACCCCTCTAGCTCTAGAGACCCCTCTAGCTCTAGAGACCCCTCTAGCTCTAGAGACCCCTCTAGCTCTAGAGACCCCTCTAGCTCTAGAGACCCCTCTAGCTCTAGAGACCCATCTAGCTCTAGAGACCCATCTAGCTCTAGAGACCACTCTAGAGACCCCTCTAGCTCTAGAGACCCCTCTAGCTCTAGAGACCCCTCTAGCTATAGAGACCCCTCTAGCTCTAGAGACCCCTCTAGCTCTAGAGACCCCTCTAGCTCTAGAGACCGCTCTAGCTCTAGAGACCCCTCTAGCTCTAGAGACCCCTCTAGCTCTAGAGACCCCTCTAGCTCTAGAGACCGCTCTAGCTCTAGAGACCGCTCTAGCTCTAGAGACCCCTCTAGCTCTAGAGACCCCTCTAGCTCTAGAGACCCCTCTAGCTCTAGAGACCCCTCTAGCTCTAGAGACCCCTCTAGCTCTAGAGACCCCTCTAGCTCTAGAGACCCATCTAGCTCTAGAGACCACTCTAGAGACCCCTCTAGCTCTAGAGACCCCTCTAGCTCTAGAGACCCCTCTAGCTCTAGAGACCCCTCTAGCTCTAGAGACCCCTCTAGCTCTAGAGACCCCTCTAGCTCTAGAACCGCTCTAGCTCTAGAGACCCCTCTAGCTCTAGAGACCCCTCTAGCTCTAGAGACCCCTCTAGCTCTAGAGACCCCTCTAGCTCTAGAGACCGCTCTAGCTCTAGAGACCCCTCTAGCTCTAGAGACCTCTCTAGCTCTAGAGACCCCTCTAGCTCTAGAGACCCCTCTAGCTCTAGAGACCCCTCTAGCTCTAGAGACCCCTCTAGCTCTAGAGACCCCTCTAGCTCTAGAGACCCCTCTAGCTCTAGAGACCGCTCTAGCTCTAGAGACCCCTCTAGCTTTAGAGACCCCTCTAGCTCTAGAGACCCCTCTAGCTCTAGAGACCCCTCTAGCTCTAGAGACCCCTCTAGCTCTAGAGACCCCTCTAGCTCTAGAGACCCATCTAGCTCTAGAGACCCATCTAGCTCTAGAGACCACTCTAGAGACCCCTCTAGCTCTAGAGACCCCTCTAGCTCTAGAGACCCCTCTAGCTATAGAGACCCCTCTAGCTCTAGAGACCCCTCTAGCTCTAGAGACCCCTCTAGCTCTAGAGACCGCTCTAGCTCTAGAGACCCCTCTAGCTCTAGAGACCCCTCTAGCTCTAGAGACCCCTCTAGCTCTAGAGACCGCTCTAGCTCTAGAGACCGCTCTAGCTCTAGAGACCCCTCTAGCTCTAGAGACCCCTCTAGCTCTAGAGACCCCTCTAGCTCTAGAGACCCCTCTAGCTCTAGAGACCCCTCTAGCTCTAGAGACCCCTCTAGCTCTAGAGACCCATCTAGCTCTAGAGACCACTCTAGAGACCCCTCTAGCTCTAGAGACCCCTCTAGCTCTAGAGACCCCTCTAGCTCTAGAGACCCCTCTAGCTCTAGAGACCCCTCTAGCTCTAGAGACCCCTCTAGCTCTAGAACCGCTCTAGCTCTAGAGACCCCTCTAGCTCTAGAGACCCCTCTAGCTCTAGAGACCGCTCTAGCTCTAGAGACCGCTCTAGCTCTATAGGCCACTATAGAGACCCCAACGAGACAGAAGTAGAGACAACACAGAGAGAACAATAAGACCCGGTCCCCAAAGTCTCACCCGTCCACACCCTCCGAGTCTTGTCTACCCCTACCGTCTTGGTCTATTCCATTTTGGGCAAACTGACTCAACTTTCTCTTAAAGATGCTTGTGTGTATTTGCATGTGTGTATGTGTTAATGTCTATCCATCTACTTTAGTATGTGTTGATGCATGTGTATCATGTATGCCTGTATAACTATATCCCATGTTTATATTCTAACACACGTGTGCTTGTGTGTACGTAACTCTCCCAATGCCTCAATCTGGAACTGTTCCTTGTGATATCGCATTTGGAAACACAACTAAGAGATCTCATTCACAACCTCTGTTGATATTTACACTGACGCAGATATCTGGATTAATGAAACCCACGGCTTACCCTCACGGGGTGAACCCAGTGGTGACCTTTGAACCTGAACCGCCTCATCCACAACCCCCCTCTCCCCGTCCCTCCCCTCGTCGTCTTCCGACTGAGGGTGGTACACCAGACTGGGGCAGTCCGAGGGTGTTTCGGGAGGGGGTGGGGTGTCGGGGGGAGGGGGTGCATGGAACTCGGCTAATCGTGGATGGCGTCGTTCACCTGTGCTGGTGCTGCCCTCTGGTGTTGACTCAGAGTCTACGGGGGAGGGGGCAACAGAAGAGAACGCAACGTAAACATCATGCGGGTTACAAGCCATGCGAGGGATGCGGGAGGAGGGAGGAGGGAGGAGGGAGGAGGGAGGAGGGGAGGAGGGGAGAAGAGGAAGAGAGGGAAACACACATGGAGAACAGGCACAGCTGTATTAGACCCTGAAATGTACAATCTTGGACATTCACTGATAAGAATTCTCATTTTATAGTAAATCCTTCAGTCACAGGCCCATGACTTGTTGATGGGAGGTGACTTTTACACTTCTGACTGCCCCCACACTTGGATACGCACAAATACCTCTGAAGGAGCCCCCGTAAACACCTCTCACTTCATCCCTTGAGGCTCACAAAAAACAACTACATCCCCCTTGTAACATTCGAAAGCCCTGATGATCTGAACTGCTGGATCCCTTTCCCTCAAGTGAACTGTTGCCTCAGCAGGGGATATGAACACTGTGAATAGATTCACCCATATTTCAAGATTACAAAATAACTCATTGCCCTGTGTTGTGTTCAACCCATTCTATACACGTTGGAGTCATTAATCCTTCTTAGTCTAGCAGCACCAGTAGCACTACAGACATTACAACACCCGGGACTTATAGGGAGGCCTACAGCACCACCACAACCACACAGGAACTAGGATACAGAACAGATAGGAAGAGAAAACCCCACACCAGACTGCACCAGACCACACCACACTGAGACCACACCAGGTAACACCAGACCACACCACACCACACCACACCACACCACACCACACCACACCACACCACACCACACCACACCAGACCAGACCAGACCAGACCAGACCAGACCAGACCAGACCAGACCAGACCAGACCAGACCAGACCAGACCAGACCAGACCAGACCAGACCAGACCAGACCAGACCAGACCAGACCAGACCAGACCAGACCAGACCAGACCAGACCAGACCAGACCACACCAGACCACACCAGACCACACCACACCAGACCACACCACACCACACCACACCACACCAGACCACACCACACCACACCACACCAGACCATAAACAACACAGAAAACTATTAAGTAGTGACAGCAACTAGAAATACTGCCAAATAACATTCTTAATCAGGAAGATGTTCAATGAAATGCACTGTCTCACGACACAAGTCTGAAGTGGCTGCCATTTAGCAAGTAGAAACAATGCACTATAAGGACAGTTACCAGACTTAATGGTGGTTAGAACAACCCTTGGAAATAGAAGTAAAACAGAACAATTAATGACAAATCACTGTCAACCTATCAAGCAACTATCATTGCCAAGCAACAACCAGGTAGAACCTTATCAAGTATGGGATATGTGAAGCAAGTGGTATTAAATATCATAAAGCTGCCAATCCAGTTAACTTTAACTTGATGACAACTGGTTACACTACACCAAGAGTTATTATTGACCATATAGGAAACACTGTTCATAAACAGGAAGCAACACAAACAAGGACTTAATGCATTTCACAGATTAACATTAAAATCCTTGCTAAAACTAACATTGCATAAGTAGAAAATAACAGACCCCATTCAGGCACAAGATCATTTACAAACAACACCAGCATAGCACATATTTTCTTTTTTGATATGTTGTGTTTTTGAACTGATAAAAGAGAAAATTCACAACCCTGGAACAGGAGAAAGCTGGATGCAAACACACAAATAACATGCACTGGCAGAAAGATGCGTCGGGTGTTTGGGTGACATGTTGACCCATCTATATGGCTCAATGTCACATTGACATTCTTAATACACATGCATGATCCATTATTTGTGAATGTAAACATTTGTTTGTCATCATGTTTAATGTATCATTGTTTGCCAGTGTCAGTATGTTTTTCAACCAGAGTAATCTTTCTTGGGACACATTTACATGCCATTGAGATGAGTTAGATAGCAACACCAAATATACTCAGTTTGATATGTTTCTTATATTAGAATCATGTTTTATGATATTGTTGGGATAGTTAGAATAGCTATCAATATCCAATATTTTATCAGAATTCCATGCAATTATATGATGAGTTGATCAAAAACACCCATAAAACTGCACCCATCCATGTCTGATGCAAACAGGGCATTTGACCTAAAACCTTCAAATAAAATACGTAACAGTCAAATTATATTTCAAAGATGGCATCCCTTTAAAACATATTTAAACTGTCAAGACATCTGAAAAGATAATTGACAGTATGGAACATGATTCTGTGATAGCATTGATACAAGGTTATACATTTAAATTATATTTTTTATTTTGCAATCTATCTAGACTGACCTAGCATGTTCAACAGCCAAGACTGACGTTATCAAAGTATCTGAATGATAATAACAGTTATTATAAATGTTAGTACCAGATGTCTGAAGAAATCTCAATCATCTGTCATTTTTGGTAAGGGCATACAGTTATTCAGCTATCTATTATTTAAATTTCAGTAACTTTTTATCTCCAATAAGTTAACAATATTCAAGCTCGATAACACACTTCGATTTGGTGGTGACCTATTGCCATTGGTGACCTACAACCACCTGGTGGTGACCTATTGCCATTGGTGACATACAACCACCTGGTGGTGACCTATTGCCATTGGTGACCTACTACCACCTGGTGGTGACCTTATGAAGTTATATTTTAATCAAGATGTAGGAATGTAGGAAATCTGTTGGAAGTTGGTAAACAGATATATGTATTAGACTATCAGGTATACAAAAAGAAAACTACGCTGTTTATACAGGATTAATATCAAATGTAGTGTCTTCAAATGGCAACTTGTGAAGTTTATAGAAATGTTTGCCACTTTATCAGTTTTATACAAGGCATCTAAACTATATAATGTTCAATTTATTTACTTATGTCAAGCGTTCTATCAGAAGTGACAACAGATTATAGTTAGATATTGACTGATGCTATATCTCCACAAGGCAGCTGTAACGTTTTGATATAATCAAACTGGAATTTTGCAGCATGGTCCAATTCCACAACAATCACAAACTTATTATTTGTTTAATCGTTATGATGAAATAAACATGTTGATTGAACCCTAGATAACGTGAGTGGAGTGACACCAGGGTCATCAATGGTGTGTCTTCTTCTTCTTCCGTGTAGTTCACAACCAATGTAAACAATTACACCCTTTCCAAGACAAATCTATACAACATAATGATGACTTCTTGTTCAAAACTGCCTCTAAATATAACCCACTGCATCATTGCTAAATCCTAACAACTGGTCTAGACTTAGTTTTATTATATAAATTTGACCATTTTTAGATAATTTCCATTTTACACTTTTTTAACGTAAGATGCCAAAAAAGACTCTGCACACATCTTGCCTGATTATTATTGCTTCATTCGGCATTCACATTCATCAAACGTGCCGTGACGCAGCTTACACTATCAGTCAACCATTCACAGTTCCCATAACGTTCCATGTGTAATACACACCCTGCATCTTTGCTCCCAAGATAACCATGGTCAACAACTGGCAATATGTAAACATTTCATACCAAAATCATAAACGTGTCACAATATATCAAAACATGTTTTCAAGTTGTTTCATGTAATTATACTCCAACTGTTACAAAAACGAGATCATATTGTGTGGCACAGTATCTTGTTCAGACTGATAAAATATTATTCTAACCTCTTTTACCAAGCACCTTAGGCTCACAATAGCCACTGTATAAATAAACATATTACACTTCCTAACAAAATGGAAGCCAATTTCTATAGCGAAAAAAACACTGGCAAAAAAACGATCACAAAATGGCTGAAATCTCTTAAAGAACTTTTTTATAGCAAGCTCAGCCTTTGAGAATTAAGACATAAATGCGTATTACACATGTAAAATGAGAGAGTAAAAAGCGCACCAGACAGATGTGTTAACACTCCTACCTGATGCAGTACCACTAGAGCCCCATGCAGCTGCACAAACAAGCGACGACTGGTGTCATTTATAGAATAAACAGTAACTTTATTAACTCCAAAATACAAACCAGCCGCAGTGACCGAAGACAGAGGCATTCACTTACAAACGTGTCGCAGGCTCGCGTTTTGTACGCATCACCGTGCACGGAAAATTAGAATAAATAGCAACATTCTCAATGGGCTGGTACATCGTCAGATATCAGTAAAAATGTTGAACACATCTGCGATTTAAATGCAAATTGTTTTAGCTGAAAGTCCATTGTCTGACAAAAAATCAATAATGGTTCCCCCAGTCATTACCCACGTTTAGAAGGAAATTAACTGTTGTGGAGAATATCACTGAGAATGACTACTTGACGTTTTGTCAGACAATGGACTTTGGGCTCATTCCTTGTAAATAACAAACTCTGTTGCAAGTATACAATGACATAACTTATATCATGTTCACTGAAATAAAACACATAGTAATTCAATGATAAGGCTGATACTTTGACATGTCTTCTGATTTGTTTGCCTTCGCAGAAACTGGCACGTAAAATGAATCTTACAATATATTGTTCAGTAACAAACGACACGTTTGTGAACAAACATATGTCCTGGTGGTCACACATTGCCGCCTGGACATACCTGATGTATGTATAATAATATCAGTAATAATAATAATAAATAAAATGTCAAATAAACATAATTGTTGATGACATTCATAGTCTTAACTCAAATTAATTTTTAAAGTGCATTTCAATGAGATATACTGTATATGTAAACTTCACACTCATATTAGTTAGGGTTATGCATAGAAATTACAACAAACAACTACAGATTAATGTATTAAAGGCTCATGTGTGATTACAAGCATGCATGATCTGGTTGTCAACTGAATGACCTCACTGAATGACCACCACACACATGTGACTATGTGATTGTTATCACCTGTACAATAAATAAGTTATATAATTCATCTCCCTTCATACACTGATATGTTGCAGAAATTCCTGAAGACAGATGATTCTACACAGTTTTAATGCAAAACTATAACTGTATCATTTGGCATAGAAAGGTTATTCAAATATACAATAGAAATAAAATATATAGTTTGTGGGTGACAAGTTGCCAGTGTTCTGGTTGGTGGTTCTGCAGGGTCTGTGGACTCGCGGTACAGAACAATTACTCTACAAAGACCAACTTGTTGGAAGTCAACTGAGTGACTCCAGTTGTCTTCTGTTGTTTTTGCCAGCAAAAAACAATTCCAACCACAATTAAATGCCATAGAGTCATTATAAACCCATAACCCGCATGTAGAAAAGAACAACACACGAGTATACCAACTACAGATCATCAAAAATACATGCAAACTGCACTGCCATATATCCTACTACTAATATTTAAATGCCTCATAATATCTAAAGTGATATTATATAACCTGAGTAAATATTTTTGGACACATCATCAGAATGTATAATCATAGGTTGGCTGCGTATTTTGTCTGTCAAATATATATATATATATATATATATATATATATATATATATATATGTGTGTGTGTGTGTGTGTATATATATATACAGTTTCTGTCCATTATTTGTGTGCTTATTATGTGACAATAACAACTAATCCTAAGAATAAAGAGATACTAATTTGGTGTGCCATCTTATCTACATGGTAGTACCCATTTGGATAATGATAAATGACCCTGATGTGTGTGTTTTTTTCATAGAGATATTAGAACACGTCCCTCTAGATTTCCAGTTATTGTAGTTTTCAAGACAATTCATT
The DNA here is from genome assembly GCA_964017155.1 of Oasisia sp. SBJ-2009. Lineage (NCBI taxonomy): Eukaryota > Metazoa > Annelida > Polychaeta > Sabellida > Siboglinidae > Oasisia > Oasisia sp. SBJ-2009. Next base: position 20,490,112 of record OZ024854.1, read on the forward strand.
TGTTTGAAGAACATTGCAGCTTGGACACAGTCAGAGAAAGACAGAAAGAGGCCGTTCTCTGTCCAGTAGTCCAAGGTAGCTGCCAGTAGGAACTAGGGGGGGGGGAGACTGTCCCCCTGTGACAACTTGGTGAGTCAGGGTAGTATGAGAGACAAGAGACGTCTGCAGGACCCAAGTGGCTGGGCCGGGCTCAGACCAACAGAAGTGGCACAAGTAGAGTGCTCAGGATGAAATGCAGACTGAGACAGAAGAAGAACGAATCTACGGTGACAGAAGCCATCTGAACCTGCCTTGACTGAGGCCAACCGACTGCCTTCTTAACTACATCATCCCTGTCTGCCAGACACTACTAACATTTCCTGACAGTCATTGGCCAGCGTGTACCGTGTCACCATGCTGGGGGACAGACAATGCCTGACTGTGTCTCTGGGGCTGGTCCACACTACGCAGTACACCATGGCTGTGAGGGCAGAGACAACCTTCGTTTCAAGACATCCAGCCAGATAACGACTTCACACAGACTGTACATAAAACAACAGCACTCAAGCTGCCTGTTGAACCAACTCTAAAAAACAATCTGTCGAAACCAGCTGTTTTGTGGTCAGACTGATATTGTGGAATACACCAAGCGACTGTCACAAGTTGGATGAATCTATTACATATCACCAGAAGTCTCCCTGTGAGCCCTCGAAATACAATATTAATGTATGCCTTAAATATCTATTAGAAAAGCCATTAAGGTACAAAGTCTCACTGTTCCTAATCTTACAATATACTGAATACAAAATGAGTGCTCAATTATGTTTTAATGAACCATTAAATTATTAATATAATTTGATTGCTATCTGTTCGATTTATATGACTTGGTCCAAATACCATATCTACACTTGCTTATTGAGCAAATGACCAAAACGTGCCAGTGCTGATGTTACTGAGATTTCTTCTGTTTGATAATTATTCACAGGACGTTTACTGAATTAGACTGGGTCACACTTTGGTCAGATGCAAATATAATTTCCAAAGTAATTAGTCCCAATAATATATTAGTTTTAATAATGATTGTTTACAACTTGTTTTTTTTCTAAATTTTCCAGAACAGGAGAACTCTTAACATGACACGGGAGTAGACTGTAGACTAGAGGTCGCTGTCAGCAACACACTGGAGCAGACTACAGCAGCCATTAGAAGCAGGCATAGAGGAAAGCTAAGCTGCAGTAAGTATCAGGCAGACAGGGCAATCAATCGTTCTTAACAGCAAAGACTTAACATAGACCAAGAAACTAGCTTCCTCAGGCAATGATCAGTCAAATTAAAATGCTGTTTACTTTTGCACATCTTTTGGTGCATATTTCTTACTATAACATTTTATAATTACACATGGCACTAGACCAGTGCTATTGATTGGAAGCTCGGTTTGATAGGTTAATGCAATAATGAATTTTGTTTAGTGAGTATATAAATCGTGTTTAGAAAGTTATATAAAAGTATGTTTAGTAGCTGTTAACCTCAATGGCTCTACTGTATCCTGGAAGCAGTGCTATTGCAAACTAATAAGCCACTTTAATAAAACAAATATGCACTTTATAAAAATACTGGCATAAGATAAACAACACTACACATGCTGATGATGGAGAAATGAATTCAAGACATATTCAATGAAATTGCAGATATATCAAAATAAGGTGAAAAATACAGAATTTTTGGTTTCTAATAATCAAATAAATTGTCTGAATATTTTACACTTATAACTCAAAATTATATAAATATCAAGTAACTTCTCGCCAATGTAAAATGCACATGTACAGAGAAAAAGGTTACTGAATGTTCATAGCATTGTTTTATAATGTACTATGTTTCCAATATAAATGGGTTTCATGCATGCATATCATTAACGTTGCAGTCATGAACGATCTATTGATCTGGTTCATATCAGAACAGTATTATTTTATGATCTCACGCCACAGCTCTGTGATTTCAATGGATCATGATCCCTAATAGATCATTTCCACTGCGTGGTACACAGCTGAGTGCATAGAGTCGGGGTTAGTCTTAAGTTGCGGCCTACCATTGCGGAGCTCGTCTACTAGCGCCCCCTTCAGGTCGTCATCCTCAACAGCGAAGCTGCCACCTAGTGGACTGCTTGGCTTCTCATTCTCTGGCGTGGCCGGTGTCGAATTAGTCGTGTCTAACGAAATGTTTTCCATCTGAAGAGCTTCGACTAACGTTGTTGTCGTCTCCGCTGGTTCCATCGCCTCTGTGTCCTCTTCGGTCACTGTCACCTCAGATGTCTCCAGTGGAGCCAGGTCTGGGCCATCACCAGCGTCAACTGGAAATAGGTGACATGTCAAATATTTGACAAAGTTGTGTATGTAGCTTCAATGGGCCAAACAAACAAAACATTCCTGTAGACAACTGACATGTGAACACCCAACAAGTCTTCATTGTTATTCTCTTACGTATGAGCTATTTTTAAAGATCTTCACATTTGAAAACAGTTGAGTTTCAGCTGACAGAACAGTTGTCTTCCACTGGGCATAAAATGCATTGTATAATGATAAGAAATATATTAATGTTAAATAAAAAAATGAAATGGTTTACAGTGTAAGGTAGAACAACTCACCCCCAGCAGGCGGCGGTGATGGGGCCTTCCGCTTGCGGTGTAGTGTCGATGACTCCAAGTCTTCACCTGGTGGCTGGCTCACTGAACTTTCTTGTTCGGTGTTTTCCACCACGGCGGCCACTGACGGCGAATCACTCACTTCTTGCACTACATCTTCAGACGGCACATTGTCTTTGACCTCTGAACTCTGCCCTGAATCGAGGTCAGGTTTAGCCTGTGCGTTTGTGTCCGGCGTGTCTGTCACATGGGCAGTGGAATCATGGGAAGAGTTCCCGGGCGACTCGAGCGGTGACGATGTTGTTTCGTTGAACCCGCTTGAGTGTGAACTGTGGCGGGAATGTGCGACCGCCGTCGAAACATCCACCGAAATCTCTTTCGTTGTCGTCGTCGTTGTTTCGTCGATGTTTGGCAGTGATTGGTTGACAGAGTTCTGCCTGTTAGAGGGCGCCACTGGTGGTGGGGGGGCCTGGCGTTTCTTGCGTGGTGGTTTCGCCGGTGGCCCTGCCCGCACGGACTGTGACTTCTGCAGTGTGGCCGCGGTCGGCTGGACACTGGTCACATTGTTGCTGGACGATGACGTTGACCTTGTCAAGGGCATTGTGGCGAACATGCTCTTTGGACGAGTCTTGTTGTTCTCTGATTCAGTCTGTGAAGGCGCGCCCTCAGGGTACGACATTTTACCCTGTGAAAAACACAATAGGATGTTCTTTTACATGATGGCTACTACAGGAGTGCAGGGAACACAAGTGCTACTTTGTTATTAGCATTATATTGTCACAAAATATCCCCTGTCACGCTTTTCCTGATGATTATTTCTGCACCAGTAAAGTAACTCATACAAAACAAATGTTTGCATGTTTGATGACGAATCCAACACAATCTCCAACAACATGTACATTTTAACAAAATATCCAGCTGATCTTGCCAACCTGAAATCCCCAATCTAGGATATTATAATCAAACAATGTAATTCAACGAAATGGTATAAAATAAAAAAATGTTGTATTGAGCCTACTCTAGATAAGACACATGGGTTTGTCCTTGTGTTGGACTCGCCAAACACTCACTGGTTTAAACTTGGCAGAACCTTTCTTCCTGAAAAAGGAAAAGAAGCCTTTCTTCTTCTTCTCGGCCGCCATGCCCGGCATGAAGAGCTCCGGCTCACTGGGGGGCTCCTTCGACCCCTTACGCCGCCTCAACATCGTGTGACTGTCCGAGGGCTCACAGGGAAGGTCAAGGGCGGAGTCAGACGAAGGGTAGCTAGTGTCACCTGGAGGCAAAGAGAGGCAAATGGTTAATGGTCTCACCTATAAAGATTTACAAATACAGTTACTATATTATTCACATTACAAGAATTATTTTAATGCTTCACATGGTTTATCAAATGTATGGCATTTACTGCAGTTTGATGATGATTAAAAAGAACAAGTCAATTATAATATATTGGTTATGTCTTATATACATTTGGATCAAGAACTAACCCAGCAGGTGTAATAAACAAGGCAGTCTGGTCTCACCCAGTGTCCTTGTTTTCCACAACACAAATGTCATAGCATTAATTCTTACAGACATCAATACAAGCACTGATTTAGTTACTCATTGTTCTCTCATTAACATACTATATATTTTATTTAGGGCATGTATATACCTAATCATTAATTTTTAAATAACTGTAGCAACAGGTTTTCAAAACACATTTCTCAAAAGCTGCTGGGATGTGCTAAAGAAGTAGATTCTTGCACCAGTTTACCTCTGTACTATTTACCTCTGTACTATTTACCTCTGTACTATTTACCTCTGTACTATTTACCTCTGTACTATTTACCTCTGTACTATTTACCTCTGTACTATTTACCTCTGTACTATTTACCTCTGTACTGTTTACCTCTGTACTGTTTACCTCTGTACTGTTTACCTCTGTACTATTTACCTCTGTACTATTTACCTCTGTACTATTTACCTCTGTACTATTTACATAAACCTGACATGTCCAGATTTCACACCAGGTGATGCAGTTTCAGAAGCCAGACAAGACAGCACACAGAATGACACAGTAATCACCACAAACGCATCTAGCATATCAAATATTTTGATATGTATCAGGCTAACAACTCTTGACAAAAGATCAGCGTTGTTGATAGTTTTGGCAATTTTGTGGGTCAACATTGGTCAAGTTTGTCACAACTAAAATGAAGACTACTATTCGGTGTGTGTGCTCTGTGTCTCGTATGCTTATACTTGTGCTCAAAGCGACACAACCAGAACCTGTGTATTTAAATATCAGCCAACATTCCAACAAGACTTTGGCTCTACCACCAGATAAAACACATCCTCTGCCAGTTGATCTGACATTCTAGTGAAAGCCACTGGTGCCTTCTGCTTGTGGAATGTCAGCTCCATTCATCAAGTACACAACATGACATTCTTGTGGCAGATAGACTCACTGGAGCGTGTCTGCCAAGTTGGAGTCGCTCAACCATGTCTATCTGCCACACATTGGAATCATTACCTGTACTGAGTCATAAAACAGTTGTATCTTTGAGAAATAGTGCGGTTATGAGGCAAAAAGCACTGATAAAACAACCTCTTGCCGGTGGCTAGTTCACTCGCACAGGAAATGCCACAATTGTACAGAAACATGTCTGTTCGAAAATCTCTATAATAATATTCACATTGATATATTTATCAATTTGAGAATCAATTTATGGCACAAACTATCATAAATACATAAAGAAGGTTGTTTGTGTGATGTTGTTAATTAGATGTACTGATTGTAACAGCCAGGTGTGCCTCTAGTCTTGTAAGTATCCACGTGTGATGTATCACGTCAGTTGTAAGTCTTGTCACAGTGAAATCTTGGTCCCTTGGTCAATAGTTGTTTTGTGGTGGTTATAACTTACCACTCTCTTGGCCAATGGCCTACTTATCAACTCGGCTCATTCTGAAATAGTACAATATCTAGTCCATGGTATTTCTCAAAGTGTGCCATCTACAACCACTACCTCGAAGACTTGTCCTTTCTACTGGCACTTGGACTCCCATGGTACTACTTAGCACTGCTGATTACCAGTGCGCCTGCACTTACATCCACTACTGTCTATAACAAGTTGTCTGACGATACAGTTGAGTGAACCAATACAACTCCTACTGAACAAAGCCGCTAAGTCTTGGACCCGTAGCATAAGCTTTCAATATAGATCCTTTTGGTTGAGACGACAGTGTGAGACCACCGAGGCACCATGTGCTCTATACATCGATATAAACCTATTGCAGTGGTGCCAGTATACATTTCTAACATAATATGTGCAGCAGCGAATGACTGTGTAAAAAGTTAACGCACATGCTATTTTGTCGTCACCCCTCCTGGTATGTAGTTAAACAGTATTCCCGTTGCAATGTCAGCCAAGGCCCGGCCCACCTCACATAACCTTAGAACATAACCCTGGCCAACTATTACACTGGTGGATTCCCAGCACAACCTTACAGTCTCATCAATCACCCCAGGGCTGGCTGCAGCTAACCACTACATGGCAACAACATACTGTGTACAGGTGGTTATCTGCAGCGAGGGCTACCGACTGTGACTTCATGCAAAATGCTGTTCAAATGTCCACTTCAGATGGTCAGATAAACATAAACTGCCACAAGCGGTCAAACTCCAGGCTTCAAAAGACCATCACGATAATCAAATATCAGATACTTAGGTCTACCGTTCCAACTTTCTGTGGCCACGAGGGGTCGTCTCAAATCATCAGTTTTGGTGTGCTGTAACTTGATGGTCGGAACATACGGTTCTCAGCCAAGAGAACCCGGTGGTCAATTACCTTGTTGTTATTTTGAAGCTTTGTCAATTTAGTGTACACCACATTGCCTCAGTTCACTCCACTGTGTGAGTGTCTGGGTGTAGGGTGTCATCAACAGGCACAGTGCAGTAACTGCACCACTGCTGGGTGCCATTTATTTTCTGATCATGTTTGATTAAACAAGCAGTTTTACATTATGATGGCAAGGATTGCAAATATAAATGTAATAAAGTTGCACACTGCGAGGTAAAATATACTTTTAATTTTTGCATATTGCTGGGATCTATCTAAAATCTGATGTCACTGTTGTTGGCTGTGTTATATGAGAGCACCCCTACCACTTGTGACGAGGCCTACATTTGCAAGATACCGACAGTTAAAACAATTTATTTACAATTAGAAATTCAGATAATGGACACAAAGCCAGTATCTGCACCAGTTGTCAATGTCCAGCGAGCAAACTTTGGGCAGTGCTCATACCTTACAACACTGTTGTAACAAGGAACTGTGCCTACCTTACAACACTGCCATAACAATGAACTGTGCCTACCTTACAACACTGCCACAACAAGGAACTTTGCCTATCTTTCAACACTGCCATAACAAGGAACTGTGCCTATCTTTCAACACTGCCATAACAAGGAACTTTGCCTATCTTTCAACACTGCCATAACAAGGAACTGTGCCTATCTTTCAACACTGCCATAACAAGGAACTTTGCCTATCTTTCAACACTGCCATAACAAGGAACTGTGCCTACCTTACAACACTGCCATAACAAGGAACTTTGCCTATCTTTCAACACTGCCATAACAAGGAACTGTGCCTACCTTACAACACTGCCATAACAAGGAACTGTGCCTACCTTACAGCACTGTTGTAACAAGGAACTGTGCCTACCTTACAACACTGCCATAACAAGGAACTGTGCCTATCTTTCAACACTGTCATAACAAGGAACTGTGCCTACCTTACAACACCGCCATAACAAGGAACTGTGCCTACCTTACAACACTGCCATAACAAGGAACTTTGCCTATCTTTCAACACTGTCATAACAAGGAACTGTGCCTACCTTACAACACCGCCATAACAAGGAACTGTGCCTACCTTACAACACCGCCATAACAAGGAACTGTGCCTACCTTACAACACTGCCATAACAAGGAACTGTGCCTACCTTACAACACTGCCATAACATGGAACTGTGCCTACCATACAGCACTGTTGTAACAAGGAACTGTGCCTACCTTACAACACCGCCATAACAAGGAACTGTGCCTACTTTACATGTGACACACCACTGGCCCCCGACAGTGACATTGCACACATCTATGCGTAACAGATTTCTGAGTGAGTGAGTGAGTGAATGAGCAAGTAAGTAAGAGAATGTGTGTGTGTGTGTGTGTGCGTGCGTGCGTGCATGCGTGCACGCGTGAATGCATGCGTGTTAAGCCTACAATTAGTGTGTGGCGGATTGTGTTACAGTATATATGGGAATGGGAGTGTATAATGACACCCCGTTGGAGGTGACACAATATGTGATGAAAGGCTGTTGACATTGGGACTGTGATGACAGCAGAAATAAGCCCAGTGTTTTGTATGAGATGACAGCAATAAATGAAACCTCCTGGAGACACAACATGAACCTTGGCGCCATTGGTGTCTATGCAGTTACAGCAACTCTGTGGAATTCACTCTCCGTTAAATGGCAGGTCTGTGGCAACTAAACTGGCTTTCCTTCTATGGCTCCCTGCATGGCAGTTATACATACACTAATTCTACTTCTCTATGTAATGTTGTTCCGACCCACCCCCACCCAGTGACATTCCAGATCCATCTAGGACAATATGTAGATTGCCTCAGGGAGACTAGTTTCGCAACATATCATTATACAACTATGTTCTGGTTCAAGTATTTTAAATGAAGAATTTCACATAGATGCTCTGTTTTGTGAAGACATGAAAGGTATACTATTTAGACTGGCACACCTAACACATTTCAATAAATTCTGCATAATGATAAACAAAATGTATTTTTTCTAAACCTATTTATAGTTCATGTGCAAATCATTCCCATAGAAGTAAGACATTTTAACTGACCAAGTGACTGGCTTTCATATCATTGTGCAAGCTAACTGTGAACTCGACTGTGGTCTATCCCCAAGTGCTACTGTTCTGCACCTTATGCAAGTGATGTGAACTTGCCACTCTGTCCAAACTGAAGGGATGCAAATATAGACAACAGACATACACTGGCTCCTTATATCTCCACTTTCCTAATCATGCAGTTCAACAACTATACTGTAGAACATTTGTTAATCCCCTGCCTCACAGTCGAATATTCACCCAACACATGTGAGGTCACGAGAGAGCCATGTAGGGGGTGGGGGTGAAATGAGCAGTACCCCTTAGACAAGACCAACATGGACAAAAGGTCTTCTGTAGACAGTGTAGTTCCCTTACAGTACATGGACATGTACACTCTGTGACAGTACATGGACATGTACACTCTGTGACAGTACATGGACATGTACACTCTGTGACAGTACATGGACATGTACACTCTGTGACAGTACATGGACATGTACACTCTGTGACAGTACATGGACATGTACACTCTGTGACAGTACATGGACATGTACACTCTGTGACAGTACATGGACATGTACCCTTTGACTGTGACACACATGGACCTGGTGTGTTGTGTTGCTCTCTATACATCTACATGACTAATGTCTCTCAACTTTCAGTCAGTATTGTGAAGTATTGTCTTTGAACAGAGACAGAGGGTCCAATCGCAGCAGACTCAGCCACACAATACTCGTGGTGCTCTCCCGTTAACTGTTGGTGCAGTCTTCAGTGGTGCCCAGTGCGTTCTGGTTCTGAGACTAGTTCTCATGGAATGCACTAAGTACATGTATTGACAAGAACTCCCACTTAAAACATCAATTTGTAGTTCATCCAGCTTAAACCATTCAATATACTTATGTTGCACCCTTTACTTCCCCGGCAGACCTGCTCAATCCAACACCATCTCAACTTCCCTGGGAAGCATTCAGCCACACTATAATTAATAAGCAAAAACTACTTCATACACCTGAGTGAACTGGAGCAATGTAGAGTGAAAAACTTGCCCAAGGTTAAATACCACAGCTCAGGGTTCAAACCCAGGTTTTTTAGTCGACGGTCCAAGAAGCTCCACCCCTACCACTGTGTAATAATAAAAAAAAAAATTTAAATACTTTCTCATGGGATGTTTCCTTTTTATTGTCAACTTGATGCTCATCTGGCATCAATCATCCCATCATGATACAGTACTAAAGTTTGAACAGATGGCACTAGACATGCTGTCCTAACGAAACAAACAAAAGCCGCCCGCCCCAGTGAATATTGCCAAAGTTGGGCATACATCATGACATCAGTGACCGATCAAATCAGGTGATCAACATTTCAACTATTTGATAACAACCTGTTGGTGCATGTTGAGGGTCGGGGGTCACGACCTATCAGTCTGATGTGACATTCTTGTCTTGGAGACTCTATAGCAAGCAATGCTTTCAATGAATGGGTGTAGACTGTATACATTTTTTTGAGCTGAAAGAACAGTAGATAAGAAGATATCATACAAGTACAGGAACTGCCACTTGGTATTAGATTATGAAAATGTTTAAACAGGTCAAGCTGCTAATGTTCAGTTATTAAGTAGACACCATCTAAACATTATAATCATCCACTGTTTTGCACCCGAAAATATCAAAAAGTGGTCCAGCAGTGTAAAAAGGTGTCAGACCAGCGCTTAATGTCAAGGCCTGCATTTCTAAGCTTTTTTAAAGTAACACACCCAAAGAATACACCCACTCAATTTGTGGGTCCAAGTTCAAATATGTTCCTGGACAGATGGTGGTGGAAGGCCTTCAATTAAAACATAGAATGACCATTTAACTAGCCAGGCTTGACATTGTGATAATTGTAATGTTATCACATGTAGTTGAAAAATTGTACTTGTAACTATTACATATGTATGCATTGCTTCCAATGGATAGCATAAGTTGTTTCAAAGTGTTTTATTTTACACCGATCAGAAAGGTTGTTGAAAAAATACATTGGATAGTTTGGTGTTGATCATTATCAATAATTCATGACATTATACCACTGTTTGACTAAATGTTACTCAGTCAGTACTGGTGTAGAAATTTATACAGGTGTATTATTTTGCAATATTTAGTTAACAGTTTTCGTACATATGATATTGTTGATAATGAGTTTTTTACTGACCAACACCAAATTAGCCATGATGTCATTTTGTCAACAACTTCCTCAGGCTAAAAGGAAGGGACCACCACAGCATGAGGAAACCAGCACAAACTTGTCATGTCTACAGGTCATTATCTAACAATAAGTGCAACAATAGTCGTGTTCATCAGACCGTGACCATTGCGCAGTCAAGATTCCAGAATCCTAATATGATACACAAACTGAACCTATTTTTAAAATAGGACTATCTCACATCGACTATTTCATCTTTTTAACTAAATGAACAAAATGAATACAGCCTGTTGCACATTATTCTCTGTTCACATTATGTTACAGTCCTCCAGACCCATCCACTACAAACATACTCAAATATATAACTGTATCACTTGTTTTACCATTTACATTCATGTATTCATGTAAAATAATTCTATTCAGCAGACTGTTAGCACACCACATCGCCACCAGATTGTAAATTTCCCCTATTAATTTTAACTACATTATTTTGTATAAATTGTACTTTTATTTGTTTAAGATAAGCACTAAACCTACTAGTTCTACCTTAGCCCATGAATGGAATACACAGACCAAAGACATCAGACAAAGTGCTTTGAGACCTACCTACAAGCTCATGAAAAGAATAATGAATTCTACTGAATTTGAAATGTAGCTATCCCTAATGGGGTTAACTTGACCATAAATTGGTGTGGTTAGCTCTATAAATCTGCTTCTGTTACACCACACTGCACAGCCAGACTGGTCACTGTGTGGTGGTGACTGACATATCCAAACAAATCACAAGCTTTCTGTGTCATTTCAAACAAGCACCTGAAATGGGGTCTGCCAACAGAACAGAGCCACCAAGTTGATGACACAGAAGCGTCACGCGTGACCGACTCCAACATCAGCACTGGATGACTGGATGTTCCACACAGAAAACCAACAGTAAACAAACAATGTACATCAACAACATTTATATGTAAATGACAACTAAACAGTGGATGAAATTAATGTGTCACCAATGTGACATGGCCCACACACAGATAGTCTACAACTTACCTACAAACAGCTGCTGTGAGTTGACTAGTTCTTCCTCCGGGCATAAAGGCACCACCCCCTAACTCCAGTAATTGCCAGCTACCTAGTGATTGACAAGGCAGGCCAGCATTGGCCAGCATACCTTCATATTGATATGCTAATGAGTGGCATGTGACCCACCCCCACCACACCATGTGCCACTGGTGAATGGCCTAGTATCACATATACCACAGATACTCTGTCTCTGTTCCACACAACCAGGAGCATTTACAAACCACAGGCGTTAGCAGACATTACCACAGTTCCAGCCCACTGGTTTGATCATTTTGAATTTTGTTAGTTATTTGAGCACCCATTGGATAGTGTCATTTTGAAAGCAACACTGTGTCACATGGTAGCTGGAATTCTGGTTTACCTTTGTTTTTAAGTACTGGTTGTTTCTATGTACAAACTGTTTTCATGCAATTCGTCAAGTTGTCATAGATAGTTCATAGAAGCTAATCACTTCAGTTACACACATGTAAAAAAGATGTTACTAAAACAATATTCAAAACAAATCCCCATCAAGCAATTATATTATTTTTATAAAAGTAAAAAGAAGCTGTTGTACAGCATGTTACCCAGCCTTTGGGAGAGCTCAGTGTTTTACAGTTCGTACATAGACCACCTAACAGGTGTCATATATATATATATATATATTATATATATATATATATATATATACTCGAATAATATGTATATATATCTATATTCGAATATTATATATATATATATATATATATATATATATATATACACACACACATATATGTATATAAACATATACGGTGTATATATATATATAATATATATATACACCTGTGTATATATATACATATATATATATACACCTGTGTATATATATACATATATATATATATATATATATATATATACATGTATATATATATGTATATATATATATATGTATATATATATATATATATATATATATATATGTATATATATATACATACATGTATATATATATGTATATATATATATATATATATATATATATATATATATATATATTCGAGTGCAACAGGAAGAGAATGTATGAGGAAATTATGCACCACCTTGTTGAGTATAATTATCTGATATTAAATACAAAAGTAGCCATGTTCACTCAACCATGACGGGTTGATGTCAGAGAATACCACAGTAGTGTACAATGACTCATACAGCTGACAGCTGCTTCGTACATCAATCAGTCCATCAAAAACCTGACATCATACTGTACTTTATCGTCACCACAATCCATGTACTACCTGCGCCAAGAATGCTGCACTGACAAGTTTCTAATTCAGTCTGCTCATTCAGCCATGACAGTGGGAGAACTAATAAAATGTTGACAAAAAACCTACCAAGGTGTGATTACAAAAATTATAAATACTAAGAAGCCCAGTGTAGGGTCATAACGTGTATGTGTTCTAAACGTGTCTTTCTGTTTGTACGGTCACTTCTGACCAATGTGGACACATCATCGTGAAGGATTTGTCTAAATGACCCAAGTGAGAGGGTGGGGTATGGGCCCATGGCTTGTAGGACAGAGTGAGAGGGTGGGGTATGGGTCTGTGGTTTGTAGGACAGAGTGAGAGGGTGGGGTATGGGCCCATGGTTTGTAGGACAGAGTGAGAGGGTGGGGTATGGGCTCATGGTTTGTAGGAGAGAGTGAGAGGGTGGGGTATGGGTCCATGGCTTGTAGGACAGAGTGAGAGGGTGGGGTATGGGCCCATGGTTTGTAGGACAGAGTGAGAGGGTGGGGTATGGGCCCATGGCTTGTAGGACAGGATGAGAGGGTGGGGTATGGGCCCGTGGTTTGTAGGACAGAGTGAGAGGGTGGGGTATGGGCCCATGGCTTGTAGGACAGGATGAGAGGGTGGGGTATGGCCCCATGGTTTGTAGGACAGAGTGAGAGGGTGGGGTATGGGCCCATGGTTTGTAGGACAGAGTGAGAGGGTGGGGTATGGACCCATGGCTTGTAGGACAGAGTGAGAGGGTGGGGTATGGGCCCATGGCTTGTAGGACAGGATGAGAGGGTGGGGTATGGGCCCATGGCTTGTAGGACAGGATGAGAGGGTGTGGTATGGGCCCATGGCTTGTAGGACAGAGTGAGAGGGTGGGGTATGGGCCCATGGCTTGTAGGACAGAGTGAGAGGGTGGGGTATGGGCCCATGGCTTGTAGGACAGGATGAGAGGGTGGGGTATGGGCCCGTGGTTTGTAGGACAGAGTGAGAGGGTGGGGTATGGGCCCATGGCTTGTAGGACAGAGTGAGAGGGTGGGGTATGGGCCCATGGCTTGTAGGACAGGATGAGAGGGTGGGGTATGGGCCCGTGGTTTGTAGGACAGAGTGAGAGGGTGGGGTATGGGCCCGTGGCTTGTAGGACAGAGTGAGAGGGTGGGGTATGGGCCCGTGGCTTGTAGGACAGAGTGAGAGGGTGGGGTATGGGCCCGTGGCTTGTAGGACAGAGTGAGAGGGTGGGGTATGGGTCTGTGGTTTGTAGGACAGAGTGAGAGGGTGGGGTATGGGCCCATGGCTTGTAGGACAGAGTGAGAGGGTGGGGTATTGGCCTGTGGCTTGTAGGACAGAGTGAGAGGGTGGGGTATGGGCCGGTGGCTTGTAGGACAGAATGAGAGGGTGGGGTATGGGCCGGTGGCTTGTAGGACAGAGTGAGAGGGTGGGGTATGGGTCTGTGGCTTGTAGGACAGAGTGAGAGGGTGGGGTATGGGTCTGTGGCTTGTAGGACAGAGTGAGAGGGTGGGGTATGGGCCGGTGGCTTGTAGGACAGAGTGAGAGGGTGGGGTATGGGTCTGTGGCTTGTAGGACAGAGTGAGAGGGTGGGGTATGGGCGGGCCCGTGGCTTGTACAACAGAGTGAGAGGGTGGGGTATGGGCCCATGGCTTGTACAACAGAGTGAGAGGGTGGGGTATGGGCCCGTGGCTTGTAGGACAGAGTGAGAGGGTGGGGTATGGGCCCGTGGCTTGTAGGACAGAGTGAGAGGGTGGGGTATGGGCCCATGGCTTGTAGGACAGAGTGAGAGGGTGGGGTATGGGCCCATGGCTTGTAGGACAGAGTGAGAGGGTGGGGTATGGGCCCATGGCTTGTAGGACAGAGTGAGAGGGTGGGGTATGGGCCCGTGGCTTGTAGGACAGAGTGAGAGGGTGGGGTATGGGCCCATGGCTTGTAGAACAGAGTGAGAGGGTGGGGTATGGGCCGGTGGCTTGTAGGACAGAGTGAGAGGGTGGGGTATGGGCCCGTGGCTTGTAGGACAGAGTGAGAGGGTGGGGTATGGGCCGGTGGCTTGTAGGACAGAGTGAGAGGGTGGGGTATGGGCCGGTGGCTTGTAGGACAGAGTGAGAGGGTGGGGTATGGGCCCGTGGCTTGTAGGACAGAGTGAGAGGGTGGGGTCTTGGCCTGTGGCTTGTACAACACAAGAGGCGAAACGTGCTTTTGTTCCTCTCTGGCACTGGCAGACCTGCTCAATCAAACACCTATTCCACTTCTCTGGGAAGCATTCAGCCACACAGTAATTACTATAGAAGGCTGTTCATATACATCTATCTAACACTGCGTATGGCCTGATACTCCTCCTCACAGCTGAGTGTACAGGAGCCGTGCAGAATGAGTGAACTTGCCCAAGTTTCTAAATGACAGCATGTTATTGAAACCGGTCTTCTCACAACTGAGACTCCAGACAGTCCGAGTCTCTGGCCACTGCATGGGTGGTCATAGTGGTCATAGTGGTCATAGTGGTCACAGTGGTGGACCGTACAGCTACTGTGGATTATGGCAAAGTGAGGTGTAGTCCATGGATTACCAGAGTGGAGAGCAGTCGAGTCTATGCTAGTGCACACGATGTGATTGTGGAGTAAAGGTTCTGTGAATCACTCCACCCTGTACTTGTATGGAAAGTAAAACCAGTGGGCCAGGCTGCCTAAGTCTAATGGTTGAGTAATCTAAGAATAACAGATCCTACACATTGTTTTCGGCATATATCTAGCACATGTAAATCTCCTAAATCATATTATGTTAGCAACAATGGACATAAAATACTTTGGACGTTGGTATATATTTCATATGAATTAGTCTTAGCTGTAAACAGTAACACTGTGCCAAGATATGACGACAGTATAACATATAAATAGAACTGACTAGGTTTATGATGCACTGGTATTATTGTATTGTACCTGAATAATGGGTGCATTTGCCTATTTCAAATTGATAAACGGGGGCAAGTGGCGGCAGCAAATGGCGGCAGAACACAACTGAAAATAGATTAAAAACATTGCCTCTTTTATTTCCAGCATTCGTGGGCACAGATAATGACTGTTATTTTAAAGCGTCCTGCATGGCTAACACAATGGTAATGTGAGACGCGTGCAGCTCTGTGGAATGCTGTAATAACGTAATGGTAAGTTCAGGAACAATTACACCTCTGTCTACTGCTGTCACGTCGCAGCCAGCGGCAACCTGTGCTCATCTAAATGTCAGCTTGGTTTGGAACAATATATACACTTCCCATCCCCTTTCTGTGAGTCTACCCTTCTCCCTTCCCATTTAAGCTTCGCAGTCAATCCACTGTTCTGAATCCTGGGCAGTTTCAGTCACCTCTAGAGTTGTATTTTTGAAGAGACATCAAATGTCATTGCTCTTTTTTCCCTTTGTAAAAGATCCTTCAGAGTGAAATTGAAAAACCTCTCTCCCTGAGCCAAGGGTCTTGATCTACCAAACACTGGTGCCGCTGTGGCTGCCAAAACAAGCTCTGATAATTGAGTAACGTATACTAGCAGTAGACAAGACCTCACATTAGTATTAACCCTACCCATAGCTATGACCCGACCCTATCACCATCAATGGTTTGTTGGTACAAGCACATAGGTTGCAGTGCTAACAACTGTACTACTGTGGCACTACACAAACCAAACATTCTGGATGATGAATCTCCAAGAGAATGAGGGCCATGATTTGTGAAGCTATATCCAATCCCACAACAATCCAAATCAAAAACCACATAAGAATAGAACTTGACATGTGAATGAAATGAGCCAGCAACCCTGTAATGATGAGAACTTGACCTGCCAACACCTGCCACAGTCTGGCAGGAACCTCTCAGGTGTGAAGTGAGTTAATTTGTAGGCCATCAGTGATTTGTCAACAGAGTGAGTTGATCTGATATGGGTGGCAGCCTTCAGTAAGTCTCTGCACACACTCAAGGTGAGCTTCACGCAACCGTGTACAATGCATCCACATACGTTGGTGGCAATTCATAATGGCCCAAGATTGAATTTGCACCATACACAAGTAACACAACTGTATCTAAACTGTCTGCCAGCACACACACTGACACTTTGTTGTGTTAACCCATGGCGCTACACTGCCTGCAACACAATGACAACACCAGCTATTTCAGAAACATTAACCCTACACAAGGCATTTGATATTTAATGGATATCCAGGCACATTTAGCCTTTTGCATGCTAACGATTTACTGATAGTCTGAATAGATTGACTTTGTAAGCATTTATTTAGCTGGGTGTAGCCATCTGGGTCTAAATGAGACACTTCGACTAAGGCCAGTTGCTGTCACCTGGCCGGTGGCTGTGGCTTACACAAAGGATTCAATGGGGACCACGCCTAGCAGGACCGTGTTGACACCTTGTAAGACATATGATGTACAATCAGGACAACCATTTCTTTACAGTGCCTTAAATAAGACATAATGCCACGTCAATAAAACATATCTCAAGATACAGTTGACATTATGTAACCAGACACACATGATTATCTCAACTCAATTAAGGTTTCCTACTTCACAAGATCAAATAAAACAATACCTATACAGATGTATTATATCTGCCAGATGCCAAAAGGACCACATAGTAGGGAACATTAAGAACTCAAAAAATGGTTTTGCTAGTTGGGTAGCCTTTCACATCCATTGAGAACAGAGATATATGATAGTCTTGAGAACAGAGATATATGATAGTCTGGGTTCACCTAAAGCAGATATATGCAGGCTAGATACAAGAACAGAACACCCACTGTCCCGACCCGAGTGTCCTGAGTGTCCAGTGGTGAAGTTGGTGACAGGAGGCTCACTGTGCTTCATTCGTCAGTAAGAGTTCTGACATTTGTGCCTCCAGTTCCCTGCTGCAGCCATCACAGATGTAAGTGACGGGTGCACACAGAAGGCTAGGCTTATCTTGCTGATATTTTAATTTGTTGGGTAACAGTTCTAAGATATGTAAAAAAGTAAGTCCTACAAATCATTTGTTGTTTGACATATCAAAGTAAACTATAGTACTACCTGTGATGAACCAGAATCAAGATTCATCCATTTTAATGAAAGTAAAGCAGAGGCAAATGGAGAAATGCATACACTAATAGAGCTGTAACAATGTTGATGCTGAAGTGTCTGTCCAACTCATCATTGTCCTACTTGATGTCCACAATCATCTTGTTGATGATTCAGCCTGCTCTCTAAGAAACAATCCCTTCTATACAGAGACAGCCTGGCCATACTTCACCCCCAGCTGACCTTGACGGCTCATGACTGGCAGACTTTAGTACACTGCTGTGGTTCAAAAATATTTTGAAACCAGATAAACTCCCTGCCCTGCCTTTGGTCATTGCCCCTTGGGCCACGTAGCACAGATTGGCCATTTCCGGTCAACCACACTACACAATTACTCACATAACTGACCTGAACTCTTAAATTCCACATTACCTGCAAAATGCCAGAGGGCAGCTTCAACTCTATCGCAGATCATATCAGTTTATGACAAGCCAGAACATAACTGCTCGTACCACATATGTGACAAAATTGCTTAAATTTCTTGGACAAACTTAATGGTCATTCACATTTTTGCTCATCATTATAATTATGTAATTTAAACATATTTAAACTGTCAGCTATATGTTAAATATATGTTTTTTGATTGATTGATTGATTGATTGATTGATTGATTGATTGATTGATTTAATATAAAATGTAAAACATTGTACACATATGCATAATATATAAATACAAGGCACGTTTAAATATTCGGATAACACAAAAAGTGCACGGACTAATTTCCACTGTGGTCCTTAAAATGTTAATGTTTTTATGATGAACTGATCATATGGAATATACACATGCATACTTATACATTTGATAAAAATGTCCTGGTTTTGGTAAATATTGACAAACAGATTGACAGACAAGAATCTCACACAAGAAACAGTATAGTTATCAGTGTAAGCTGCCCCAATCCGGTTATCTTGACTAAAGCTTTGGGTGACTATCCCTATGAACTGTCAACAAACTCGACAAATCGCCTGCACTGCACCAGTGCCTGAGTGAGTGTACCCCTGGGATGTGGCAAAGATACAACAACAAACAACAACATATATACAAGGAGACAACCTTCTACACCAGTTTTAAATTGGCACCCATAATGGGGTCTACCAACATAACTGAACCAACAAGCTGGAGACACAGAAGCGTCACGCGTGGCCGACTCCAGTAAGAACAGTGAGACACAGAAGCGTCACGCGTGGCCGACTCCAGTACGAACAGTGAGACACAGAAGCGTCACCCAAGAACAGTGGATGCACCCACACAGAAGGCTGAAAGTAAATACTCTAAGCCACATCTACAACACAACAACATATGTGACAGACTGGTAGACGGTAGTGACAGCAGCATGACAGAGGGACTGCAAGTGCACAACTTACCTATTGGCCGCTGCTGACTTGCACCCTCTCAGGCAAGCAGGGTGTGTGTAATACCCCTCTGACAACCCCCCTAGTTCCAACAGTTGTCAGCTACCTAGTGATTGGGGAGCCTTGAACAGGTCTGGCCTGCATACCTTTCTATTGATATGTAAATGAGCCGTATGTGTCTACTGCCCACACCACCCCCCCCCCCACACACACTGCTGATGAATGGTGTAGGGTCACATGACCATACAACCACACGCTTACAAACCAATGGATTCCAGTCAACCGCAACCAACTTTGTTTGTAAGACTTTCACAGTGTTAATTATTTGAGTACAAGCACACTCAAAGGAAGTTGATTCAATATGACAGAAGTCTAATCCCTCTTGAAAACTACACTATATCGCACAAGCCCAGTGTTGAGGTTCATGCGCAGTGAGTGTGGTATGTTGTAAACATGGCTTGCTCTCGTATGATGAACAGACATAACCAGTCATGCATGACAAGGTTAATATTTGCTTAGTTATAAATACAAATAATTATGACACGATCATTTAGAGTAGCACATGTTTCTTTTTATAGAAACATACACGTAAGCCAATACTTTCTATAGTATTTTCATATGTTATCCACGCAAATGCACATATTTTGATAACATTATTTCAAGGCCATGTTGGAGGCCGCTTGCTTTGAACAACACAAACTGCTCAAACAAATGGTTTAGGACTATCTGTTATGCCTGAAAAAGTGAATACTATCTTAATTGTTTCTAATCAAGATATGATGTCCAAAACTCTTTTTATTTACTACCAAATAGTACCAATACCATAAACTGCCTGCCAAGTAAGTCCACCAAAGTGTTCATAATTAGAAAGTAGAGCCCTGCAAAATGTTCTAACTACAAACACAACACTGACACAGTAAACAACCAATGCTGCCTCCTGCTACTGCCATTTTTGCTATTTTATTCCGTTGACCGTATTTCTTGTTAAAAGTTCATGTGCCTTTATTTCCATACAACTTTATTTCCTGGACTCATCCAAACCCAGTGTTACTTCAAGCCATGGCTGGAGCAGAACCAGTTGTGTTCACTGGATGTGCTCTAAGCTGAACTAACAATTGGTTAAGACAACAGTTGCAATAAGCTGCGGTAATCTGCAAGTTGAGTGTATTAGAGTTCACAGAGGACAAACTAATGCCATCGATTTACCAAACATTTGACTACAGATATAGCTTGAAACCATAAAATGACATAATGATTGAACAAAGGTTACATGCATTTATTTCATAATATACAACTGTAGTTATGCACAAACTGTCTTAGATATAGTTATTATTTGACAAAATCATTGTAAAATATTAATTATATAATTATAATCTTCACTGTGATCTATTTAAATCAGTACCAGTGTGGTACAGTAATTCAGACAGGGGTGGGTTATTCTTCAAATGTAGTTTGCCTTAAACATTGCCAAAAGTGAATATTATGCCATGGAGATATTACTTCTGACCCAGCTAGAGTGAGCACAATGTAAACAGTGAAACAATTCACACGTCCTTAAGACAAAATGGTTGCAAAATGTGGCTGTGACTGCGCAGTTATGCCACAACCCAACACATTACAGGACACATTAATGTTTATAGTGTTGTTGTCTTGCATAGCATGCATAGGAGTTTCACTAAACCCAGACACCATGTCCTTGTGCTGTGTCTTATGCAACAGTCAGGCTTGTGGCCAGTCATTGTATCAACTGTATCATCTGTTAATAGTTCAAACCAAAACTGTATATTCACTTCAAACAAATTCATTCAAATTGTTATCATGGTGTCGCTAACTTGAGATAATTATAATTCTTTACAGAAAACCATCAACTTTACATAGTAACTATGCAAATATCCTATCACATTTATCAAATCATTTGATATACTTCATAGAATAGAAATATCATGTTACTGAAACAAAAAAAGGTGCACAGCAAAACAATGTTTCTTGGACTTTAGTAGAGTGCAGTAATTGATGCAATGTCCTGTAATCTTGCTATCAAGTCTGACACCACAGCCAGAATAGAAGTAGAGGAGGAGAATTACTGCAATTAGGAAAACTGCAATTACGATAAATGCTATAATCACAGACTCTACAAATGTTATTTTCACCGGTTAAGTGCAGATTTGCTAACTATTTTTAGACAGGCAAATATGCACAAATTACTATATTAGTCATAATGAATATATAATTACACAAATCATACATGTGACACCAGTGACACTGTGTACAAATCTGCGCCAACAAAATTATTATGTCCAATGTTTCTTAGGATTTCGTGGCATTCGAACAAATTACCACATGTCATGGTCATCACCAAATTCTAGAATATATATATATATATACATATATATATATATATATATATATATTCACACTACATCACATTATAACTATCACGTTGCTACTGAGACAACATAAACTATTCCCATTTCCTGTACATCACCAAACAGTACACATTAAACAACCTTCAAATACAGCAATTAGAAAAAGGGTGTCAGTTACAACCAGGTGTTTATCACGGAAACAAATACCCAATTGTTGGGTATTATGTATCAACTGTATGCAAAGTGGTGTAATTGAATACCTCATATGCATTGTCTAGGTATAAAAACCACCTGTTAGTCAACTCTCTGGTGCTCCAAGTTGTGCTTCATAAATTGACCTACTTTTCTTTGTCACAAGGGTAATAAAACAGTCCCTCCCTTCCCCACTGGACACTGTTGTAATGTCTTGACCATGTGCCTGGCTAGGTCTATTTCCTATTTCTCTACATTATGGCAACAAGTGCAAATATTGCTTCTCAGGTGTGAGGTGTGCCTGCTGGTATGTCTCTACATTCTTCTTAGGTTTGTGTTATGCCACCATGAATTATCACTACAATATATAGTTAGATGTATAATTAATATTACACACAGTTATAATTCGTAAAGAATATTAGGCACCAGCAATGTGGCTGTGTTGATTTTCACCAAATATGAACTTTAAAAAAATACCTTCAGGAACACCTTAAATGCACGAACAAACTGACGTTTCACATTTGTGTAGACATCCTTCCTACTTGAGTTACCATTTACAAGTTAGTTCATACTCTCCGAGTATATTATGTTATATGGTATTCTTATTTTAAAATTGAAAGCATGTTTACTACGCACATGTTTTTTATAACTTCCCTGCACCAATTTCACATACGATCAATACAGAGTACATTTTCTACATCTTCTGACACTTCTATTAATCCGTATTTGCGTTTTACTTCATATACACAGTATAGATAGCAGGTGTTTGTTATAAATTGACCATCAGAGAACAATTGCAGTTTGCACTGTGTGTCACATGGTGCCCCAGCCACAGCTGCTCCTAATAAACCACAGCGGTCCACACTGCACTGATTGCTGTGGTCAGTGCTAGTACACTCACTTGGAATAAGAACACACCTGTTTTATATATTCTACAATGATCAATATCCAAATGTATTTGAACATTTACTGACATTCTTCAAAATGAACATGCTCTCTACACCCTGGGGCTCCACACCCTGGGGCTCCGCACCCTGGGGCTCCACACCCTGGGGCTTCACCCCCTGGGGCTCCACACCCTGGGGCTCCACACCCTGGGGCTCCACACCCTGGGGCTCCACACCCTGGGGCTCCACACCCTGGGGCTCCACACCCTGGGGCTCCACACCCTGGGGCTCCACCCCCTGGGGCTCCACACCCTGGGGCTCCACACCCTGGGGCTTCACCCCCTGGGGCTCCACACCCTGGGGCTCCACACCCTGGGGCTCCACACCCTGGGGCTCCACACCCTGGGGCTCCACCCCCAAAATGTAGCACAACATGAATTCAAACAGGTCCATGACCCATCCGAAAGCATTCGCTACCATGTCTACAAAAGTACCAACTGGACACCACAGGACGGCGCTATATATGTGCACAATGTCCAGATTATTGCCAGGACAGCGAGTGGACAGTGTGAACTATTGGTAGTCAACCTGGACTTCCAACTGCCCACTGTACCTAGCTGTCCACTAAAAAGGCAAGTTCTTACATAGCGCAGTATCCAGTCCTCAGGACCGCTCAAAGCGCTTTACACTTTACTTCTCTGACAGACCTGTTCACTCAGACACCATCTCGGCTTCTCTGGGAAGCATCCAGCCATATGCTACAATTAATGCGCGAAGGCTGCTCGTACACATATCCACCACTGTCTATAGTCAGGTACTCATTTAAACAGCTGAGTGAACTGGAGTAATGTAGAGTGAAAAAACTTGCCCAAGGTTTTAACACCGCAGCACAGGATTCGAACCCGGGTTCCCGTAGTCGAGAGTCCGAAGCTCTACCCCTGAGCCATTGCGTTCTACAAACACTAGACACTAAGCCAGGTGTCACTGTGTGACCGGTGACACCAGCAGGACTCACCGGTGATGTTGACAATGTTGATGGTGGTGAGTCGGTAGGTGGAGAGGGGGGAGGCCATGTTGAGGGCCTCGTTGGGGCTGGTGGGGTGACGCAGCTCGTACTTGTACGGATCCAGACTCTTCTCCGTGCAGACCGTGTGGAAGATCTCCGCGAGTGTTGTCCGTGGACTGATCCGCATCATCATCTTCTGAGAGTGAGGCAGGTTCACAGTGAGGCGCTGAGTGATCTGTGACGGAAAACACAAATCAGTGACATGCAATGACATGGTGTGTGACAAAGCTTAATAAGTCATCATGACACCAGAGCCTCAGACTGGTTGGAATCAGAATAAAACTACACAGTGTACAAAATCTGTGCGAATGATATTTGTATTTTGTGGCTAATACTTCTGAATAATATTTGTATTTTAAATTTTCATGAGATGACTTGTCACCTCATGAAAACCTTTGTGTCGGTGAGTCAGTCAGCTAACCTAAAATGTAAAAAAGAAGTGTTATCCTTGAATCTCATGGATCCTGAACCCCGATCTTTCGGGGTTTTACACTAGTGTATGCAATAATCGGTAGATGTCATTAGGTTTTCCACGTTAACTCCATCAAATTATACCTAGATGTAGACAGGAGATTTACCAACAAATTGACTCCAAGTTTATATATATCGATCGAGAAAAACGGTACTTTCTAGCAAAATCAAATCAGCGGTGGACCATAGATGTTTCACTACTCGTGTTAGCGATGATCATAAGCAAGAACTGCAGTTGTTTAGTTAGCATGTCCGACAATTCAAATAAAAATGTGAAACAGCAGCGAAGTTGACAGCCGTGTTTGACATCGGCGATTCTTCAGTCTGCTCTGAGTTGTCATATAATTGTGCATTAGCCACAAAATAAAACTGATTTTCATGTATCTTACCAGCCATTTTGTTTCTTGTCTGGATTGTTGACATAACTAATAATCCAATTATTTTCAATGTTTTGTAGTCATACGACAGTAATTTTGATGACAATTGTAGGCAAATTTATTCTGATTCATACAATATCTTTTGTTTTATACTTGCCTATGCTATATTCTACGTAGAACTTATGATGGCAGTGCCATTTGCTGTATGTACTATTTCAATCCTGATTTGAGAAAGACAAGACCAACTTCCTGTATGACATAATATAGAATCCCAATTGACGTATCAATGTAATTTTTTGTGTTACTCATAGAATACACCTTATATATTGCAATGATATAGTAACTGATAAGATAGTTGCTTATAATTGTTGAGGAATCAACAAAACTGATTTTCATATTTATTGTCGGCCATCTTGGGCTTTTGATATTATGTAAATTACATACTAATTAGTTTCAATTAGTCATACAACAACGATTTACACACCAATATATAAATCATTCATTTCTGGTTCAGATGATTTACATGTTTATATAATTGTGATGAACAGTTTTTACAATGCAGTTCCTTATGTGAACCTACAATTTGTATGTCCAGTCATAGTGTTGAGACCCTCAGAAACTCAGGGTTTAGAGATTAAAGAAAACTCTTCATTTGTTTAT
Organism: Oasisia sp. SBJ-2009; assembly: GCA_964017155.1. Classification (NCBI taxonomy): domain Eukaryota; kingdom Metazoa; phylum Annelida; class Polychaeta; order Sabellida; family Siboglinidae; genus Oasisia; species Oasisia sp. SBJ-2009. The sequence continues at coordinate 20,515,596 of OZ024854.1, forward strand.
ATCTCTGTGAAAATACTAGCATGACGAAAACATCTTTGCTGACCAACCTAATTCCAAGATGTAAAATACCAGAAATGTTTTGGTTTCTCATTTGGTCTGAGGCATGTGGAAAAAGACCTCTAGAAAAACCATTACCAAGAAATAATCTGATGTTTGGTAACATCTGTTATATCTACCTATCGTAACATATCTAGGAATGTAACAGAATCTGGTTGTGATGGATGATCATGATGGATGCTTCACCTGGTGATCATAAGACTGTGCTGCCACCTAGTGAATGACACTGCATCACACCTGAGGTAGTGGTCTATACACTTCACACAAGAATAACAATTAAGCATTTCTTAAGTGAAGATACTATTCAAGATCAATAACTGGCAATAAATCAAGTTGGACAAGAAACATTCACACAGAACAAAGCTGAGAAAGAGCCTGGAAACTGTAGAAGGAACGAGAACAGAAAGACCTGAAATAAGATTGAGACTGGAAATGAGATTGGAAAGAGGGTGAAAAAGATCTCAAAATGAGAGGGTTGAACAGCTGAATGTGAGAGAAACTGACAGAAGATGAGGAGGAGGAAGGATGGGAGACAAAGATGAACACGGGAAGGCACTGGTGAAGGCCAAGTCACCTCAAACGGCTGCTGCTTCTGAGGCTTCCTCATCTTCTTCTCCTTCTCGGCCTTCTTGGACACTAGGTGGATGACGGTGGTGTGCAGGGAGCCGACCGTCTGACTCGCCTTGAATGTCGACATCCACTCGTGCCGCTTCGACATCACCTTGAGGGAGTGGTCAGCCGGACTGAGCTTGTTGGACGCGGTCAGTTGCACCAGCAGATCCATCATCTGCTTACTGCAACACCACCATAAGTTCACAGAGTCAAGTCATTATTTACGCATATTCCATTGAATTTTGTTTAATGGTAAAACAACTTGCTTGATAGAATATTGTATGTAAAAGAATGTGTGGACAATGTAGTTTTGAATGCTGCTCTTTATAAGTTTTATTTATATCTATAATATAATTAATTTATACAATTTATGTCATAATAATTCACACCTTTCCAAGACTTTCTTATGAATTTATTGATATAACAGTCTGCTATCAAGTTGCTTGATGTGAAGTGTGGGCATTTTAAATTTATCGATGCATGCATGTATGACTATCATTTGGATGCAAATTTTTAGTTTATCTACTTAATTTGTATATTTATTAATTACATAAAGGCAAACAAGGTACATTTAATTCATTTAAAAATGTATTATAACATAGCCACAATGAAGACATTCACACAAAAATTGTCATAAAATTCATAAGTTTCTTTGTCTGGAAAAATCATTTAGACAATTCCTGACTTCCCATGGTTGTCTTGACTAGGTAAGATATTTGTGGAAGGGTATCAGCTTGTTTACACTATATCATAACAGCAGTAGCAGACAGGAATATCATGCAAACTGTTATTCTTAATGCATACCAAACAGACTGAATCAGTACGTTAAATAAGTCATATAATTTGTCATCATAATTACAAGTTATTTTTTAATCAAAGAAACTCAATGGTTCACAATCAATAATATGGTGATGTATTAAGTCACTAGGTGGCAGCATGACTCACACAAGTGATGCATCCATTCACCAGGTGTCAGCATTGTTCAGTCTTGCATAAATAAGTTTATAATTTTTGCCACAGTGCAGCGCAGTTTTATGTCCACATTCCCATAATGCTAGTGAATTTCATCATCACATTTATTTAATTTTCTGATATAAAATAATTACTAATAATACTATGTTGTACACACACATATGATAAGTATTAAACATTTATTTATTTTATAGATAATATTTACTGTGACTTAGGAAACTAACAGTGCAAACTTATGAAATGGACAAGTTTGAACTATTATGCTGAATTTGGCTAACTAAATAATGGTCAATTTGAATAGACAATAAAACATGTACCTTGTCTGTTTTAGACTATTGTTGAGTGAAATCAGAGAAAAATAAACCATAGCATTATTGACCATTAAATAGACCTACTACCCCAATAGAATATTCCTAAGAAATGCAGCTTGTATTGTAGACTTAGTCTTGTCTGAACACACTTCCAACAAGAAACGGTCTGGCCCTGAAATGAGGTCAGTGTAATCACCCTGTCTGCTTTGTCACACCATCATCAACCAATCACCTTGTGACTGACGCAAACTGAAGCCAGTGGCATCATCCATTTTGTTCACCAGAATGGAAAGCTTTCGAGCAGACAAATGTAAAAAGCATGTTGCCTCCGTTATGTTGTCAAGTCATGACTGGCGCCAGGCAATGTATTAAGACTGTCTCAACAGGGACAGGTTATGAATGAGTTTGTTCACATATGCCATTCACCACAACAAAGGGAAAAGGACGACTACTTACAGCTGAAAAAGTTATAAAATCTGTTATTGCTAATTTGTCTATGTTATTGGTTCCATTGGGATTCTTCTTCTGTTCAATAATCTGAATGTTTCTTTATGTCATTTAGTAAAGGTAAGTTTTCATGCAGCAGTTGGCCCTCGGGACTGTTCCTGACTTTACTGGGAAGCACCCAGTCATGTTGCAATTAATTTACAAAGACTATTCATACATAACATCCACCAATGTCTATTGCCAGCTACTCATTCATTGGTTTGACAGCACCTTATTCAAACCCAGGTTGTCTTAGAGGAGACGGAAATGTAGCCTCTGTGTCACATTGCCACCATTTAGACACGACTGTGTTTAGTCACACGTCATTTCAACTGGGACAAGTCACAGTTTACAGGTTTTTTCTTTACAAAACATGTAGTTTCAATGAGTTGATGAGCACCAAGCTCACTATATCAAACAATCCACCCCACATCTTCCCTTTGCACTCCTTCCACTACCTCCCGAACCTCTTCCCATTTCTCTCCGTTCCCTAATTCTTCCCCTTCCCCTTCCTCCCCCACCTCCTTCCTCCCCATGCCGCACCACTCACCTGGACGCTACATTGATGGTCTGCTCCCGTCCGTCGGGAAGAACAATAGTCAGGTCCAGGAACTCGGGCACACTGTCACAATGACTGCTCCCTGTGTCGTCCGTGTCAATCGAGGCTGTGGACGAGTTGGGCAGAGTGCCGTTGCTGTAGCCACTGTCACGACAGTCTCCACCCTCCAGGGGGCCACCCCCTGGGGGGCGGGGGGTGTGCTTCTTCAGTGTCGAAGTCATTGTGTCATTTCTGAAAAATGATGACGAAACAATAAAACATACGGTAATCGAGGTGACAGTTATTCAGGAGGGACCGTCATAAGACATTTATTTTCTTATCTCACATCTCAACCATACATTCAATGAGAAATATTCCCAGGTGTTTCAAACAAACATATTTATTGGCTGACCGACCCACGTCACAAACACTTCAGCTTTTGCCAATCGAGTTACAGTTGCATGTCAATATCTTTAAGTAATGTGACAGTTCAAATTACTGCACATATTTCTGCTGAAATCACCAGCCATGTGAACAGCTAGATCACTTGCTACTTTTTCCAGAATATTTACATGTATTGTAGTTAAAAATGCAATATTACACGTTTCAGGCAACATGACGAAAAGGAAACCTTTGAACAACAATGTTCCACCTTTGTATAATATGAATGTATTCATCAGAACTGTCAATTTGATTTTTGAACATATTCACATTGATAAAACTAACACAAACACCAGATGAGTTCCAGTCATTAACATTATTACCCTTTAAGAGACTGTGTATGTCTTCATATCCAATGTATACTGTTCTTTGACTAGTGCTACCCTGTGCAGTGGGCCCCCATAACCATCAGGAAGAACAATGGTGAAGTCCAAGAACTAGGACAAACTGTCACAATGACTGCTCCCTGTGTCATCCAAGTTGATCAAAGTGATAAGGTGGGTGTGTTAGGTGGAGCTGCACACACAAACTACAAATGGAGCCATAAGACTCTTTCAGTGACAGCAGCCTAGGTGGGTCTGTGACTCAGGGTGAGGGTGACCATACAATCTTGCCCTCACTTTCAACTACCTCAGCTAAGACTGGTTGCTCTGGACATTCCTCTGTACCATCGTGTAAACCAGTTGTCTGCCTCCCCTCTCTCCCAATACATGTCTGGCCTCTGTTGTTACTGCTCGCATTGGAGTCCTTTACATCTGAGATGATGAACTGATTTTATTACTTTTTTGCTGTGATATGTAATTTCTATTCCCTACACTTTTTTACTATTTGTATATTTAATCATATATAATTCTTAGAACTTGTGTACAACGTACTTTATTTATTAATATTTTTTATCTCTCAAACATCACAAGATAATTCTTCCATGAGGGATAAATAATATATTTTGATAAATAAAGATATTTTGATTTGAAAGTGCTCATACCTAGTATTACCTACTAATAGTTCAGTTCTCGAGTCTGTAACACACAGACAGCAAACTGTGGCAACAAAGCAACAATTTGAGTTCTATGAAACAACATACTTTTTTATTTATAAATTTATCACTGTTGCCATGACAACAATATAAATATTTAAGCTATCACCATATGTGATGATATATTCGAAGAGTGTCAGCGAGCCATGTGAATTCAATGCTGCCTACAGAGTCATTGATCACCGTGCATGTTCGGTGATGTGTGACAGAAACGACGACTTGCGGATGTGAACTCAGCGGCCATATTATTAGATTTATTTTTACACTTCTCTGTAAAGTAAATATTTTCATCATAAACAGATGCATCGAAGGAATAATCAATGACTACTGGACACCGTGGGGCCTGACTGATATTGATGTCATGTACTGTCCCTGAGGCTTGAGTGTGATTAGATCACATGACATGTCTACACACACAGTGGACACACAGTGGACTGCATTAATCCAGTATCTATTTCACTTTCACTGGTATTTATAAGACTGAACTGATTAGTACTTAGTACACAGCCTTAAGTGTAATAATCATGATACACAGGTTATGTAAAACTTACATACCCAACCAAGGGCCACCTCCTATGTTAACTGTCACATTTATTGTATTTGTTAATGTTAAACTCATTCCAGGTACCTTATAATTGGGCCCAAGTAGTGTCACTAGTTACTGAGTTACTCAGCTACCCATGACCATGTCAACAAGACATCAACATTAACTCCAAGTACACTTGGACCCAGTCTGTGTAAAGCCACTGGTCAGCCATTGCAGTGACCAGAGCACTGACCTCAACAAGAATGACCACCAGTTACCTTAAATGAACCATGGACACTGGCTACCTAACTGACCAGCTGTGACAGTGACAGCTGTGACAGTGACAGCTGTGACAGTGACAGCTGTGACAGTGGACACAGGTGGGCAGCACAGTGTGGACAGTGGGTGACTAGATGACCATGTGTGACTGCAGATGACACTGTCAGTGATGACACTGTCAGTGATGACACTGTCAGTGATGACACTGTCAGTGATGACAGTGTCAGTGATGACACTGTCAGTGATGACACTGTCAGTGATGACACTGTCAGTGATGACAGTGTCAGTGATGACACTGTCAGTGATGACACTGTCAGTGATGACACTGTCAGTGATGACACTGTCAGTGATGACACTGTCAGTGGTGACACTGTCATCTGCAGTCAGTCCTGTCTCAGGTGGACATGCAGATGTATGTATGTTTAAAGTTTATTGATTTCTGAAGAAACCTGGACAATAAATAAACATGGAGGGTAGCTTAGCATAGACATAGATGTGGTTCCTCTGGAGAACTAGAACCATGTCTAAAGTGGTGTCTGTAGTCATCAGTGGTAACAGACATGGCCTGGGATCGGACACATTACAGAACCACATGGACAGACTGGTGAATTATTGTTATTACTGTCCGTAACAGTTAAGTAAATGACATGACAAAATGATCATGATGAGACAGAATATGATTATAAATTACTGAATGTAATCATGCATTTGTATGCTACTACGTTAGATGTTAATTTAACCAAATATGTGCACATAAATAGCATATTGGATAAACAAATGTTAGTATGTAATAGTGTGTGTGTGTGTGTGTGTGTGTGTGTGTGTGTGTGTGTGTGTGTGTGTGTGTGTGTGTGTGTGTGTGTGTGTGTGTGTGTGTGTGTGTGTGTGTGTGTTGGTGCTTGTGTTGGTGCTTGTGTTGGTGCTTGTGTGTGTGCTTGTGCGTGCGTGCGTGCGTGGGTGCGTGCGTGGGTGCGTGCGTGTTTGTGTGTGTGTGTGTGTGTGTGTGTGTGTGTGTGTGTGTGTGTGTGTGTGTGTGTGTGTGTGTGTGTGTGTCACTGTATGTGTGCCACTGTGTGTGTGCCACTTTTTTGTATTGCCACTGTGTGTGTGCCACTCTGCATCCCTGTAGCATGCACTCATCAGACCTTCTGTGCCTTAATGACACATGTGCATTTACATGTACAATCATCTCTAACAGATAGCATTAAACATTTATCAGTTCCTTGAAAATTAACAATACATTCCACACATACACATAATGTATGTAACTGGCCAAGTAGAGAATGTAAATCAGCCAGCTGGGAGAAGGGTGGGCCAAGTAGGACCCCCCACACTGCCCACAGTCTCTGTCAACATGCTGATGATCTGCTCTTTGGGAGTTGAAAAGCACTTCTATTAAGAACAAAACCCTTACTAGTGAACAGTCTAGAAACAAGACTAGGCCAACACTCATAATTCCTGAATGTCATCCACATGATAACTGCAACTTGCCAAGTTTTAAAAATAACACATTTTACAGACCTGTCTATCTCATATAATACCTATTTTCACACAATAGTTGCCAGATAACAAATCATGCCAAAAAAAGGCTTGTCACAATGATTGCCAACATCATGATAAATTAAGTATCATTTATCAAAGGATGACATCATGTAGAATTTGCATAACACGGAAACATAACATGAAACATGTACATCTGTCATTTTAACACGTATCTTTTCAATCATTCTTTCCAGATGCCGCTAACAGCTCCCTCCATTTGTATCTGACAACTCCAACACACCTGTCTTCTCTTCCACCTTCTGTGCTGATGTACAGATCACTGAACCATTGTTTTGTGTGCTCCTTAAATCTGGCGTTTCTAGTGAATTTCACAGGAGATAATAGTTTCCTTATCAAGACAATCAAAATCCTCCCTGCCACCTGTAGCATTTGCTTCCCCCGGAGTCCACCTACCTGTGTCCTTAGACTCCTTACCCCCACAGACAGCCGGCTGCACAACAACCTACTCCCAAGACGGCTGCCACAACATTGTGCCAGAGAGCTTTTTCACACCACTGCCAGCTGTAGGCGACAATAAAACAACTTCCTTGCCCTGAAGGCTGACAGACAGACAGACACACAACCTGCTGTCCACCACCGGCACAGGCAGGTTGACTGCCCGCCCACACAGCTCATGCAACTGAAGGCACTGATGTGTCTGCATTTAGCCTGTTCTGTACAAGTATGACTCACTTTGTGCACCATTCTCTCATGCAAAAACTACATAATGCAACACTCGCCATGACAATACACATCAGTGACATTTATGCACAAACGGCGAACACAGATGCAATTTAGTTTGGTTTTTATTGTGTTCCTCTGAATTGCTGACAGTGTGTCATGAGTCAAGTGAGGGTCGTGTGTACACGTTCACTTGTGGCTGTTCCCACCACTCTGGACTGTTTTGCACCAACCACTGGCACTAAACTAAACAATGCAGCCATCCCTTGGGTACAGCAATATTGAGAAACAACCAGCACAAATTTATCACACCGCAATTGTTATTAATATTTAATAACAAATAACAATCCTCAGGCTCGTCAATGCCTACGCAGCAGGCTCAACAACAGCAGGGCGTTCTAATGAGTCAGCACATTGTCACATTCAATGAAAAGATGTGTCATCATTCAAAATTAAAATAATATACATGTAAACATTCACTTTAATGTGTTATTTGTAGGAATGATATTTATGTAAATAAGGCCACATTTAAATGTCTGATTTCTGGTTATAACTGTATGTTTTTCAACAACATATTCTCAAATTATACTTTACCTTGTACACACAAAAATTACATGGAATTACCCCTGAAAGCCACAAAGTAGCACATAATGTCCTGAAATAACACAGAATTCCTCTTGTTTAATAATAGCTATCAAATAACATAGCATTACCACTACCCCCTACCCCCTACCCCATACCCAAACTAGCACTGCAATTGGGGTTAACATCAGTTTAATGAAACAAGATCAAACTGTTCCTATTTCCTGATGTATTTGTCTATAAAATGATAGCATGGAATGGCTTCTGTTAGTGCCGGCTCAACCTGAAGTACACATGGTAGCCCAGAACAGGCACGCAACAGACTGTAAATGTTAGACCCAGCAACACCGCAACAAGTACACCGGTCAGTGATTGTCCACTGACAACATGTCCAGTATTTCAACTGAGTGATGCAGGGTCATGTCTGGCTAGATAAACACTTGGACAGCCAACGATGTCCCGTGATCAGGTATCGCGTCAGGTGTTTCATCTTAGTGACACAAACACATCACTTACAGTGTCAACGAAAACGTCTCGTTTGTGTTATTGGTGCAAACTATCAGGCAGATATTTTGTATACTTTCAAGTTTCATCAGGACCTAAAGAGACACCAAGTTCAGTCTCCTAACAAGGCAAAATGAAGAACTAATGTATCTATGTCATAGTCTCTGTACCTTGTAACATCCAACAGTGAGTGATGACTCACCACTCTCTAGGAGCATGGACCACAAGAGACAGCAACTGTTGACTACTGCAGCCACTAGGAGCATGGACCACAAGAGACAGCAACTGTTGACTACTGCAGCCACAGCAAGAAGACACTGTGTGCTGTCCTCCCACTTCATTGGAGGCTGGAGAAGTGACAAAATCATTGTCAACAACAAAACCAATGTCAACAACAAAGGCAGAATTGTGTCCATAGCTTTATCTAGAGACCCGTCCACCCATCATTTGGACGGGCAAACACGAATATGAACGGGTAGAAATATGGAGGACGGATAAAAAAATGAAGGAGCAAAAAAAAAACGTCTTCAAAAACCATAGATATTGTTTAGTTATGCCTTGAAAGTGAGTGTAAATGGTGTAATGTGTGTTTGTAGCCCATTTCAGGTCATCAGGCACATTTGAAAGTTTGTAAACTAGCTTAGCAGTTAACATCCGTGTGTCCATCAAAACATGTGTGACTGGCAATAATTTTATCCTACAAAAAGCCCTGATGTGTCCTTCCATTTCGTATTCCACAGTCCGGATCTGGTCTTGCCCTGGCATTAGCAGACTCTCAAAAAGAATGTTCTTCTGTTAATCCGCCATCAGCATTAAAACAATGAGCTCAGTCAACACTTGCCAACTGCCTCAGTGCGAGGCACAAACCAAGAGACTTTATAACTATTATTGTAAACATGTCTTCAGCTTCAATACTTAAACCAATAACTAAATATATGAATCATCAATATATTCATACAATGTTTGGCCTAATCTGGTCTGGCCCTAGTTACGGTAAACTTTCAGGTAATCAGATTATGCTGTCAGAATCAATTTTGAGGACGTCAACTGAAGGAAGTAAGCCTTTATGTGGGTTGCATGTTATACGTTGCTGAACCAACAAATGTAACAACACCCTTCCTAGTTATCAAGCTGTTGAAATTAATCCTGGAATGTAATTAATGTTGACACCACTACAAAATTATTCAGGAATGTGAAATAAAAACTAAAATGTAAATAAATACCATATTTGAATATGCTGAACTGTGCACGCCAGTATCAGAGAACATAGCTGTGGAAATAGCTACAGACCTACAGGACCATGGACCTCGGCAGACCTACAGGACCAAAGACCTCGGCAGACCTAACGGACCAAGGAACTCGGCCGACCTACACGACCAAGGACCTTGGCAGACCTACAGAACCAAGGACCTTAACAGACCTACAGAACCAAATACCTTGGCAGACCTACAGAACCGAGGACCTTATCAGATCTACAGAACCAAGGACCTTGGCAGACCTATAGAACCAAGGACCTTGGCAGACCTACATGACCAAGGACCCCGGCAGACCTACAGGACCAAGGACCTTGACAGACCTACATAACCAAGGACCTTGACAGACCTACAGGACCAAGGACCTCGACAGACCTACAGGACCAAGGACCTCGACAGACCTACAGGACCAAGCACATCGGCTTCCACAAGTAAGTTAAGTACTCCTGCATATATCTGTATGCAGGAGTAATCATTGCTCACTCGTGGAACGAGTAAACACTGCAGGAATTCACACCTGACATGCTGAATACAATGGCTAGTAAATACATTATTTATAACTCTCCTCTTCACCATTACATAGTCTCCAATTGTTGTCTCAATGACGTGCTACACTAGTGATTCATTGTGTCAGGACACCAACCCCAGATTCAGAGAAACACCAGATTCAGAGAAACACCAGAGTTACCTGTAGTACAGATGACAGATTTAGAGAAACACCAGAGTTACCTGTAGTACAGATGATAGACTCAGAGAAACACCAGAGTTACCTGTAGTACAGATGACAGATTCAGAGAAACACCAGAGTTACCTGTAGTACAGATGACGGATTCAGAGAAACACCAGAGTTACCTGTAGTACAGATGATAGACTCAGAGAAACACCAGAGTTACCTGTAGTACAGATGACAGATTCAGAGAAACACCAGAGTTACCTGTAGTACAGATGACAGATTCAGAGAAACACCAGAGTTACCTGTAGTACAAATGACACAGAAGTGACTTTATCTGCAATTCGTGATCGGTGCTCATAATTCCTGGATGCGTAGTCTACAGCAAATATCTCCAAAAGAAACACCTCTGCACAATCACTCTCCATGAAAAATATATCTTTGTGGAAGATAACAACTTTATGTGAAAACTCAGCACACTTCTCGTTAAAACAAACTAAGTTCTTTTAAGTGTATCTTCATTCTTGTAAGACAAAAATATAACTAAAAATATTTTGGTAAAATGCAGGGAACTTCACTCATGAATTATTCATTTCACGTTTTGGAGAAGTAAAATATCTGAATCAACACAATGACTTGGTCATCAGAAATGGCCTGAAAACAGGGTCAGAAATCAGCCACACAACAGAATCAGTCAACACCTAATATGTATCCATTAGTTGACAGCCGACTGGATTCGTTGAGGTGCAACTGCACAGGTATGCACCATTACATCCAATCAATATCCTAACTTGTTGAACCAAACCAAACACTTAGTCATCGAATCAATTCACCACAACAAGAATCTCGTATTAATTATTTACACCATAGTTTAGTCGATCGAAGCTAAATATTTTTTGCTTCGTGCACAGAAATCCCAACAGCATAGATGTGAGTGAGCACAAACAATTAATTACAATGCTAATCAACATTAATTACTCTGCTGGTTTTGGTTAGGGACAATCTCAAAAGACGTACAGTACTCAATGAAACTGGTTCTGTGGGATGAAGGTGTAGCAGCTTTTTCATTTACTTCCCCTCAATGTCTTATAGTTTGAATATGACGTCAGCTCAACGTACAGGTCATGACAGCATGAGACAGGGTCTGTCTGAGGTCATGAGAGAGGGTCTGTCTGAGGTCATGAGACAGGGTCTATCTGAGGTTATCCTACAGGGTCTGTCTGAGGTCTTCAAATAGGGTCTATCTGAGGTCATCTTACAGGGTCTGTTGAGGTCATCATACAGGGTCTATCTGAGGTTATCCTGCAGGGTCTGTCTGAGGTCACAAGACAGGGTCTATCTGAGGTCACCGTACAGGGTCCGCTGAGGTCATCATACAGGGTCTATCTGAGGTTATCCTACAGGGTCTGTCTGAGGTCATCATATAGGGTCTATCTGAGGTCATCTTACAGGGTCTATCTGAGGTCATCGTACAGGGTCTGTCTGAGGTTATCCCACAGGGTCTGTCTGAGGTCATCACACAGGGTCTGTCTGAGGTCATCATACAGGGTCTGTCTGAGGTCATCAGACAGGGTCTGGCTGAGGTCATCATACAGGGTCTGTCTGAGGTAATCCTACAGGGTCTGTCTGAGGTCATCATACAGGGTCTGTCTGAGGTCATCATACAGGGTCTGTCTGAGGTCATCATACAGGGTCTGTCTGAGGTCATCATACATGGTCTGTCTGAGGTCATCAGACAGGGTCTGTCTGAGGTCATCATACAGGGTCTGTCTGAGGTCATCAGACAGGGTCTGTCTGAGGTCATCATACAGGGTCTGTATGAGGTCATCCTACAGGGTCTGTCTGAGGTCATTCTACAGGGTCTGTATGAGGTCATCCTACAGGGTCTGTCTGATGTCATTCTACAGGGTCTGTCTGAGGTCATCATACAGGGTCTGTATGAGGTCATCCTACAGGGTCTTTCTGAGGTAATTCTACAGGGTCTGTATGAGGTCATCCTACAGGGTCTGTCTGAGATAATTTACATCATCTTCATGTAATAGTTACACACTGACTTTTAGATCATCTAAACATGATTTGGATCAAAACATGTCTTTCTTCTACAATGACTGCTTGTTATCTTCTGTCTGTCTGGCATGCTTGTATAACTAGACACTGGAAGATCTTACAATCTTATCTCCACTCAACAGGTCTGTATACAGTGAATACATACACCCATGCTGCCATATTTAGAAGTAGTGATTGTGACCTAATCACTTACATCTTGTTCAACAAAAAGTATGATAACCTGGCTATAGAGATTGGGCACTGGTGCAAGTGACTGCTGCTGATAACCACTGCTGTCTACTTCATCTTATCTATGGCAGACTTGTACATTCAAACATTATTCCCAATGGAAGCATTCATCTGTGTAGTAATTACTGCACACAGACCATTCCATGTCAATAGCCTAGTTCTCTGTTAGAAACGAGAGCAGTCAGCATGCTTACTTTGGATAAGTTTTATGGTTTCAAAATGGCTTTAGTTTAGCCCTGGTTCTGTGGCCAGAGGTGTGAGATGCTGTGTTATAACACTGGGCACTAAGATAACAGAGGAAGGACAGACCCTTCTATAAGAAAACATACAAACAAAAGTCAAGAATCACCCCAGTCACACGAGAGAAAATATCCAAGTATTGATGACTTCAAGAAGAATAGTAAAAAGACTGGTGATTCACACTGCAGTGAGCTATGTATATACATATACTAAACTAAAACCCTGTCAAGTCATACCAAGAATGTTCACACATTTTGAGAAACACTAAATTGTACAAACATAATAATTTTATTTACATTTTACCAAACACACAGTACATAATGACCGTATGTTTTGAGAAAGCAACACATTCTTCTGTATGCCCACAGGTAGTATGTTTTGGGACAGATAACAGTTATTCCTAGCCTAGGTGTCCACAAAATAGTTATTACTGTATCACCACGAGATAAATGGAAAATAGGAAAGGTTCCTGGGATGTAGCTGAAGTGATCCCTTGGTCTTTGTACTACAGGTGACCTGTTCAAATGGTGACACTTTGTATTGCATGTGACCTGTTCAAATGGTGACACTTTGTACTGCATGTGACCTGTTCAAATGGTGACACTTTGTACTGCAGATGACCTGTTCAAATGGTGACACTTTGTACTGCAGATGACCTGTTCAAATGGTGACACTTTGTACTGCAGATGACCTGTTCAAATGGTGACACTTTGTACTGCAGATGACCTGTTCAAATGGTGACACTTTGTACTGCAGGTGACCTGTTCAAATGGTGACACTTTGTACTGCATGTGACCTGTTCAAATGGTGACACTTTGTACTGCATGTGACCTGTTCAAATGGTGACACTTTGTATTGCATGTGACCTGTTCAAATGGTGACACTTTGTACTGCAGATGACCTGTTCAAATGGTGACACTTTGTACTGCAGATGACCTGTTCAAATGGTGACACTTTGTACTGCATGTGACCTGTTCAAATGGTGACACTTTGTACTGCAGATGACCTGTTCAAATGGTGACACTTTGTACTGCATGTGACCTGTTCAAATGGTGACACTTTGTACTGCAGATGACCTGTTCAAATGGTGACACTTTGCTGTCAGTGACACTTTGCTGTCAGTGGTGGTAGACCTGTTTGCCTGGGCTGTTTAGCCTATGGTTCACTGCATAAATCATGATTTACAGACAACTCAATCTACAATCCCTGTGAATACAACAACCATGAATCATGGATTAAACTTGAGCTGTATGCACCAACATGATCAGACGCGAGATGGAATGTGACAACAAGTTAGCAAGTCTCAAACTCACATTTCAATGTCAACTTGGTAATACATACGCTGCGTCCTGTAGCCGAGGATTGTATGAACTAGGTGGACTAAAGGTAGTGTAGTTTGTCTAAGCTGTTTTACAGACAGAACAGAGTCGTGACCCAAGACTGTCCAGACGTCTCACAAGTTATGACAAATCTACAGCTGGAGTGATCTTTACTTTTAACCTACATAAGTCGCCCAGACAGTCTGGAGACTATGTATTTATCATTACAAATGCTGGACACACACCGGGTATAATTTCTTGATTTGCTGATACAGTCTGTAGTGGCTTTCATTCAAACAACTATGTTATCTCCATAAAGAGCGTGATGACATTTCTGCAATCTTAACACGATTCATCTGGTTTCACATGTCAAATGAGACGGAAAGAAACACTGGAGGCTAATGAACTCTCAAAATAGTTGTAGAAAACCTAAGATATTCACTTTTTTTTTTTAATTAAAATATAATGGCTTGCCAAACAGTCTTGAGTATAATTATGTGCAACACGCACGTCTCAAAGACAACATTAAAGCATTAGAATATAGAAAGTTAAGGTTAAATACTATTTTGACCCTAGAAACCTTAGCCTCAGCCAAGATTCTGCAAGTGCAATATCATTATCATGCCAGTCCACCCAAGTATAACAAATCCAAGTATTGAACCAAATTCTAGTTGGCTTTGCTGGTGAAACAGTGTGCCAATTTGTAACATTATATCAAACATTTTGTTTCTATGAAAACTTAGAGATCGACTGACGTAAACCCTTAAACACAAACCCTCTAGACAAACATGCCAGTTTGGTATCTGATTATTCTGTTACCAAACAGATCCTGTCTCAACCTACATGGGGCCTGCATTCTACCACTGCCTATAACCATGGATAACCTCCTGGTTGACGAACAGCTTCAACCAATCATGACACCTTGATACAAGTTTATGTACATATATACAGACGTAACAATGGGTCACCGAAATCAGCCAGTTTTACATCATATTTATCGTCGTCTGATAGTAGCGCCGCTTGAGAAGTCTATCCATTCTATTGTGGCTGTGTTGACACAAGTGATAGTTTGTGTTTCATGTCTGAGTTAAAACGTTGATGGTTAGAGGACCTCCAACCTTGTAATGTTGGTGGTACCAAGCAAGTCATTACTGATCCACGGACTAACAAGAAAAAACATGCACTTTTGCTTAAAAGATAAGTCCGTTGAATATGGACACCAACATGACAACATGACAACATGACAACATGACACTGATGGTCTACGGGTCTGTCAAATGAATGTGGTGTTTAGGGGGTCTTCACATACCATCCATGGTGGGTAAGTAATCAGTTATGTAAGTAATCCAAGGATATATATATATATATATATATATATATATATATATATATATATATATATATTGTCCAGTCAACACTTCACTGTGACTACCTGGGTAATCCATCCATGTCCTGCGAGGACTCAGCCAGGACAGTCTTGCCCTGGACTCTGCCTGCCTCGAGCCTCTTACTTCCATCACCAACTGTCAATCTGGAGCAGATGGCTAGAGAAGAGATTAAGACTACCATTTTGCCAGACCTAGCCAGGTTACACATTTCCAGTGCAGCTGTTGTTTCACTGTTATTTCTTGTAAGTCAGAAGGATCGCCATATGTTTAAGAGCGTCTTTCTGAATGATACATACAAGATATAGGGTGAATAAAACTGCCCAAATATTGACTGACACTAGGTGGATTCCACCCTCTCTCACCTGCCTGCCCAACATTAATTCACGTCAACGGCCAAACGAAAAATCCTCACCTGTCCCCAGAGCGAAAGTAATCATCAAGTGAACTTTACCAGGATACAATATAAATCCACGTGTGCCCCTGGTCACCGGATGTCCTGCTGGTCTGACCTCACACTGACCACAGAGAACAATCACAGCTCGTGTGCCCTGGTCATTTCTAATTCTAATTCCGCTGGCTTCACACACTCACAATGTCCCCAGCCACTGCCACTGCCACTGCCACTGCCAGCATGGCCCTGACATTGACTGGTGCGTGACCGTCTACAGTACCCTCTAGTCTGACACACCTGGCAGGTAACAGGTCCCGCCTGGATGACACTGAATGCACTTTCCTCCTACATCATAATTGTGCTGCATGGCTGATCACCTGTGGGTGTGAGGGGTCGTCTCCACAACACAGCAGACATTTAATAACATCCCAGCTAATTATATCCATGCAGTGAGAAACACACCATTACTCATGTTGTCATTTGTCATTTCACACATCACAATATGTGTGGTTTTCTATTTATAAACTCTCTGAAGCAAGATGTGTGATAATTAAATGTGAGCTGAAACTATGCACATAACAACCATTGCCAAAACATAAGAACATCATTTAGAGGATTATGTGACCATGATTTGATGAACATAAAACCATTGTATGTTTTTTCTCCAAATGTGTATATCACTGAGGGCTTGGTGCCACCACATTACGCTCAAGCTGCATGTGGTTTGACTACCCAGGTAGTTCCTAAGTCAATGGAATTTTTTTCAGACTTGCAAAAATGAGCGTGGAATGAGATGAGCAAAGCAACATAATCGAGAAGAAACTCTAAAACTGTGAAATGTCCCCTTCATATGCACATGATGGTAAAGAGACTGGCATTTAAAATGACTATACAGAATGCGGTGGTAGGAAGGCCATTCATGAAGGTCTCGCTATCATCGATCAAACTAGCTACTACAACCTAACACTTTTTCTCTGCTGCAAGGGACCATTTCAAAGGGCAGGCAGACAGATAGACAGATAGGCAGGCAGGCGGACGGACGGACGGGCGGGCGGACGGGCGGACGGACGGACGGACGGACGGACGGACGGACGGACGGACGGACGGACGGACGGACGGACGGACGGACGGACGGACGGACGGACAGACAGAGATACATGGGAGCAGCTCTGATGAGGACTAAAAAGAGGACGCCGTGGAGCCATTTGACTAAGACAAATAACTCATAAATGAAGTCCATCACTACACATAATCTCTTGTGAACCATAAGTGGAGTTATAAATACCAAAACACCACCGCTATGTCACTGAAAACATTGTTTCCGTGACACAGTCAGACACACTAGGAAGTGTGTTGTATCTGTATTGGTGCTGACTGCTTTCACAGGTTGACTGATAACAAAAGATCTGAGGATCTCTGTAAATAGCTGGTAAATACAACCCTCTGATTACATTCCATGAAAAATCATCTTTGTGTATTTCTGAAATGTCATTATTTACCCTAGCAGCGTGATAGAGGATATCACTCAGACAGTGCAATAAGGCCAGCAAATGTACACAGGGTTATCAGTTTTATTACCACATAAATCACATTCATATATATTTATCATGAGTAGTTTATTGTGGTACAGAGGAACAATTCAACAGGTTTATCTAACTGGTTATACAAAGTCTAAAGGCTTAAACAGGTTCACTCTAGTTGCAACACTGAAAGGAATCACACAGGTCACAAATGAGGTAATCAGGCAGTCTGTTTATTACAGCCCTATGACCAATTTGCTAATTTGCCTGACTTCCTTCCTCTTCTCATTATACCTGGGGCAAGTACAACACAAGACAGGAAATGCGTGTAACAGAAGTACTTTTTAAAGCTATACAATAATATATATAATATATACATGTAATTATTAAACCAGACTGAGATGTAGAAGTATTAAAACATTACAAAGACGCTTGCACAGTTTGAACATTACCATTAAATATATTTATACCCACTGTTTCTTACCTATACAATTATACACTGTTTCTTACCTATACAATTATATATATATAATATATATATATATATATATATATATATATATATATATATATATATATATATATATATATGTATGTTTAACAAAAAGGTACCAGGTATTTCCTTTTCTACACTTTTATTGAATTAAAATGTTTTTCATCTAAGCAGGCCACATATTGACAAAGAAGTCTTGCTTGACCTTAATACATGCAATACTGCTGGCACCAGGAGGAGTAAGCATGGAACCAATCATACTATTATTAGGATCATTACTTAATCTATTATGAAAGATGTAAACAGTGTGTGTGTGTGTGTGTGTATGTGTGTGTGTGTGTGTGTGTGTGTGTGTGTGTGTGCGTGTGCGTGTGCGTGTGCGTGTGCGTGTGCGTGTGCGTGTGTGCATGTGTGCATGTATGCGACTATGCGTGTGTGTGTGCTTGCGTGCTTGTGTATATAATTATATAATTATATATATATATATATATATATATATATACATACATAATTTAACTTCTGCAGCATTGGATACAAACACCTACAAAGTTCACTTCAGCAATTCAATACTTTCAAAATACAAACGTGTCCAGTCTACAAGAAGTAAACGCTACATGTGGTCAGTGCAGTATGTCATCAGTGTACATTGGACACTGGTCACCAAGACATGGTTGAGCATGACAAAGCAGGACATTGCCACCAATGCCACGCCCCAGTGACCTGAGGGTAGGGTGATACACTTGTCTCTTGTTTTGGTTAGGTATTTAATCAATTGAAGTGTCCCTGTGAAGATTCTATTGTGCAGGGGTCTTCTCAAAACGACGAGGGCAAATCACAAAGTACTTTAAAGTAAGAGATCTGTCTAAGACATAATGTGTTTCTCCCAATATTTACTATTTTAATCCCTGGTTGTGGTGTAAAATGTTTTCATTTTAATCGGTTCCCTGTTTAGCAGGTAATTCATGATTTAATACTAATGTAACACTTTCAGTGATAATGGAAATAATTTTATTAACCTATGAATTAGATCTACCCATCCTCAAATGTATTACACACATACAAGGTTAACATAGGCTGAATAATAATCATGACTTGTGGGAAATTGTTTCACCAGTTATTTGGGTCAAATCAAGAACCTTTCCCTGTAAGGAGGCAAGTGATATCTGATTCTGCAGTGGTTTTTGGTATCCCAAATGCGGGACAATGGGAAAGAATAAGGAGCTATGATGTCAAATAGGACTTAGTTGTTCTCCTGGAAACACAGCCAGTTGGTTGAAGCAGCCATACTGGGGATAAAATTATGATAAAACAATATTGCACAGTTCTCTCAGATGTGCTGGTGTTGCAAATAACTGATCTGCCAGAGGTGAAAGGTAAATTCATAATGAAGTTACATCATTTATATTACGATATATAGCCCAGTATCACGCCATGGGATTGCTCAGTGTCTTACACTTTAGTCCCTGGCAGAGCTGTTTAATCAAACATCACCTTGACATATCTAGGAAACATTCAGCCACAATGCAATAAATGCACAATGGCTTCGTACACATTATTAGTAGTCACCTGCACCTATGGCCAGGTACTCAACTACTCATTCACACAGACTACTGAACTGGAGCAGTCTGGAATGAACCAACACGCAGTCAAAGATGAGAATATGATGATACAGTTTAGAAGCTTTCAACAAGACTGCAAGAGTGTCAATGCGTGCAAGAATGAATATACAGTGTTATACTGTTGACAAATAACACGCCCACTTTAGTTGACACACCCAAACGATCAACATTCTTTAGCTAAATTACTCGTGATTTTTTGAAACGTACTTTCATTCAAAACAAAAACTGAATTTCTGACTTCACATTGGAAATGTGTTATTTTATGTTTAGTAACT
Organism: Oasisia sp. SBJ-2009; assembly: GCA_964017155.1. Classification (NCBI taxonomy): domain Eukaryota; kingdom Metazoa; phylum Annelida; class Polychaeta; order Sabellida; family Siboglinidae; genus Oasisia; species Oasisia sp. SBJ-2009. The sequence goes on from OZ024854.1 coordinate 20,535,626, forward strand.
GAGATAATATTGCTCTAGTTGGTCCTGTTACCCGATACAGTACCCAGACACAGGTGGAAGGTATCTAGGTTTATCTGGCAGCATTTAACAGTTCACCCACTTCATACCTATTACCTACATACCACTGGCAGCGGCCACGCCCACACTCTTGTCTATTTACAAGCATTTTCCCCATAATGATCTGCAAATCATATAATTATCTAAAAATGTGCATCAAAAATTGTTAACCATAAAAAACAGCCTCCTGAACCCAATATGTGAATAAACTGTATGGCTACCTCAGTGACATTCACCTGTCCCAATTCTATGATATTCATATAATGTGGGAAACATTTATCACCAAAAAGAGTCTTTGACCAACAAGTGTACTTAATGCACCTTACTGTGTCAATAAATGATTTGTGTAAATGCTCACATCATTTGTTCATATAAGACACAACCAGACAAAACTCACTTACCACGTACGTTAAGACGTATCATACCCATACAGCCGTGGATGTGTTCACCAATTGTAAGTCCATATTGTTGTCTTTGAAACACTAAAACACTGTTCTTGTTCTTTATAACTAACTATGGCCTGGCCACAGCTACTAGCCACTGTCTCCACACTACACACATCCTGTCACAGGTCGTGTGACAGATGACTATCTGAGTCTCCTTATGCACTGTATCAGTGTGAAACAGGTTTTACTGGGTTAAGATGTCATGGGACAAGAGAATCTCTTGGTTGATAACTTTTGCAAGCAGCTTTCATGTGTGGACAACATGCATTTTAACAAAGACACTCGTGTCTGTGTGTCTGACAGGACAATCTGGTCTGTCAGTGGCAGTGGTGATCTCATTAAGATACTCACCCTAGATGTCTAGTGTAAAGTTGTGTGTACAGTTCCTCTAAACGCACTGCATTTGTAATATTATAATGCCCTTCCTTTGCAATGACAGGAATGCATTAAAGATCACTAGTGTCCTATCACAGCTTGTTAATAATTTTCTAACTTCAATGTCAATTTTCCCAGTTTCATTTCACTGGTAATTTGGTTGTTATTGAATAATGAAGCAACACACTTATTCTATATTATAAGGTAAGTTTATATTTTCCTGAATTCCTACATCTGTCGAACAGATGGCACATATATTCCAATTTTGAATTTTAGTATAAAAGTAGAACATTGCAGGCGTGACACAAATGGAAGATGGCTGACATCAAAGTGTCTAAGCCAGCCTTAGGCAAAGAATCATAAAAACCTACACTTTGTTAACCAGTCATCATGAAAGAACTGTCCAAACTGAGCCCTGAAGCAACTCTCCAGTGTTTGACATTCACTCCACTTGTCGCGTTTACAGTGCCATAAAACACCTGTCATTCTTCAGTTAATGCAGCTATAACATTTCATGGGCTGTCTCAGGAGCACAATCACATGGACATTAAGAGCAAGCACACACACTAAGTGATCACTATCAGATAAACACAAGCATGGTGACCTTTGTCTTACCAAGAGCAAGGGAGGGAGTGGAAGAAAATAGAAGAAATTGCTTGACTGTGTGTGTGGCTGAAAGTTGAAGAAACATGAAATACATAGCATGTGTTTTAAGTCTGTATGATACAAGTTTGTATGTGTAACACACACGTCTGTATGCAATGGTGACTCTAGTGAGCTGGACTTTGTGAAATGTCACACATGTCCATATTAAGTCACTTCAACAGCTAGAGTCTACTTTATTCAGGAACTGAACACACTGGAAGGCACTCTACAGAAACAAAGGGACCTTGCAGAAGAAGCTAAATTGACCACAGCCCCACTGGGACCTTGGCACATGGAGACATGATACAATGGACAACCATAAGGTTCTCCCCAAGCCTCCCTACTCCACTACACACCTGGTCAGAGCCACTTGTCACTTACAGGTTACAACACACCATACTGCCCAATGGTAGACACATCATAACCGTTTTAAATATGTTGTCACATATCTATATACAGATCTGTATAACAATTCTCAATAACATAAGTCAAATATAACAAGTCAAATTGGTCATGCATGGGTAATCATGTTCACACATTTTATTGGACGAAAGTGATCCATTTCTAATTCTGAAGACAAAATTACACCTAAAGACAAACATAAAAATATTGTGAGACAGTGAGAGCATGAAAAAGGAATCATGCAAAGCAATGCAACCTGCTTTTCATTGTTACAAGTTTCTATCCTTAGTTCCTATGATAATGACAGCATAAAAACAACGAGAACAATAAACTGTGTACAATTGTTACACACATAGTTCAGTATCATTACTGACAATACGTAAAACAAATTCTAACAATAGGTTACTTGGTTAAGTCAATTAACATTCTGCCAGGACACTTAAAGTTCCATCCAACTGTTACATAATCACCACCTGAAAGCATTTCATTCATTTGCTGAAATGTTTCAGTCCTAATTGATGGCTCTTTGGTGTTTCATCAGGTGAACAGTGCACAAGGTCTTATGCAAATACTGTCACACTATCCAGTCTTTGTGTGACACTGGGTTGTCTATACATCCCTCATCAGACCTGTGACTCTGCTAGCAGACTCTCCTCAGTCTCTTGGTCAACACTCATGTTCTGTGCAGCCTTGTCAGAACAGTGCGGCCATGCGTGACAGCCTAAGTGCAAGTGATTCTGAGGCCAATCCAATGTGGTAAAGTGATTTACAGGACACTTTGACAACAGAATTTGTTCAGGAGTCCTATTATTCTATACCAAATAAACCGACCAAGGCTAACATAAACTATGGTTATTTATTATGAGGAACTGGAATTAATTTTAGCCAGAACATAGACAAATAAGCCAAAAAGCAACCAGTAATTCAGATGTTGCATTATCCATTGTGATTATTTTTGGAACTTTGGTTGGTTGACACAAATAATTTATGTAATATAAGAGAATGGCAACAAAGCCCAGAGATGTGAGGTCTGTACTCTTGACCACTTGACCCTCTGCCTGGTAGTGCAAGTACTGGCCTGTGCCCCACCCTTGACCCCTTCCACCCTGCCCTGTCACCAACTTCCCCAATCTTCAGACAACCAAACAAGATACCATTGACTCATTGAGGCAGTTCTGGTGGCCACAATGAACTGTTCATTATCAGTTGTGCAGACATGGCTCTGTGAGTGTATCTGTGCATCTGTATGAGAGTAAGTACAGATCCCATCCTGTATTTCATCAGTTAAATGGTATGGGTATTTGTAATAATAAAATTAGCCTGAGTTCAACGTATCTGATTGTAATTGATTGTAATCCATGGGAGCAAACTCTAGAGGTAGTTATGATAAGAATATTGACATTGTGGAGTACAAATAAAGCTCAGGTAGAGACTATCAAAAGCATGCCATTAATTACAAGTATAAATCTATAAACACGTAGTGCAAATTATAATTTACCCCATTCATTAATCCGCTGCTTTCAATTAGTACCAGGATAGTGTCTACATACCTGGCTGTACAACTACCCCCAGTGTACACTTGCTTATTCCATTCCACAAATACCTTTAGCTTATACATTTCTTATAAGTTTGTTTGTGTGCACACATGTGTGTACTAATACACTGAATTATTTTTTGCATTTACAGAACGACTTATATGCTGGTAGTTCAACTAAAGTCCGGCAAGATGATTTGTCTGCAGGGCATAGAGGAAGTCACTTGATACTGAGATATCACACACCAGACATACTGTGATAACATCTAGCTTTAGTGTAGCACATACTTCTTGCAAAAGATGGCGAGGAATTATCATATACTGGTATCTAATGAGACTATGTTTAGACAGAGCGTGACACTTTATACAAAGACACACTTTGGTACAGGACTGACAGTCATTATTTTTCATACTGACTGAGTATTTTTTAATTCACTTTTTTAGGTTTCAGATACACATACAAAGTGACATATGCAGATATGAATACATATCTGTAAAAACTAGATATATGCAGATATGAATACAATGTTATTAACTTCTGTCCTTGTCAGAATGGTTCTTCACCGTTCACATACATATTCTAGAGTTTCAGTGGCATCACACATGACTGACCAAACAGACAAATGTATAGGCCCACAATCTACTTACTATTAATAACATCCACAAGATGATATCTGCAAATCCACATGATCACAAGCAAGCCTGTATGGTTTTGCAAGTAGAGGCATGTACCAAAAGTTTATTCTGGGTGTTAAAAACAGTGTGCTTGTTTATATGTTAACCAAACAAATTTAATGCAAGACTTTTAGTGTGACTGCTTACACAAGGTTTGTTAAACTTGTGTGCTTGAAAACACTGCTGTAGCTGCACGGCACATCAATCATTTCAAGGTAAGACCAACATTAATAATTCATAAGTCACTGGTAATTAACACAATTATTCCAAGCTGCTTACTAGACTGAGGATAGCAACAGATGGTGGCTCAGTGACTGACACAGACTAAATATGCCATCCCAACGGCATCATAATTATGGCAAGAAACAGCCACAAAATGGCAACACGTGGACATTCTTGCATGTACATATAAATTAACATTCTACTAACAGTCAATATCGTCCACAGGTAATCACAGTTATTCTGACTCTCGGTACTACCTAAGAGTATTGATAAACCAAATTAATATATAAATGAATGTTGTTATATTTGCTTGAAAACAGTATACATATACTATATATTTTAATAACATAACTGACATTTAATTTGTAACATAAAATACAAGTAATTTTGTTATTACATAGCAACTTACACTAATTTGATGATATCATATTAGGTCATGTGTGTGTGTGTGTGTGTGTGTGTGTGTGTGTGTGTGTGTGTGTGTGTGTGTGTGTGTGTATGTGTGTGTGTGTGTGTGTGCATGCATCCATTTGATGTGTTGTTAATATTTTTACTATTACAGGTAACATAAAACACTTGGTCAAACCATATACACAATAATGTATGACATTACAAAGAATGGTTCAGGACTACAGTCTACACGTGACGTAAACTTGATACCATCCTCAAACTACTTACTTAGAAATAGTTCCTAACTGCCACTTTAATTAGACATTTAGATCTATGTGGACAATGTTGGACATCATGAGATATTTTAATGACAAAATGAAGTACCCTGTAAATCAAGCCTTCCAAGTTTGGATGAGTTTATCATAATTTACTTAACTTATAACTTCATAAGCAAACCTTTAGATCAAAACAGCATAAATTGCACACTTCAAAACTGTTCAAAATTTTATTCATGAGAAATATGCATTATACATCTTATATGGTACACACTGCATCATATAGTTAGCAGGAATTTGCCGCGAATTGTGTCTAGATTTTTCCCATTGTGTAAACACTTGTAACAAAGATAATTTATCCCTCTTTCAACAGTGCTCACACAAGTTACTAAGAGCTTGTAAGAAACACTAAGTATCAACTCCACTGGAATCACAGGTATGGTTCAGTTTCTAAGTAACACCAGGAATCAATTATATCAACAACACAACACAGGGTCCATTTTCTATAGGCGTCCATATTCTATAACACATATATAATATAGGCCACCACAGAATATGGATACGGGTTCATATTCTATGGCACATATATAGGATATGGACCCCCATAGAATATGGACCCGGTCCAATTTATATGGGGGTTCATATTCTATATAACACATAGAAAATGGACCCCTACAGATTATGGACCCAGTGTCATATAGAATATTGACCCGGGTGTAAAGTGACCCGCAGGTCACTATTCTATATAGAATAATGACCCCTGGGTCACTTTTCTATAGATGTGTAGTTATAGAAAAATGACCCACCCCCATATTTTATGGATATTTCACTTCAAAAGATAATATATAATCTTAAATTTAGGTCACCAAATAAAATGAAAAAGTTTTTTTTATTACTTTGTTAAACTTGTTAGCAAATGTCATTGATAGTTTTTAACCATCCAATTCTTTCATACTTTGTAAAATTCAAGATTTCATAGCCTTTTATACTATAAAAAAAATGTTGGGTGGCTCTAGGGGTGGGAGGTCATATTTCTAGGGTATAGCATATTTACCTGTGGCTCATTGTACATAGAAAACTGTAAAACTTTGCCAATTTAGATAGTTATGGGCTTGTAGTTTTTGTCATACAAACATCACAGAGAAATGTCTATTTGGTAATAGCTAAGTTTGGTTTGGGTAGCCATAGGGATGGGGGGGAGGTCATATTTCTATGGCATACATGTAGTATATTGACTCGTGGCTTGATATACATAGAAAACTATAAAACTTTGCAAATTTTGATAGTTACAGGTTTGTAGATTTATTATACAAACATCACAGAGAAATGTCTACCTGGTAATAGCAAAAAGTTTGTTTTTGATGGCTGTAGGGTGGGGGGGTCACCTTTCTATGGTATAGTATAGTGACCCGCGGGTCAATATACTATACCATAGAAAAATGACCCCCCCTCTGTAAAACATTTATTTGGTTTTATCAAATGATATTTACTGTGATGCTTGTATGAATCATGCATGACCATGACCATGACCATGACCATGACCATGACCATGACCATGACCATGACCATGACCATGACCATGACCATGACCATGACCATGACCATGACCATATAAATTGGCCAATATTTTTATAACATTTACTATGTTGAGCCACGGGTCAATATACTATGCCATAGAAATATGACCCCCCCCCCACTGTAAAACATTTATTCGATAATTATGAAATGGATATTTACTATGATGCTTGTATGAATCATACACCATTATATAACCATATAAATTGGCAAACATTTGTACATTTACTATTATGAGCCAAGGGTCAATATACTATACCATAGAAATATGACCCCCCACCTCATTTCATTTGCCTAAGGCAGTTAGCAGAATGTGGACCAAGCAGAACGTTTTCCATGAAATTGGACACCAAATAAAATACTGGTATTGGTGCAAGTGTCAACAAAATATGCCCACTGAGCAGTGTCAGTTTGAAAAGGAGATCTTTCACTGGAAAAAAGTATTATGGCATAACAATAATATTATTAAAGTATCAATGTGCAATGTTGGATAAATACAAACAAAACATTACCTTCAATGTCATTAATATTCAAATACATACAAAAAAGAAAAATCCATGAAGAAACAAGGGGCGGGTCACTTTTCCATGGGGGGGTCAATTTTCTATTATAGTATTTTGACCCTCGGGTCACTTTTCTATGCGGGTCAATATTCTGTCTGACACCGGGTCGATTTTCTATGGGGAGTCCATATTATATGGCACATATAGGATATGAACCCCCCCAGATCCTAATTCCATGGCAGAGGTCCATATTCTATAGGGAATATAGACCTGGCTCCATATTCTATGAGACCGGCAAAACACACTGTCATAAAATTAATCAGATGAAGTTGGCATCTTCCGTCATGTCAATATGGCGTTTTCAATCTGGCATTCAATTATAACTCTCGGAAGAATTAAAAAGTTCTTAATAATTTCTTTATGCACAAATTTACCTGTTAAAGTATGCGATATGTTAAATTAAGAATAAAAATATATACTAGGCAAATAAAGCCATTTGGGTAACATGCATTTCGACTCTCAACTCATTAAAACCAGTTTTATATATAATGTTCAAATTGAATACACTTTGTAATCTTTGCAGGTAATGTTCAGGTGAGCTAAGTAAACTGGTAGACCAGGGCAGGCTACGGACCGCTAACGTTAGACGTAACTGTTTAATGTTAATTTACATTTGCAAGATATAAAAACGTCCATGACCAGCGCACCACTACTAGCCTAACTAGGCACTGCCACTAGGTCTAGGATTTCGCTTATGATGAGGCACCGGGTATCAATAAAGAATTGAGTAATTGGTTCTATGTGTATCTGGCTAGAATCTACCGGCACCGGCCAAGCAGAACGCCTGCGCCAACGGTCCGAGACGTTGTCCCACTCCCAAACCCAGGCGAGGCAGTCAGACAGGTGCCGTGTCGGGTGCACCCGCGGTCATGCAACGTCGACGTTACCCGCGCCCTCGGCCTCGAGGCTCGACGAAAGAGCGAAGTATCTTCCATCCGTGACATTTCAAACGCACATGTAAAACACACTTACCTGCTAGTATTGCGAAAGCGCCCGCAAAGCGCCTCAAAGTTGTGCCGACGTGAAAAGAACCAGTCATGCGTAAACAACGCTTTTTACGTCCATGGCGCTAAACCCACGCTCACATTTATCGTACGGAGAAGGAGTCACGTGATCTGTGTGTACACTTTCGGCGTGATCACGTGATAGTTCCAATATGGCGACACGTGTGTAGCCTGGAAAACATTGCAACCATTCTGCTGCGTTGCACCATGTGTGACGACGTGTTTGACGACGACACTGACGAAAAGTTGTTGCGGATTCATGAGTTGGACAGAGTTCAGCGGTCACGAAAACTGGTAAAACCACCGTTGTTAAATTAAACGTGTAATATGAATTGAAATGGCATGGGCCATGGCCGTCACACTCACGTCACGATCAGTCTTGATTGAAGACGAACTTGACACTTGACTTGAGACTAAGTCAGTTAATCTGAGTCTGTCTAGATCGCTGATTGAATGAGACTGAGTCAGTGACAAATTGCGCCATGTTGAAGCCAGTGAATGTGACGAGCATGGGATGACAGGTCCACGCTGAGCCGCAATTGCAAGTTGCAATTACTAGTCTACCCCTCGCTCTGCCACTGGTAGATTATCTAAAAATTGTATTGTATTTATAACAACTCAGCTAGAGGTCAACGTAAGTAATCGTATCACTAGAAGATCATAATTTATATAGCACCATAATCCACTCAAGGTAACATGCTTTCAGGGTCATTCCATGTCAAATCAATCACTTTTTGCATCACCCGACTCCCAATTTAATGACATTTTAGTACAATTATTGGTTCACATATTGTGCAGTTTTTCATCCACGGATTTACTTAATTTAAGTTTAAGAACGAGACTATTCACAGAGCAGCACTGTGAATAAGGTCACATTCGCCACTATTCGCAGAGCAGTGATGTCACTGCTCTGCGAATTAGGGAACCAGTGGCAGTGCCAGTGTTCGCAGAGCACTGCCATCATTGCTCTGCGAATTTGCGAAAGACTTGCGATATTCTGAGAGAAGGTAAGAAAGAGTTGCGATGCTTGCATGTTGTTATAATAATAAATGTTTAGACATTAAAATCTAAAGTAAAACTGTTCAGTAGTGTTGATAATAGTAGCTAACAATAAGATATAAAATTACAACATGTAGCGAAATCATTGTTGAACGGAAATGAACTAGAGAAAATGAAAATAAATAGTCAAAAAATATATTTGTATATAAAATATGCTTATTAGCAATATATACAATACAGTATTATGGTCAATTGTAATTAAATAATTTAATTAAAAAAAAATGTAAATATAAATATATTAATGAGTAAATACATACATACATACATACATACATACATACATACATACATACATACATACATACATACATACATACATACATACATACATACATACATACATACATACATACATACATACATACATACATACATACATACATACATACATACATACATACATACATACATACATACATACATACATACATACATACATACATACATACATACATACATACATACATACATACATACATACATACATACATACATACATACATACATACATACATACATACATACATACATACATACATACATACATACATACATACATACATACATACATACATACATACATACATACATACATTACAAAGTTGTGACATGTGTGAATACTTTTCTGTTTAAATTCTGATAGATTATATATATATATATATATATATATATAATCTATCTGAATTTAAACAGAAAAGTATTCACACATGTCACAACTTTGTAATGTATGTATGTATATTTAATAATATTATAGTAGTTAAGAACAAATATCTCACATGTCAATGCTCAATAGCATGCATTTATGTAACTATGACATTTCACTCTTATATTTTTAACAAGATCAGCTAGCATAATAATTTAATCATTTAATCATTAATATATTTCTATTTACATTTATTAATTTTTAAATTAAATTGTTTAATTACAATTGACCATAATACTGTATATTGCTAATAAGCATATTTTATATACAAATATATTTCTTGACTATTTATTTTAATTTTCTCTAGTTCATATATTCCTATAGTTCAGTTCCGTACAACAAAGGTGGCAGAGTTGTAATTTATATTATTCATCAATGTAGTCAAGAAATAGAATATATAAAATACGAGTATAGTAATTGCAAAAAAATCTACATGTGACAGGCGGAAATGCTAGCCACTACACTACCGATGCCGCTTACAACATTATCTGCGCCGCTCGCCTCGTCATTGTTAGGGCAGATTAGTATTTAGAAACATTTCTATGAACACACACCAACCGTATTTATTAAGCAGCTAGTATAACCTATACACTAAGTTCTAGTTATCCAATAAACACCCTTTCCTACCAGCTCTGCAAATAATAGCATCTATGTTTTCTTAATTCTCAGAGCTGCTCTGCGATTAGCCAGTCCGTTAATTTAATGTATCTCTGAACATATCATGTTTTTCCCTGAATATTGTCCATGTGTTTTTGTGCTGAAAAAATGTAAAAAAAAAATAGATTTTTTAATTCTAAGGCTTACGTTAAGTCAGCCTTAAGAAGTTAATTTAGCTAAGCTAGTCTGAGTGGTGGTGTATCCACTTGTTAGGCCTACCAGTTGATTTGGGAGTTTTCTTAGAAAATGGAAGGTAAGAACGATATTTTTTAACTGACTACAAACAGTATAGATATTAGATGTCCTGCCATCTGCCATGATACCAGTGAAATGACAGGTGCGTTTTGAAGTTGTGTAGTGGATAAAATCATAATTTGTATCATAGATTAATCATGTATTGAATCTTATTTTTAACCATGGAGTATGTCAAACTTGCCATAAGCAAAAATAATTGTTATTCAAAATTAGCTAGCTTTTAGAGATAAACAAGTACAGTGGTTGTACGTGTATACATAAATTATGTTGTACAGTTGATGTGTTGTTAATCACCAGATGGCAGCACTATCCACTGCCAAAGTCTAACTTTGCTGCAAACAAACTCCACAATACATTCTGCCAGCTCTTCAGCTACACAGTCATTCCCTGGGTCATTCATACCTGGTTCAACCAGAATAACATTTGGAGCTTCCGCACAAACAGCCCCAACATCCCTGAATAACTGAATAAACCATTCCCTTACACAGTATTTACCTTGTAGATATTAAGATCAGTTATTGGTAATGCTTCCATATCTCCAGACTGTTTGTGTTATTGTTACTCATAACTCTTAGGAATGACAGACATCCTTGTTGCAGGAGGGCTACAGAGAAGGTGTCATTGCTGGCAAGGAGACAAGTCTTCAGGACGGCTTTGATGATGGATTCAAAGAGACAGCTGCTGTAGTGTCACGACTTGGGAAGCTGCTGGGAATGCTGAGGTGACTAGCAGGGGGGGGGGGGGGGAGGGAGGGAGGGAGGGAGGGTGCACTAACATTATGTGTGTTAGTGCACCATAATCTATTGTTTGTTAAGCCAGGAGGTCCATAATGAAATACCTATGTTGCCCTTAGAAGAGATAGCACAAATGATTACTAGCAGGGCTTTGTGCAGGACCAAATTTATGCCAGTCACACATGTTTTGTGTTCAGCCAGTTTACAAACATTAAATGTGTCTGATGACCTGAAATGGACTACAAACACACACGTGACACCATTTACACTCACTTTTGAGGCATAACTGACAATATCTATGGTTTTGGAAGACCTTTTTTGCTCCTTCATTTGTTTACCCATCCAAATGATGGGTGGACGGGTCACTGCATAAAGCTATGCTGCACATGTTTTGATTGAACTAGCCAGATGACAGGCATTCTGTTATACCAACTTCAGATCTAGACTGGGGCACATGGATGTTAACTGTTAAGCCACTTTACACACTTTAAATGTGTTTGATGACCTGAAATGGACTACACATGTGACACCATTTACACTCACTTTTGATGCATAATTGACAATGTCTGGTTTTGGGTGACCTTTTTTGCTCATTTTGTTAGAAAAAAATATGGTCGTGACAACAAAAACACAACATCAGAACATATGCTCACAAGCATGAATTTAATTTATTTCTATACATCTATTCAGCTGTATAGACATAATTTGTCTGTCTTGAAAACTTGTTTTATAAATGTAACATACCCTGGTAATTCTGGTATATCAGCCTGGTTACTTTCAGCTTTTTTTAGTAATACAATTTGATGGTGAGTTATCTTACATTTCTGGACAATAAATCTATTTGCCGTGGCGTGACTACTTCTGTTTTGAAGATGTAGCATTAAGGCGCCTTGGCAATATTTAAGCTCATATATCAACCTTGTCATACATTGTTAGCTTTGATTCCAGCACATATGTTAGACACAAAACATACTCAGGTAAGATGCTATGTACATCCTTGTAGAAATAAATATTTTAATATTTGTTTTCGTTGTTGCAGCGCACTGTTGACTTACCAAGGCTCAGGCAAGGCTGGAGTGCTGCCACCTGGTGATCTGTGCGAGGTAGAATCACTTCAGCGTGAGGTGACAGAGTTTGAAGAAAGAACCAGGACTTTCATTAAGACCAAGTTAAGGTTGCCTGCTCTACCTACCAATGAAAGTATGGAAGAATCTTCCAAGGTGTTTCCTTCATTGGACAAGTCCACTGCTGGCATTGGGGGGTCGACTTCAGTTAGTAGTACAATCCCTTTTGTTGCTTTGACAGAAGCAAACATTTCGTCATTGGTGTATGAGAACAGTGGAAAGGGAGTTGTTTCAAACGTCGATTCGGGTGAGAAGATGATTGGGATTTCTGCGGCGCCACTTAGTGATAAACAGGGATCTTCAGTGGCAGGAATTTTGAATGAAGTAGACAAAAACATTATTACTACAAATGGTAAGACAAAATATGATTTAAATACGGTGAAAATTCAGATGAAGCAGATAAATAGTGACACAATAGACATGACCAGGTTAATATTTCTAGAACAAAAATGCAACAGAGTTCTAGATAAATTTGATCTGAATACTTTGTATGTTTAGCAAAACAATTTGTTAGAACTGCTTGTAATTATTACCCTTTTATAAAGGTGATCTTAGTTTAAGACATTGTGATTGTCTTATTTATTCCTCTAACTTATCACACTCCTATAATAATTATTCTTATAACATAAAACCAATAAAGTTACAGAACAGATGCACACTCCAGTCTGGGCAGACAGAGACAGCCAATTGATTTCTCTTCATCCTGCCCAGTGAGAGTTCCATCATTACGTTGGCGTGCAAGTTCTCGTCTTCCTCCAGAAATCTGTGTTAATGGCAGAGTGATAAGGTCGTTAACACGGCTTCATTTGCAGATTAAATTACAAGGCAGTGATTCCGGTTTTCATTTTCACGTTGCGTAATAATTTTATGATGTTCATGGCGCATTTCCAAGATTAAGCAAGACATTCATGTGGTGGTTGCCACTGGTGATAGTGACGAGGCGTGAACACTTGGCTGGATCATCAAGGGTGAGGCGACAGCAAGAAAGAACAAGAGGTAATTTCGACCACATATATAATAGATCTGACATTATCAAGTAACAAAGCATTGGCCTAGACATACGGGTCTGAAAGCAGTGTCATTTAAAAATAAATCTCGGAGAAATATATTGCACTAAACACGTGTACAGTAGTTGTGCCCCACGTGACAGAGCTATAATTTCTCACGCATAATCTTGATCTTCGAGGATATTGGCGCAAAAGAAGTCATGATTATTATTATTATATGTACAAAAACGCTCGTACACGCAGAGACGCGCACGGACATTCACATAAATACGCTCAGAGACGCGCACGCACACACAGACGTACATGCACACGTTATAACAGTAGATTATAACAAACCTATTTGCGACCTGTTGACGTGGTTGATCTTCACGGTGAACAGCCGTCACAACAAACCGACGGGTGTGCAAACAATCATGTTATTTAAGACGGTGGAAGTGCACCACTTTTGTTAGAAAATGCTCTATATGATTGCAGCCATTTACTGAAAACGCAGCTGAAAATTGCAGATGAATGTGTTCCTTAATTCTGAACACAGCTGATTCTGTGTGCCCTTTCTACATGTCTACATTATATAGGAGACCCAACCGTTTCGCGTGAAGACCCCCACTTTATTATTTACATAATATGTAAATGGTAACATTTGTGTTGTCACTGTATAGTCACTTTTAAGTGAATACTACAGAACGTTGGTCGTAAGCGGAAAACGGAAATTCAAATGTGACCTAAAATAAAATTCATGCTTTTCTTAAAATATAAGCACTGCTTACAAGATGTAATTTTTGCGCGATGCTAAAAATTGAAACTCTGACTTATGTCAGCCCATTGTATCTGCTCTGGTATTCGAAATTTAACATTACAAAAGCAAGTGGGGATTGTATTTAAAATGACGATCTATCGCAGGTTTTGGGGTGCGACCAAAACGGGCTCATGAAAACTGAGCGTTACTGACAACACTGGCACGGCCACCAGACTGCGAAACTGCCGCCATTAAAGGTGTAGATCGCTGGAAGATTTTATAGGACAAGATCCAACATATAATCACGTATTTCCAAACACACGTGTTAGGCATCTTAACCATAGCTCTTTGAACAGACCGCAACTGAGATCCTGTAGTTTGTTTTTACCGTTCCTTGAGCCACTGTTCACGCGGCGTCAGCCTCGTGGCTGGAACCAAACCCAGTCTTGAACGCGAGATCGTAATAATAAATTATTGCACAGCAATAATGAACACGGTTATATATAATCTTCGTTGCCATGGACTTCCATAAGTGATACTGCAATAATGCAGTTGTATGATAATATCCAATTGCAACCCCGCTGAGGCTCGCTTAAAAAGTGACGGTCAAGCAAATTGGGTTGGCTAAGCCGGAGCCTCAGCATAATTCCGCTGTCGGCTGCCGTCGCCTCCTGCGCCGACATCGGGAGACGGGGCGGAGGCTGTCGTGTTTACTCCCGGCGACGTTTACAGTTCCAGGACGCCTAGGGGCCGGTTATCAATGCTTCTGTTGCACGGAGTCATTGTGCATGACATATAACATTCTACTGCTATACACGTACGTTGAAATGAACTATTCTTTTGCGGTTGAGTAATATATTATCCAGCCCTTATGTTAGGCTGTTACATCAGCAACTTCACACAATATGGGTTAAAGCGTACATATTGTACTATGTATTAATTTGAAATAGTTCTATAAATCGTTCTTTATGTAGGTAATAAGCGTGTATTCAGCAATGCGGAAGTGATGATGTAAGCAAGACACGCAAGTAACGTAGCCATGTTTATGTTATGGCCTATCAGCACTTGCGAAAAGCAGACGTCAGAGAGTACATGACTATATAGCAAGAAAACAAACAAACAAACAAACAAACAAGACAGGAAAGCATATATTCATATTATTACAGTAACCAAAATCGACTTCGTTAAATCGAGCGGTACAGACGCGATTGAGAGAGGATCTGGGTAAGCAGACGGACAGACGGGAGGACAGTAGAACATAGGATGGAAGGTAGAGAGGGAGGGAGAGGCAGGACAGAAGGAATGGGGTGGGATAGTAAGAGGGAGAGAGGGGGCGAGTGGTAAAGAGCCGAGATACTTTACCTTAGGATATAAGGTATCTTAGGACGGTTCTGATCGTAGGATTCTGTGTTCCTCTGTGATCAGCTCTTGAATGAATGAATGTTTATTCAACAACAGCAACACAGGAATATACAACACAGTACTCTTCATGTTCATAATCTATTAATATAACATCGTATGTTCCGGTTCTATTGTTAGCGGTGCTTCAAAGTCCTACACAATATCCTGGTTATACCAGAATTTGTCTATATTGTCTGTATCAGGGAGACTATTCCATGGTTCGATAATTCGAATTGGAAATACATTTTTCTTAGGTTTAGTTTGGCTCTTTGTGTGAATAATTTTAGAGAATGTTTCCTGTTCTTTGTGATATTTCATTGTTTCTCAAAAGATCTGATACAGATTCGTGGTCATAAATGTTGTGTATTATTTTGTAGACTTCTACCATGTAGACCTCTTAATCTTCGATATGCTACTGTAGGTAGTTTAGGTAATTTAAGTGTTTCTATATATGATAGGTCCCTCATACCTGGTAATTCCTTAGTGGCTCTTCTCTTAATGTTTTCTAGGGCAATTTTGTGTTATCTTATATGGGTGCCATACTACCATAGCATAGTCTAGGTGTGATCTAACCATTCTTTTGTAGAGTGGCCAAAAAGTATGTTTATGTAGAAATTGGAGGGTTCTTCTAATTATTTTGATCATTTTAGTTGCCACTTGGCTTATATGTTCATCAAATGTAAGTTTGGAGTCAAAGGTTACCCCTAGGTCTTTTTGTTTATCGTGTGTGTCTATTGTTTTTGTAACATTGTTCGTTGTTGTATAATATTGATTTTTACCTACATTATTTTTTTCCAATTTCCATATATGTGAACATTTGTCTGGGTGAAGTAATACGCATCTTATCTTGCCATCGACTATTTGTATGACTTCTACAGTACATTAGAGGAACTACGTTGTATTCCGCATTATCTCAAGAAAGACCTGTCTGCGGACACCGGTGTCGATGTAGCCGCTAGAGGCGCACGTGGACACTGGTGCCGAAGTAGCCGCTAGAGGCGCGGGTAGACACTGGTGTAGATGTAGCCGCTAGAGGCGCGTGTAGACACTGGTTTAGATGTAGCCGCTAGAGGCGCGTGTAGACACTGGTTTAGATGTAGCCGCTAGAGGCGCGTGTAGACACTGGTTTAGATGTAGCCGCTAGAGGCGCGTGTAGACACTGGTTTAGATGTAGCCGCTAGAGGCGCGTGTAGACACTGGTGTCGATGTAGCCGCTAGAGGCACGTGTAGACACTGGTGTCGATGTAGCCGCTAGAGGCGCATGTAGACAATGCGGTGAAACTGTTTCATCTACACCCACCCGTGGGTCTCACTACTATCAAGTCGTCTTCAGGAATCACCACAGCCCAGTGTAAATACCATAAACACAATGTGAATTGTAATAATTAATTATTTAGAAACAACCAAAATAGGATAATGATCAACAAAAACAAAGATTTTCATAGCGGTTTTTCCTCTAGACTTAGGCAATCCGCGTTTACTCACTATGTGGGTCTACTGGGTCATAGGCATTGTGTAGAAAGGACTAGCGATTGTTAGCGTATCTTTATATATAAACAACAATAGGCATGAGGGTGAACGCAACTGTTCAATTAACATTTGAAATAGCTTTCATTGGGTAGAATCGAAACCCGGGCACCGCGATACTTGCTCTATGGCGAGGTAGCGATAGCAAGCGGGTCCTGGGGCTCGTCTCTCAAGTTCCACATATTCTACGGTGTTCCTTGTCTAAATGTCTAATAATGTCTAATTGGAATCTCAGTGCCAAACTGATGCAATCTTTAATATCAGTACTTAAAACTATGCTTATCTGCTAATTAACATTTTATGTACACGTTTTACAGACATTTTACCTACTTCGATTGGGCAAGAACCTTTGCAGTTGCCTAGTAGCAGTGTTTATGACGTAGTTCTTTTGCAATAATGAGACGTGACCTGCAGCAATATAGTTGTAGCCCAACGGCAATCTGTCTGCAATGAAGTGATGGAATCTTTCAACAATAAATGCTGCGGTCTGTCGTGTGTAGTTAGGGCCAATGATGCATCTCCACAGATCAACGTGACTCTGTAGCAGCTTGATTACAACTTTCCTCACATTACGGACACTTGAAATTCCGTATAATAATATAATAATTAATAATTAGTTAACTTCTATTGCGCCTATATCCTTAGAAACCAAGCTCAGATGCGCATCAAAACAAAAAGGATTAATCGATCTCATAGTCGGTAAACAAATCAAGTTGTCATCAGATTGATTGATGCGCCAGGGAGCTATGGTGGATAGGCCAGATTGTACAGATATGTTTTTAAATGACGACGGAATTTAGCAATATTTTCAACTGATTTCACGCTAGAAGGAAGCATATTCCATAGAGTAGGCGCACCCACAGCAAAAGCCCTGGTCCCCATATTAGTATTGACCTTTGGTACAAAGAGTAAATCAGAAGTAGATGACCGAAGTTGAATAGGTTTTCTTATAGGAGTAAGTAAAGTATGTAAATACGATGGCTGCTTAGAAGAAAGTGCCTGGTAAGTAATGGTACACATCTTAAACATTATACGATATTGGACAGGCAGCCAATGCAGAGGCTTTAGAAGCGGCTTAGAAGGAGTAAAGCGTGGAGACCTAGTCACCACCCTTGCTAAGCAATTTTGAACACGTTGTAGTTTTGTGATATCCTTAATAGCAATATTATGAAAAAGTGAATTACAATAGTCTAATCTACTAGTAACTAATGCAGTTGCAATAGTCTTTGCAACAGAAACAGGCAAATATCGACGAATACGCCGCAAATCACGAATGTGGTAAAAACATGTTCGACAAATTTGAGAAATGTGTTCTCTAAAATTTAATTTATCATCAAAAATTACTCCCAAATTCCTAGTCGAAACTGCAGGCATAACATGCTGATTAAGTAAGGGTATAGGAAAAAGAGTCTTAATTTTGTCACGCTGCCGGTGTGTACCAATAATAAGAAACTCAGTTTTATCAGCATTCAGCTTCAATCTACTCTCAGTCATCCAGCAAAAAATGTCATCAATACAAGTTCTAAGCTGCTGTAAAGAACTACTTGCATCTGAAGTGGATAATGATATATAAATTTGAGTATCATCTGCATAAAGATGATGGCTCAAATGATGCCTATTAATCACTAGACTCAATGGAGTAGTATACAGTGTAAAAAGTAATGGTCCCAAAACTGACCCCTGAGGAACACCACACGAAATATTAAGTGGTGACGAAAAACAATCCCCAATCTTAACTCTCTGGTGTCTACCACTCAGATATGATCTAAACCAGCTTAATGCTATACCAGTATCTCTTTTGTTTGTTCGTCCCCAGATGCTGCCAGTGAAGGCCACTGTTGAAGCTCAAATATTAGTAATGTAGAATTTGGTACAGTTGTTAGGGCACAATGTTTTATTTAAACATTTCCTGTAATAAAAAATAAACCATTTAGGCTATAGGCTATGCACGCCCAATCCGGTTACCTCGATCTGAATAACAGCACATTACTTCCACTTAACCTATAATATATTACACCAAACGATAGAATAGCGGTATGTAATCCTTTTTGGCATTGTTATCTCTTGAGCTAGCCTGCAAAAACGTAACCACTCTACGTTTTCCAAAAA
>OZ024854.1:20557600-20560100 GCA_964017155.1 Oasisia sp. SBJ-2009
GTAACCATCAGTTGATTGCAGTAGAAGGAGAACATTAATATCGACTTTAGCGGCAGCGGCAGGGCGGGTTTGGCGTGCACGAGGGCGTTGCTGGCAGCGGTTAGTCGAGGCTGTCTGTTTCCGTTGGGTGTGTCGATTGACACTACAATGTGGACTAATTGTTCTTCTTGCAAGGTGGTCGTCAGGCCGCTGTTGTTCTCACCGACTCAAACAATGGGTGTTGCACCAGCCTGAAGGCCGCATAGGGATAACTACACTTAAAAGATGCTTCTCCGCCTGATTTAACCAATCTCAAACCTCGTCAAAATATGTAGTGCGTGAAGAGTTTAACTGTCGGTTTGTTTATTTCAAACATGTTGTGCGTTTGTTTAAAATGGTCGAAATCATTTGCTTTTCCATACGTGGGAGGATTTACTATTTAAGTATTTTTTATTGTTAGTTTATTTAACTTCCATTATCGGAGATAAAAAACTCGATAAATAATAGCATGAATAGGAAAGTATCTAGCGACAATAATGCTATGACATGATATACTGTGAACTCAGTATAATTTATATACATTCGCATATCATAGATACATGATATATGTAGTAAAATAGCTAGCGACAGTATGTAGTATGATTACAATGCGAGGATATAATATGTAAACTAACTACAACTTATATACATCACTTAAAAGAACAGCAAAACAAATGAGAGTGCTGTGACTATTATCATGCTGTCGGTCGCGAAGCGACAAAGACTGTTTCCATCACTTGACTGTTGCTCTCCATTTATCTCTCTGCTGTGAGAGTGATGTCCACGAGTCGGTCTTTGTGTCTCTCAGTTTCAGGTTTCTCTTGATGGTATCCTTGAACCGGAGGCGAGGGCGCCCTCTCTCTCTCTCTCTCTCTCTCTCTCTCTCTCTCTCTCTCTCTGTGTGTGTGTGTGTGTGTGACCAGAAGACAGTTGAGAGTAAAGAATCTGCTTTGATAGCCTGTCTGGTGACATCCTGATGAGGTGTCAAGTCCACCAGAGATTCTTTCTGATCAGAAGATCTTCCATAGATGGCATCCCTGTCCGTTCGAGTATTTCCTTGTTTGTTACTTTGTCCATCCAGGTTATGCTCATGATCGAACGCAGATGTCGCATCATGAAGGTATGCAGCCTTTTCACCGTAAAGGAGGGTGTGCAGCAAGATTGCATGGTATATCTTGACTTTAACACATGGTGGTTGTTCCAGAGTCTCGAGCGTAGTCGGCCGAAAGGTGCACTAGCCTTGGCCACCCTTCTCTGTATTTCATCGTTAATGCATCCATTACTTGATATAGTGCTTCCAAGGTAGGTGAATTCCAGAACACAGTGCAGCTTGTTTCCATCAACCATGATATCCTCCTTTCGGGGTCTTGTAGAGTAGGGTTTGCACATCTTTATATCTCTCAGCTCCAGGTTTCTCTTGATGGTATCCTTGAACCGGAGACGAGGGCGCCCTCTCTTTATCTGACCAGAAGACAGTTGAGAGTAGAACACCTGCTTCCGTAGCCTGTCTGGTGACATCCTCATGAGGTGTCCAGTCCACCGGAGATTCTTTCTGATCAGAAGATCTTCAATAGATGGCAGCCCTGTCCGTTCGAGTATTTCCTTGTTTGTCACTTTGTCCATCCAGGTTATCCTCATGATCGAACGCAGATGTCGCATCATGAAGGCATGCAGCCTTTTCACCTGTCGTCTGTACACTGTCCAGGCCTCGGCTCCGTATAGGAGGGTGGACTGCACGATTGCACGGTATATCTTGCCTTTAACCCGCATGGACACATGGTGGTTGTTCCAGAGTCTCTAGCGTAGTCTGCCGAAAGATGCTGTGACTAAGAGGTGGGCGAAAAGACGTTCCAGTGAATATGGCTCAATAAACGTATTAATAAATAAACGTTGTTTATTCGAATCAACATGACCATCGTTGTTAAGCACACTAGTTTTAGATCCAGAGCGATTTAAAAAAAAGTTCGTTTAGTAGGTTGACAGAACCCTGTCCAAAGTATTCCCGTGTACGTTATGACATACAAATAAAACGTCATAACACATGCTGCATCCGTTGACGCGTAGGACTTCCCATTTTAAATATGCTATTATACAAGGATAGCGCATTTCTATTTACAATATCCTTAACCTTAGTAATGATTAGTGTTTTAAATGAAGCTGTGTTGTCAGATTGTTTACCTAGTCAAAAACGTTAGTTAATTAGTCGATCCATTTGGAAAGTATAGTTCCTCATGCATTTTAAACAACAGTATCAATGATATAAATGAAATAATTAAGTACAAAGAAATATATTGAGGCTGACACCCCAAAACAGAGCAGCATTAAGAAATAAAACAGAAAAGAAAATGGAGTTGAATAGATCTGAATGGAAACTTCAAATGTTAAGAGACAAGCTTTACACATCAAAGGCAAAAAGACTAAGTAACAGTTGGAAGTATTGCAGAAATGCAAAACATAATATGTGCAATGGTACATACTTTAA
>OZ024854.1:20565100-20570100 GCA_964017155.1 Oasisia sp. SBJ-2009
GAGATATCACGTTGTCTGTAGAGAGTGTGGCAAGGAGGGAGACGGTGCTTTATATTATGAGAGATATCACGTTGTCTGCAGAGAGTGTGGAAAGGAGGGAGACGGTGCTTTATATTACGAGAGATATCACGTTGTCTGCAGAGAGTGTGGAAAGGAGGGAGACGGTGCTTTATATTACGAGAGATATCACGTTGTCTGTAGAGAGTGTGGCAAGGAGGGAGACGGTGCTTTATATTACGAGAGATATCACGTTGTCTGCAGAGAGTGTGGAAAGGAGGGAGACGGTGCTTTATATTACGAGAGATATCACGTTGTCTGTAGAGAGTGTGGCAAGGAGGGAGACGGTGCTTTATATTATGAGAGATATCACGTTGTCTGCAGAGAGTGTGGAAAGGAGGGAGACGGTGCTTTATATTACGAGAGATATCACGTTGTCTGTAGAGAGTGTGGCAAGGAGGGAGACGGTGCTTTATATTACGAGAGATATCACGTTTTCTGTAGAGAGTGTGGCAAGGAGGGAGACGGTGCTTTATATTACGAGAGATATCACGTTGTCTGCAGAGAGTGTGGAAAGGAGGGAGACGGTGCTTTATATTACGAGAGATATCACGTTGTCTGTAGAGAGTGTGGCAAGGAGGGAGACGGTGCTTTATATTATGAGAGATATCACGTTGTCTGCAGAGAGTGTGGAAAGGAGGGAGACGGTGCTTTATATTACGAGAGATATCACGTTGTCTGTAGAGAGTGTGGCAAGGAGGGAGACGGTGCTTTATATTACGAGAGATATCACGTTTTCTGTAGAGAGTGTGGCAAGGAGGGAGACGGTGCTTTATATTACGAGAGATATCACGTTGTCTGCAGAGAGTGTGGAAAGGAGGGAGACGGTGCTTTATATTACGAGAGATATCACGTTGTCTGTAGAGAGTGTGGCAAGGAGGGAGACGGTGCTTTATATTATGAGAGATATCACGTTGTCTGCAGAGAGTGTGGAAAGGAGGGAGACGGTGCTTTATATTACGAGAGATATCACGTTGTCTGCAGAGAGTGTGGAAAGGAGGGAGACGGTGCTTTATATTACGAGAGATATCACGTTGTCTGTAGAGAGTGTGGCAAGGAGGGAGACGGTGCTTTATATTACGAGAGATATCACGTTGTCTGCAGAGAGTGTGGAAAGGAGGGAGACGGTGCTTTATATTACGAGAGATATCACGTTGTCTGCAGAGAGTGTGGAAAGGAGGGAGACGGTGCTTTATATTACGAGAGATATCACGTTGTCTGCAGAGAGTGTGGCAAGGAGGGAGACGGTGCTTTATATTACGAGAGATATCACGTTGTCTGCAGAGAGTGTGGAAAGGAGGGAGACGGTGCTTTATATTACGAGAGATATCACGTTGTCTGCAGAGAGTGTGGAAAGGAGGGAGACGGTGCTTTATATTACGAGAGATATCATGTTGTCTGTAGAGAGTGTGGCAAGGAGGGAGACGGTGCTTTATATTACGAGAGATATCACGTTGTCTGCAGAGAGTGTGGAAAGGAGGGAGACGGTGCTTTATATTACGAGAGATATCACGTTGTCTGCAGAGAGTGTGGCAAGGAGGGAGACGGTGCTTTATATTACGAGAGATATCACGTTGTCTGCAGAGAGTGTGGAAAGGAGGGAGACGGTGCTTTATATTACGAGAGATATCACGTTGTCTGCAGAGAGTGTGGAAAGGAGGGAGACGGTGCTTTATATTACGAGAGATATCACGTTGTCTGCAGAGAGTGTGGCAAGGAGGGAGACGGTGCTTTATATTACGAGAGATATCACGTTGTCTGCAGAGAGTGTGGAAAGGAGGGAGACGGTGCTTTATATTACGAGAGATATCACGTTGTCTGCAGAGAGTGTGGAAAGGAGGGAGACGGTGCTTTATATTACGAGAGATATCACGTTGTCAGCGATGCGGGATACAATAGGTGTGCGGACGTCAGTCGAGCATACATTGATCTGAAATTACGCGAGATACGGTCACATTACGGTGTTATAGTACGCAATGCATATGACATACAACAGGGCGGAGCGGGGCGGAGTGGAGCGTGTCAGACGGGACCTGCCGGCTTAGTCACTAGGAAGCAGAGACCGTGTTAACTGCGGTACGACTCGCCCACGTGAAGTTGCCAGCAGCACAGCGAAGGCGGGACTAGCGTGTGCTGGTTCATCAGCCGTGGTCTGGTAGATCAGAAAGGACGTGATGTGATCATGTTGATTAGTTTGTGTATTGTTTCATTAGCCGTGGTATGGTAGATCAGAAAGGACGTGATGTGATCATGTTTATTAATTTGCATGACGAGGCGAGTTGCAGTATTTTGTGTCCTGTGTCTGATGAAACGACGGTCAGACAAATCATACAGCCGACCACTTCACTGACGATATGACATCGGGTGAGTTCTGTCAGTGTGATGGTGAAACAATGCCACGCGACATACCAACTGCAGATAGATTTCGAAGTAGGTAGTCGGTAAGGTCAACAATGTTCCTGGACACCCTCAAGGTAAAGATGGTCTCGACGGTATCACTGGTGTATAAATATGGCCTAATTATGTTTTATTTTGATATAAGGTGAATATGTCATAGTCCTAGTACTCCATAATATTTGGTCTGAATTTACTCACGCGTATTCACTCTTGGATTTAAATGGCGCAAGCTTGTGGACGCTTAGGAGCAAGGGCGTTGGTTAACTGTAATTTTAGTGATTTTATTTAATGATATTTCCTGTGATTTTTCAGCGAAGTTTGATTCATATTGTCATGATCCGTAGTCTACTTCCGACACTATGCACACGCGTTGTTTCTTTCGCAAGACACGTCTCAGCTTAGTTGACAATTGTGTGGCCGCTTTTACAACAAGCGATGTGCCTTGCAAAGTCGGTCAAGCGTGGCGTGTTTGATTGTTGTTGTGGCAAATTTAAACTACGTCGAGCCCGGCATGGTGGCGGTAAGCTGTTACGTTGGACCCCTGCTTCGTCGTGCTGACCGTACAGCCAGACACGTTAACTAGACAAGGCAATTGCAGTTGGACTGAATGTTTTCTCACATGATCGAGTTTATGACAGGTTAGTACTGCTATTCCATTTCATTCACCCAACTTGTGGTAATTGAAGTAGCACGACACTTGACAAATCGATCGCCATGACGGTTACTGTGATTGTTTATATGCATGTTTCCTGGCTGTCTGGTCTTCTGGTCTTCCTCGTCTCCCCATTCCCGTGCGTGTGGGCGGCTTGCACTACAGACAGTCTGCAGACAGAGAGCCTGGTGACGGGTAATTGAGCAAGAAGTGTAGTGATATCAATGTTTACGTTGCTGTTGACCAATACGTGGACGTGGACGAGGACATGGTGGAGTGTCCACGGACCGAGTGCACTGTCAGAGCCCGACCAAAGTCGAATGTCATAGTTTGGTCAATGTCGTTGTACTAACTGTAACGCCTGTAACGTGTATCTCTCTAGACTAGGTACAATGGCCCTCCACTTTTTCTGTGTTGCATTGAAGTGTTGATCTTTACTCTTTCTAAGTTTGCTTCCCGTTAAAGAATGTCAATGTAAGTACGCTAAGTTCAGGTTTCCACGGTGTCCCCACACCATGTTTGGTTTGAGTGACAGCTATGTTATGCACACCAATACACTCGAATTCGAATCCTGTGCTGCGGTGTTAAAACCTTGGGCAAGTTTTTTCACTCTACATTGCTCCAGTTCACTCAGCTCTATAAATGAGTACCTGGCAATAGACAGTGGCAGATATGTGTACCCGCAGCCTTTCGCACATTAATTGTAGCATGTGGCTGGATGCTTCCAAGGAAGTTGAGATGGTATTTGATTGAACAGGTCTGCCGGGGAAGTAATGTGTCAAAGTGCTTTGAGCAGTCCTATGGACTGGATACTGCGCTATATAAAAAACTTACCTTTTTTACACTCGTTCGTCTAGCTATTAATAGGGTAACCGGTAACGTTGGATAATTGTAAATGCATCTCATCTGAGGAGCCAATGTTCAATTTCCTCTTTTTATATTCAATCTCTCCATTGGATCTACCCAAAGTTACAGGTACTATTTATTCATATGCTTTTTATACTGAGATCGCCATTGTGTGTTAATATAACAATAACCAAGTTAACTACAGCCCGAGAGTCCTCATAGTGTCGGTATTACGTGAAATCGGTCATGGATCAGGTCCCCCGTTAATACAGCAACACGGAGCATATTACCTGCTCACGTTTATAGAACAGGCGAGCGAGACGCTCGCGTGACGATGGGCGGTAGTTCCTGGAAGACGTCGTGCATCGTCGTCAGTCCCGTGCAACACCCTTGTCTCCGGCGACGCTGGCAAGGCGCACACAGGCGTACGCAGAACTACGCACCAATAAATAGATGGTCTCGGCATCGAGTCTAGTATATGGCCGCCGCAGCCTTTAGCTTGTGTCGCGTCGCTTCGCCGCATGACATCCATTAGTGTGCCCCGTCTCGTGCGGACCGCGGAGACGCGCAGTTCTGTTGTGGCATGTCTTACTGGCGTGGTACACAGGACAAGTGTAACTACTCACGGCGTGGTACACAGGACAGGTGTAACTACTTACGGCGTGGTACACAGGACAGGTGTAACTACTTACGGCGTGGTACAGAGGACAGGTGTACCTACTCGATCGCGGGTGGGGATTGCGCCGTTAGACGCCATCTGAGGGTGTCCGTGTGACTTCCGTGGAACTACTTGCAGATCTGCCGCCACCGATCTCCACATCCACGGGCGTGGTGTGTTGGTCTTGCGGCGTCAGTCGATCAGTATCCTCTCCGGTGTTCCTGTTTAGATATTCTCTGTCGTTTGCATATCCGCGGTCTTCAAGCAAGACGAACGCCTCGCAGCAGTGTGACTTCGTCATCATGATCGTTGCATCAAGGGATTATTAATTATTGTCTACCAAATAAGACAGGTGGATTTCTGAAATTACAGAAATGAATGATTGTGTTC
>OZ024854.1:20575100-20582600 GCA_964017155.1 Oasisia sp. SBJ-2009
AGTAATTAATATTTTAGTATTAATATGTGATTTCCTCCACACCAAAATAACTATTTCTGTGGAAGACATACTGCCCACCAAACTGAGTTACGAACTGAAAACATCACAAGTTCCAAATTAAACATAAACATTACAACCGGTAGAATTATTGCTGAGGCGATCTGAATGAACTGCGTTACATCTCGTGATGATTGTTTTAATACGAACCATCAGTATGTACTAGTCATTGTTATCCTCTAATGCTTTGTATGTTTTTATTTCACATACAGTTCTCTAGCAAGTAAAAAAACAACACTAATTCAAAAAGAAAAAGGAGGCTGTCCATTCATAGTGTTTTATTTGGTAATTAATATTTTAGTATTAATATGTGATTTCCTCCACACCAAAATAACTATTTCTGTGGAAGACATACTGCCCACCAAACTGAGTTACGCACTGAAAACATCACAAGTTCCAAATTAAAAATAAACATTACAACCGGTAGAATTATTGCTGAGGCGATCTGAATGAACTGCGATACCATTTGATGTTCAACAATATGCAGGTTTCCCACGGGCAACACAACCAAATTTTGCGAACTGTTTCTTCCACGTTATTTCCCATACTAATATTCCGGAGAGGTAACATAATTTACAGAAATAGAGATGATACATATTGGCGAGTGTGTAAAGCCTCGCGACCCACGGAATGTCTCATTGCCTTGCAGAAGATCGGCGTGTTCCTGTCCAACCTCAACTCCGTCGCCAACCCGTTCGTGTACGCCCTCCTCATGCCCATGTACCGACGCAGCGTCTACCTGACGTTCGCCTGTTGTCTGCCGCGCCGCTCCACCGACGTGACGTCGTCGGCTGCCTCCCGCAGCGCCCCTAGTGGCGGCACCGAGTCCGCCGAGCTCTCCGTCAACATCTCGTCTATCGAGATCAACGCCGAGCCAGGGCCGTCTCTGAAACAACTGGAGGACTGACCGGTCCGCCGCCTCTCTCTGTCCGCCTTCACTCACCCAGGCGTCTCTCTCCGTGTCTTTTGCACTTGGTCTTCTCTCCTTTCTCGTGTACTTGTACAGCTATTTTGCATGCGATGTTTTATTATGGAAGTAACAAGAGTGAACTATGAAATTATTCCTCATTCAAAGACAACATTTTATGTTGTTGTTTGTGTTTAGCAAGTATTGTATATTGTATTGCATGTAACCGTGAATAATGCATTCGCGTAAACTTCTCAGGGATTGTAATTATGTACATCACTCAGTTTCTATGTGACATAATTGTATATTTTGCGTGTGCACATATTGAAAGTAAAAAAATGTAATTATATATTAGTTTTCTAGAAACATTTACAAGTATTATATGGTGTAGCAGCATACAGTATTTTATGGGTATATGTCTGATGTGTGTATTTTGACAACCTTAGTATTCATGAAACAAGATGACGACACGATTGGCAACGATTATTTACAATAATTACCGAAGTCACCCCAATAGTGTAATGTTAATACGAAACGTAGACGTGTATGATTATTATATAGAAGATGTTCAGTGTTAACTGTGACAGGTATTGCTTGTTACTACCGTTGTCTGCGTTGTTCTCTGCAGGTGATTTTGGTTTTGTAAAAAAGTCAACAGTGTTCACGATCTTATAAGCACCGACACGTTAAGTCACAAGAATATTGTGGTCAGCTAATGTTTTTTGTTTGTTGTGTTGTATCTGTAGTCTACTCATACGATTCCTATTGTGTTACTTGCACAATTCGGGACAAACAATCCGGAGTAAACCTTGCCACAGTACAGTCTCGGCTCCACGACAACCACACGCTCTGACCTTTAACTCTGAATCATCATAACACGATGTAATCAAACAAACATTTCACCATGTCTTTGTGATAGTCCGAGGAACATTAAAAACAAATGATTTCAACATTTGTAAATTACATTCGAACAAAATGTCTTCATTATTTGTGTCCCCCTGTTTTGTGGAAGTTCACAAACGATATCCACAAAGACATACGCATGACTCAGTGGCCAGAGCTTCGGACTCTCGGTAGCGAATCCGGGGCTGCCGTGTAACTGGACAAGTTCGTTCACTCCACAATGCTCCAGCTCACTAAGCTGTATGAAGGGGTACCTGGTTATAGACAGTGGTGAATAGTTTTTATACGAATAGTCTTCGTGTATTAATTGCAGCGTGGATGGGTACTTCCCAGAAAAGTCCACATGGTATTCAATTGAATAGAGTATGTCAGGAAATAAACTGTCACGCGGACTGGATATTGCGCTATTTATGAAAATACCTTTACTTTTAGTTTACTTTATATCCATTGACTGTGATAATATATTGGCGAACAATTAATTATTGTGAACTGTTTCGTTCGTGCAATCGTCGGCAGCACATTGCACTGCGTCTGTTTAACGTGTTCATTGTTTCTTCAGAGAACAACAATTGTGTATGCACTTGCCTAAACTAGTCGAGAGCATACTCGTTTGAAACTCGGTTGTGTTGTATATACAATGTATTTTTGTTGAAATCTACTAAGGTTTTGTTTTCATGGCATGTTGTGACATTCTGAAAATATGCGAATCGGAATTATTAAATGCAACGTGAAAGCAACAAAAACAGGTGTTGTACTCGGTGTATTCTTTTAACGTACACATGTGCGATATTGACGTAATGTGCGCTAATGAATTTCTATAAAAGAAAAATTATATGTTCGCATTATATGGGTGTATGTTTACTATAGCACTATATTAACTATATTGCGACGTTGGTAACTCCTGCAGATGTTGACAGTCAACCAACGCATATAAAAGCAACTATCGTCCGGTGTTATTTCCGAAAGTGAAAGAAACGAGACGAGGAAAATATTGAACTCACACCGCTGCATTTTCAAGTTACGCTAGCAAATACAATGGTGTATATATATATATATTGTATATACAATGGTAGAGAATGTTTGCACTTCTTCTAAATAAATATATATATAAGTTCTATAGTGCTAATATCCTCACAACCCAATATCCTCAGAATCCGAGCTAAATGATGCAACAGAACCAGTGGATTAAGGTTTATTGTAGTCAAGGGCAGTGCAAAGGTCGCCAACAATTGGATGTGTGCGCTAATAAGCTAGGGTGGATAGGCGAGATTAAACAGGTAGGTGTTTAGGTGACGGTGACATGCAATAATGTTACTGCTGATTACATTTTGTCAAGTAGTGAATTACAAGGAGTAGGCGCGGCAACTGAGAAGGGTCGAGTTCCGGCCTTTGTTTTAACTCTGGGAACTGTAAAGTAAATTTGAGCTTGACCACCGGAGCTGTCGGTGCTGTGTTGCTGGCGTGAGCATTGAGAGCAATTATGGACGTTGTTTAGATGAAACAGCTTAGTAGGTGATTGTGCATATCTTAAAGATGATGCGGAATCGTACGGCGAGTCCACGCAGTGACTGTAGGAATGGCACACGAGAAGAAGCAGTGTGGTTGTGGAACTTTAGGAAAACATAGTTAGTCTTCTAGAAAAAAAACAGTAATGAAAACACTATTTCTATTATTGAACCTTACGTCTTGCTATACCGCAGAACACTGTAGAACGCACATACATGCAGGCACGTACGCACGCAAACGTACACATTAGTAACCTGATTAGTAGTTAACAGAAACTGATATAGAACAAATGTGACTATGACGACAACACATGTGTAAAAAAAGAACTCAACAACCCCGCCACTAACAGAAGGAATGGGGGACATCGCAGTTGCAGCATCGCTTATGTCTCCTCCCTTGACGACCAAATACATAAGCCAACAAACTAGAAGCATGCAAAGTATTCAGTCTCACTTGGTCTTATGTGTTACTAAAGTATAGATGAATATAGTTATACACACGCGCGTGCACGTGGGAGGCACGCATATTAGTATGCACTCGCATAATATTAATCAATTGACTAGTATTTAAGTCGACTGCATTAGCACGATAAAGATGATTAGGCCGGCATCAACACGTGTGTGCTACGACTACGCGTTTAAACGTGTTTGTTTAACACGACCACTACCCACCAATTCACCCACCCACCCACCTACCCACCCGCCCAACCAATCATCACCACCACCACCACCACCACCACCACCACCACCAACAACAACAACAACATCCTATTATAACTAGCTTTATTTTTTAACTATAAAGCAAATGTGGCAATGAGTATCAATACGATTTAATACAGTAATCCGAAAGCCGTTTGCCTGTATCCAAATGATCTTAATTTGCTATTGCAAAATGGTGTCATTGATGGCACGCGATTAATTATTTACTATTTTATTTAAATCAATCATAACTCAAATTTTACAATTAACGATATCATAAATGTAGCAGAACGATGCTCTGCGATCGACTTTAATAAAATATGGGCGGCTCTAACTTGTATTGTTGTCTTTTCTGCTGTGTTGACATTGTCTGTTGTGAAAACAACATAACAAGCTGACGTTGACGTTGGGACGAAAGCACCATATGCTATCCAGTCTTGTAGTGCGTCAGTCTTCGCCTTTTAGTCGCCGAGGCAGTTCACTTTTCCACGGTATTCTGTGGTTATAAAAACTAATTACTGTTGTCCGGACGTGTCATAGACATTTGGATATGAAAATCGACAGCTAGCAGGAATATATGAATGTTACAGAAAGGCTGACTATTTTCGACAGTGTAGCGCTTTGGTAACCGATAAGAGAATATAACCATAGGAATCACACAGACATATGTCGACAAAATACAGGCCCAGTGATAGAATACACCAAACACTAGATCCAGCAGCATAATGTTTACTACGGCTAGTGCCAGCTGTTGAAACTCGGATACCGATATTTGTCATGTAATCGACAACAATATTATGTTCGTTTTTGATCGAAACGAACGGAACCAAGTTTACGCATTAATCGAAAATTTAGAACTGCTACAATAAGAAACCCGTAAACTCACCGTGGACAATAGCAGCTTCTTTGCACAACGCGTTATACTTCCCATTGTTCCTCAGTTCCCGAAAGGCTTTATTCCACCATTCGATGACGTCACTTCCATAATGCGCCATGACGGATGTACCTGTCATTGACGTAACCTTTGTAGTAATCGATATTTAGATAAACTGTATAATCAAGTAATCAAGTTCTGTTACTATATCATTTTCATATCAGCTACATCTTAATGTGAACAAATTGAGTGTGTGTGTGTGTGTGTGTGTGTGTGTGTGTGTGTGTGTGTGTGTGTGTGTGTGTGTGTGTGTGTGTATGGTGTGTATGGTGTGTATGGTGTGTATGGTGTGTATGGTGTGTATGGTGTGTATGGTGTGTATGGTGTGTATGGTGTGTATGGTGTGTATGGTGTGTATGGTGTGTATGGTGTGTATGGTGTGTATGGTGTGTATGGTGTGTATGGTGTGGTGTGTGTGTGTGGTGTGTGGTGTGTGGTGTGTGGTGTGTGGTGTGTGGTGTGTGGTGTGTGGTGTGTGGTGTGTGGTGTGTGGTGTGTGGTGTGTGGTGTGTGGTGTGTGGTGTGTGGTGTGTGGTGTGTGGTGTGTGGTGTGTGGTGTGTGGTGTGTGGTGTGTGGTGTGTGGTGTGTGGTGTGTGGTGTGTGGTGTGTGGTGTGTGGTGTGTGGTGTGTGGTGTGTGGTGTGTGGTGTGTGGTGTGTGGTGTGTGGTGTGTGGTGTGTGGTGTGTGGTGTGTGGTGTGTGGTGTGTGGTGTGTGGTGTGTGGTGTGTGGTGTGTGGTGTGTGGTGTGTGGTGTGTGGTGTGTGGTGTGTGGTGTGTGGTGTGTGGTGTGTGGTGTGTGGTGTGTGGTGTGTGGTGTGTGGTGTGTGGTGTGTGGTGTGTGGTGTGTGGTGTGTGTGTGTAATCTAAAAGAGTTAACATAATTTAAATATGTGCAACCACAGTTGTTTACCCAAACATTATTTCAAAGAGGAAGATTCTAAAAATAAATCTTGCCGGTTCTGGTGAACATTGAACAACTGACAATGAACAATTTCTATGGTATTGACACTGAGGTGTAACATCAATGTACATGAATATATCAGCTAATCTATGGGTTTCTTTTAACTTATTTGATTCAGAGTTGCTCGTTTAGCAACTGCCATAACATCATAGTTATCACGCACCATGCGTAACATAGTTAGTAGATACAAAACAACGGCGTTCCTGAAACGTAAGTTAATTTGTTCAAAATTCCTTTCTAGTAACCTGTTGGAAGTCTATTCTTGATTGTTGTTGCTAATAGTTAGTTTTCATTTAACTCTTAAACGGACAGGTCCAGAGAGGAGTTATTTCCTATTAATAGAGCAATTGTTCAATATTCTTGGACAAGGAAAATTAAAACAAATACATATAAAACTACCAAGCCGATGAAGGAACTAAGAACATAATCAATCATTTCGTTAATAAGTCTGACTGTCTTAAATAAGCTCTAAGCTATTACTGTAATTGTGTTACCTTTCAACCTTAACTGGTATAATGTATATGCATATGTATTCATTACGTTCGCCAGAATATATTGGCATAATAGGATCATGTAAATTGTATACGGAAATGTTGGACCACAGCAGCAAGTACTTGTGCACTTCAACGTGTCTACGTACGGCATCGATGTCTATGTAATTACATAATAAATTATAGTCATTTATAACGCAAACATCATAATAATACGATGTATGTTATCCACCCCCACTCTGTCTCTGGCGGGTACCTTGTGTCGTGCATGAGAACCACGGGTCTATCATTTGAAGACGCAGCTTGCCTTTGTTGAGTGCGTCAGTCGTTAGCAGTGCATCGATCTACAGCAGAACGAGCAGATGATGAGAGCATCACCAGCTGCGTGTAAAGTATCTAGTCAACAAGAACCTGTGTGTAGCCAACGACATCTCTCTTATCTGCCCTGTTTAGTGCCAATAAAGATAGACGCTCCAGGAAGTAGGCGCGAAACGCACAGACAAATGAATAGAAGCAGAGAACACATCCTACTTTGCCTTTCATCAAAGCGGCCACCATGTCTTCGTAGCGATCAAACATGACGGTCTCATACGACCCAGTGAATGCGAGTTGACGGGAGAGACACTTGCGGCCGACCGCCCAGCCGTCGATGAAGCCTGCAACGACAAATGCTCTAGTTGTACAACGTTGTTTCACCATCCGAGTTGTCTTCTTAGAAAGAAGTTGGCCGTTCGTTTTTTATCGTACGCTGAAAGTTTTAGATTACATTTCTAATGAGCTGCCTACCTCTAATTTAATCATTCATTTATTGTAGTTGCAATTTAACTGTTTCTGAAAAAAACAAGTGTTTACATAACAGCGTAGCACTTTATGTGGTTCAAATCCGAGCACTATTGACATGGATTGTAATTCATCACGTATTACGTCATCAAGTCCCCCCATTATTATCCGAGCTCGCTATTGGCTGATTTGATTGGCAACGAGACCGTTTTAGCCACATGATTAGGGAATGAAAACACAAATTTGGCCGAAAAATATGTTG
>OZ024854.1:20587600-20615100 GCA_964017155.1 Oasisia sp. SBJ-2009
GAGATGGTGAGCGGGGTGTGTTAGGTCAGTGGCAAGCATTGCCAGCTCGTTTCTTGGATTTCTGATTGTACATAACTGGTAGACAGATGAGTTCTCAGATGTGTTTGCCACTCTGATAAGCCTGTTATCCTGTGTTAGACTTTCCCAACGATTGCATCCTTATTTTCCTCCCACCCCAAGCTATTTGAGATACTAGTGTTAAGAAATTTGCATTTTTACGAGTCATCTCACCATCGCTGATTTACCATTATGTACAACCTATCGCCTTTAGATTTGCCGGATAATTGTGGCGAGCATTCGGCTCTGTGGAGTGTTTGTCCAGAAGAAAGGACAACTTAGTCTGGGGTATAGCTGTTTATGGGAAACGTTCTCTAAAATGTCGTTTGGTTTTCATCAAATAAAATAGTTCATCACGCGTATTCGTCGTGGATCTCACATTTGAGAGACGAAGCGCAGGGAAAGGTGACCTTTGTATGTGCCACTGAAAAGTGTCAACACGCCTGCGTCAGAACAAGGGGACTTATTGGCTCAACCTCCCCCCGCCCAGCCAATGGTGAGAGAGGGAGCTTATCTCAGCAGCATTCATTGTTTTTGAACCAATTTTGGGGATCACAGTTTTAGCTTGTATTTCAAGTGAAGAATTAATAACTTGGAATATTTAGAAATGACAAAGGACAAGAACGTATACTAAATTCCACCACAGTTGTCTACAACAATCATGTACACTTAGTTTGTCATGGCAAAACATTAAGAGCGGAATTACGGCTTTTTATTCAACAGCACTGCCTCCACCCATGCCTCCACCCATGCTCTCCGCTGTCACGTCTGACCACCTGAAGCTTCGTAATGAGCTTCCTCAAGTTAGCTTTGCTCTGACGGAAGAAACTGGCACTCACATGTACTCGTATGGTCCAAAATTATCTCCGACTTGAAATCGCCACAGTCGACTTGGTTCATCTCGCGCGTTCCCAGCTGGACGACGTTCGCCTCTCCGCCCCGTCTTGCGGCTGTCCCCTTTGTTGTCAGAGGAACGAATGTCTGTATTCCTTTCTGTGAGTCTGTCCATCATCCTCGACCCAGTGTCATGGTGATGGCGGGACCCGCCGGTGCGTGACTGTGACGAACCGTAGTGACAGTTGTGCACTGGACCGTAGTAGTTGTGGTTGACCGAATATGGCGTCCGCTGGGGCACGTCGTCGGATGGGTCATCGCTGGCCCGGGGCATTGTCATGGAAACAACTGCAATATACGAACAAAGTAAATGAAATAAGTAATATATTGCATTTACATACATTTTCAACATCGATGCTTATTGCTGGTTTTCAATAATGAAACTTGGACCAAATGGCAGTTTTTTATATTGCTGCATGCAATGTAAACCCTTTTTTATTTAAAGTCAGATTAATACAAATTATATTGTAATGTGGTGGTATGCATAACATCGTAATATTTCCCCGATTGGTTTGACCTATGATAAATACCATCATTTTCATAAATTCATTTCTGACAATGTTGTAAGAAAAACATACAACGACAAAACAATAAATCAATATCATTTATTGTTCGTGACGTATAGTCTGCTATGCTACATTTAAGAAATCATGATCAAAACAAGTTTTGAATTTCAATTAAGATCAAAAAGTGATAAAAAATAAAATGTACAGTGAGAGGGATATGCACTTTAAACCATAATAACAGTCACATATACTAAGACTAGTCGGCGAGAGCTACCACCTACCCGCCAGTGCCGTCAGTAACACGTAGTAGAGCAACAGCAACATGTCGGCCGTTCATGCAGTAACTGGTTGGACTGACTTGGTTAACATGTCTACATCGGACAAGATATACAGAGTTGCGTAACTCTTTGTTGAACTTCTAGTCTTGTTATGGAAATCCAGTGGTGCAGAGGTCAGATGGTCAGCGAGGGTCAGTCGGCTATCTAAGGTGTTTACACAATTTACAACAACAGGTTTGGCAGATTTGACCTCGTCGGACCCAGTGAAACCTTCTATAATCAGTAATGAAGACCATGCTTGCATGTTGTTATTCGATCTACTTGGATTTTTGTCAACGGTTTCCCATTTTATAAACGGCTACACTGAAAGCGACAACACGATAAGAGGCAGTAATGTCAACAACAACAACAACAACAATAATAACAAACAAAATAAGAAAGGCAAAAGGCATCAACAACGACATAATTACAACAATATAATCAGCGGTGACTACATCATAAATAAAAACGATGGCATCACCAATAGAAAGAACGACAACAGAGCGTTGACGACATTGATCAATTTGTTCCAGTATGTGACTTCAAAGTTATTAGTATCTAGATAAGGTATTCTGTCGATTCTTACCGATTGCGCGTGGCCCAAAATGCATGCCACAACACCATTACTAAGGTAACGGTTAGCTAATGGCATTAGCTAACCGTTCCGTGAGCCGTTCTACGTTCGATCCGGATAAAAACATTAACATCCGTTCCATTTAGTTAGAACGTTTACAACGAAAAAAATTACACGTGCATGCCTTGCTAGGTCCAGGAAGTATTGGTAAAAATTCCATCATCGAACGTCCGTCCAAAGTCCGCCACATCGGGCTGAGCCATGTAACTCAACCACCATGATTGGTTGGTGCGTCTGACGTCTTGCAGCAGTGCATCCATTCTTGGTGGCAGATAATTGAAGACGCAGGTTTTCCTCCTGAAATGGTTTAATCTTGCCTCGTTGCTGCACTTTGACTTGTTATATACAATGATTAAGAACGTCTACATTAGTTTCGTAAAGGTGGTTCATGGTCCGCACCGTGTACGAAATTGTTCGTTCACTGGTCATTGTACACATAATATTGTTAATAATAATAATAATAATAGTAACTTCTTTTGCGCCAATATCATCGAAAATCAAGCTCAGTGGCGCGACAAAACCAGGGGATTAATCAATCTCATAATCGAAAGCAATGCGTGAGTCGTCAACGGATGGATGGAAAAAGCTAGGAGGCTAAGGAGGATAGGCAGCATTAAAGAGATAGGTTTTTAGATGTCGGCGGAATGAAACTATATTACCTTGTGATTTAACGCTAGCAGGAAGCGAATTCCACACCGTTGGTGCGGCAACCGAGAAAGCTCGGGTCCCGGCTTTCGTTTTCACCCGAGGGATGTAAAGAGGGTTACTACTGGTTGAGCGTAGCTGTCTGGAATTTCTTGTTGGAGTTAGCATTGAATTTAGATATGCTGGTTGTGAAGATGAGAGTGCTTGATAGGCTATTGTACAAATTTTGAAAATGATGCGATAGTGCACAGGTAGCCAATGCAGTGATTTTAGAAGCGGCACTGAGCGAGAAAAACGAGGAGAACGCGTGACTACCCTTGCTAAACAATTTTGGACACGCTGAAGTTTTGCTATGTCCTTGTTTGCGATATTGTAAAGGAGGGAATTGCAGTAGTCGAGTCTGCTGCTTACTAGAGCTGTGGCGATGGTTTTAGCAACGGAAAGTGATAAAAACCGGCGGATACGGCGAAGATCACGGATATGGTAGAAACAGCAACGGCATGTTTTCGAGATATGTTGTTTGAAATTGAAGTTTTCATCAAACGTTACTCCGAGATTTAAAACTGAGGCGGCTGGTGTGATACTCTGACTCAGAATATGTGTCGGGAAAAAGCCATTGAGTTTTGCCCGCTGCGTTGAGGTACCAATGATGAGAAATTCAGTCTTATCTGCATTTAGTTTTAATTTACTATTTTTCATCCAGAGGGAGACATCTTGGAGACAATCCCTGAGCTGGTTTAGGGAGCGACAAGTATCTGGTGTGGTAAGAGAAACATAGATTTGTGTGTCATCTGCATAAAGGTGATGATCCAGGTTGTGACTCTGGATAACTGAGCTTAATGGTGTTGTGTACAGAGTGAAAAGCAACGGACCCAAAACAGAACCTTGGGGGACACCACAAGAGGTGGGCAGCATGTCTGAGAAGCAGTTACCTATTTTAATGGCTTGCCGTCTGTCAGTAAGGTATGAAGTAAACCAGCTCAAGGCTGTGCCAGATATCCCGTACCACGTTGATAAGCGTGTAATGAGAATGTCGTGGTCAATGGTGTCGAAAGCGGCGGATAGGTCAAGCAGGGTCAGTGCAGTAACTTTGCCATTATCAATGTTAAGGTTTATGTCATTGTGTACTTTTAAAAGAGCAGTTTCTGTTGAGTGAAATTGTTTGTACGCAGACTGTGATGCATTGGTTAAACCATTTATGTTGATGTGAGAAGTAAGTCGATTTGCAACAACCTTTTCGAGTATTTTGGAAATGAAGCTAAGGTTAGAAATAGGTCTGTAGCTGTTTAGATCTTCTTTTGACAGAGTTGTCTTCTTAAGAATTGGATTTACATGTGCACATTTAAAGTCTTCAGGGAATAAGCCGGAGCAGAGTGATGCATTTATTATATATGTTATTGGTTTAATTAAAACATCAAGGCATGCTTTCAGTAATATGGTCGGAAGTGGGTCAAGATCACAGGATTTATTTGGGGATGACATGATAATTTTTTTCACTTCAGTAGTTGTGGCTGGTTCAAACGACGTGAGTTTAGAATTTATTTGTGGAGAGTCGGCATTTATAGTGTCTGAGGTGTGATCTGTGAAGGCTGAATGTATCAGGCTGATTTTATCTTTAAAATGACTTGAGAAAGAGTTACAAAGTGACTTGATTGATGCATGGGTTGGTAGAGAAGGAGCAGGCCGCCTGTGTAAAATCTGATTGATACATTTCCATAGCTGTTTTGGTGTAGCAGAGTTATTTGCGACCATGTTTTCGTAATAATACGACTTTGCTTTTGACATTTGTCGGTTACATAGATGACATTGCCGTGTGTAGCGTGACCTGTCTAAGGATGAACGAGATTTACGCCAAACACGTTCCAGATAGCGACGGCGCCGTTTAGATTGGATTATTTCCGGGGTCATCCAAGGAGCTGGCGGCTTTTGTGACACAGATTTGGATTTAGCGGGTGCATGTTTGTCAAGCAATGTCTTCAGTATTTGACGGTACTGTTTGTATAGGTCTGATACATGTTCTTTAGGATGGGTGACAAGGTCGGATGTAATTATATCAGTCATAAATGATGCAATGTTGATACTGTGAAAGGCTCTGTAGAACATGTTGTGGTTGGACACGGCTGGGGCTATAGGAACTTTAAGATCTGCAATTACTGTGTTATGGTCCGATAAGCCATCTACAACTGTGGGTGTCTGAATGTTTTTACAAGAGGAACGAGTTATCAAGATGTCAAGCCAATGTCCATGTATGTGTGTTGGGAAATTGACATGTTGTTTTGTGTCAAATGATGCCAGGATATCATTAAACGTGGTAGTTGTTGCAGATGGTGTATCCAGGTGAAGATTAAAATCGCCCACAATGTAAAATTCTGTGTGCATGGTTGCAACATTTTCCAAAAGATCCTGGAATTCTTCAAAGAAGTTAGCTGGATGACCTGGAGGGCGATAAATACAAATGAAAACCCCACAGAAGCACGAATTAGATATGTTAAGACAAATAGATTCAAATGTGGTATAGTCCGGGCTGGTGTACGGGGTTACGTTAAATAGTTTTGAAATAAGGAAACCGACACCTCCGCCTCGTCCAACTGGACGTGGTCGATGGTGGAAGGTATAGCCAGGAGGGGAGATGTCGGCAATACATGCATCTGTGTCATGCGGTCTGAGCCAGGTCTCAGTCACAGCGAGAATGTCTATTGTTTTGGAAATTATAAGATCAGTGAGAGAGGCAGTTTTTTCACGAATTGAACGAATGTTAGTGGTGGCCAGGCGGATGTTATGCCTGACCACAGGTCCAGGATTAAGACTAACATCTCCCGCTAGCAGTAAGATCAAGGCCAATTTAAATGTTGGCCTGGAACGGGGTATTGGTAGTAATTTTCGGTTGAAACACAGATTAAGGCATGGCAGACTGTGTAAGTATGTCAAGGATTCTTGTGTGGTCATGTATTTGGAAGGTGTTGAAATTACATCCGACCATTGTGCCAGTGTGTTACACAAGGTGAAATCATGGCTTCTAGAAGCTGCAGAACAGGATAAAAATAAAACACACAGTGAGAACAATGGTGACATTTTACAAAAATCTGCTCAAGTGATAAAATTAATGTATCATAAAATAATTAGTGACTGACAGTGGCCAAACGTTCTAAAATAATGTAAATGTTTGGCATGGGTCAACAGCACCAAAACTTAATAAATAACATGTAATAAATAAATATATGAGAGTATAAGAAAATGACACAATAAAGTCCTTTTGCGAGGAAAAAACATGCAAGTTAATCGACTTGCACATAATAAGCTGCCGATGCCTTTTTCTAAAAGTCTTCAATTCGTTGTTATCCAATATTTTACCCAGTAGTAACCAAGCTTGGTTTGGTTTAAGATATTTCGCACCTTTCTGAGTCAGATAGTTAGGTGGACACCATGACCGAAAACGATTCAAATATGTCGCACCTTTCTGAGTCAGATAGTTAGATGGACACCATGACCGAAAACGATTCAGATATGTCGCACCTTTCTGAGCCAGATAGTTAGATGGACACCATGACCAAAGACAGTTCAGATATGTCGCACCTTGCTGAGCAAGATAGTTAGACGGACACCATGACCGAAGACAGTTCAGATATGTCGCACCTTGCTGAGCAAGATAGTTAGATGGACACCATGGTCGAAGACAAAGGGAATTAATATCCTACAAATGAGGCTTACAGAGATTTGGTGGGTTTTCTTTGATCGATTAAACAATGCATTGGTGCTACCGTGTGTCACTTGAACTTAGGCGATACAGTGTCTGGAATCGTGCAGTGAATATTCAACACATAAAGTAATTAAATAACACCTGTTTGTAGACATGCACAACTGATGTGTGCATACTCTAGTCAATCATTGTGATCGAAAATACTAAGCTCAATGGTTCCTTATTAGCGGCTAAAGTAGAGACTTGTTTGAGTACCTCAACTTGATACCATGCTAAGTTGCTCTCGAAACGCAAGCCTGCCCTTGGGCGGGCTTCGTATGTAACAAACTAGAGGTGTGCATTTCCGTTTTCACTGCTAATAACGTTGCTAATACACATGCTTGTAGCAATCTGTGTTCATTCGTGGATAATTGCTGAATGCATGAGGTTCACAACGTTAGTATTACGACAACATTCAGTAAGTGCATTTGCTGTTAATTTATAATAATGCACCATTAATGTATGAAAACGATTATGTATGACAGACCCGCATTCAAATTGACAGTGTGGATACAGATGGTTACCAACTTGCATCAGTATTACTATTGTCAATTACTAGTCAATAGGAAATGATCAACAATCTCCGTGTGCTGAATTACGTTAATCTTACCACAGATCGAAATGAATTAAGAGAGAGGCTACCTAATGATACTCGTGACATTGTGAGATGTGTCGGGTACTACTGACTCGAGAACATATTCGGCAACTAAACTGATGTCGCCTTAACGTCATTACTTCTTGGAAGGCATTTCCATCAAAACAACAATACGTATATAAGCCTTGTCACCTGCGATACGCACGACTTGACACAATACATATTAGACGGCATAACGTCATAACATCAACCATTAACCCCCCCACCCTGCCTCCCTGCCTCCCTGCCTCCCTGCCTCCCTGCCTCCCTGCCTCCCTGCCTCCCTGCCTCCCTGCCTCCCTGCCTCCCTGCCTCCCTGCCTCCCTGCCTCCCTGCCTCCCTGCCTCCCTGCCTCCCTGCCTCCCTGCCTCCCTGCCTCCCTGCCTCCCTGCCTCCCTGTCTCCCTGCCTCCCTGCCTCCCTGCCTCCATGCCTCCCTGCCTCCCTGCCTCCCTGCCTCCCTGCCTCCCTGCCTCCCTGCCTCCCTCACTCCCTCACTCCCTCTTTCCTTGCCTCCTTCCCTCCTCCTCCCTTCTTCCCTTCCTCCCTGCCTGCCTCCCGCCCTCTATATACCTAAATCGTGTATTGGGAGTTGTTATTTTGGGAAAATACCAAAAACATATGGTATCACGTAGGGCCTAGTGGAGAGTGTGTGGTTGTTATGGCTCGCAGATGCCGCCTATTGACGGGAACATATATTAATTTGTATTGATGCAGTTTTGAACATCACAACCGCGCAGCATGTTGGGTAGTGACATGGCAACAAAGTCATGTCATTTCTATCCAGTGGGGACCGGATGTGGCTTAGATTGAGAGTGTCACTCATAGTAGCTCCAGATCCACTCCCGCTCCACCTACTCGTGTGGTGGGTGGTTGGGTGGGGCCTACCCTGTGGGGTGCCCTTATGACAGGTCATTTGGGGGTGACGTATATTGCGATATTTGTCAGTGCTATCATCTTGAGAACAAAATGGCATTTGTCATAAGCAGGGAGCACAGTTAATGCACACTATGACGCGTTTTTGCCACATTTACATGCTGCTGTGATTTTGTAAAAACAAATATTTTCCGTGTGACACCAACCGTATTACTGATTTCCGTTTTTAATGTACTGTTTTAAACGAAACTAAAGTGATTGAATATAGTATCTTGAATCTTTTTAATTTTCATAATTTTCTTCTAATTGCAGACATTCGGTGTCTTGTTCCTTCTTCGCAACACAAGCGTCAACGCAACCGATCAATCCAATCTCCCATTCACGCTGTGTCTCGACATGTGCCCTCAGCGTGAGTTGGCGCGCGTGCGCAGACACTGCGGTCGCCAACTCGACGTCGTCGAAGCAGAGCTGAGGAAATGCCGTGAACAAGGAACCCAAATGCGTCGATGCGTGCGAGGGCCCTCATGTAATGGCAACTTCACGGCACGGTTTTGTACATTGTTTGTAAAAAATATAAATGATGTTCTAAAGCGCGATGTGAAGAGTACAGTATAAAGACATCTCTATAAGAACCATCCCTGTTGGTCGGTGTGTAATGGTCAGTATCCAGTATGCGGTAGGTCCATGCGTGGGATCTTTTATGGCAATTGGCTTAGGCATCTGATAGAAATGATCAACGTCACTTTTCATTAACACAAATATAACATGGTGACGAAGTTGCCGAGACTTTGAAACAGCAGTATAAAAACCTGATAGCCTTCTCGATAAAACAATTCCTACACACAAGCCGACGTGACGTCAATGTCCCGTAAATGACCCAGAGCACGCATCGTGCTTTAATGTTCGTTGCACACATAAACAACGTGGTTCATGGATGGTGCGGACGGTGTAGTAAATGACACCCCGGGACGCGGGCCGAGGATAACACAACAGAGCATTACTGAATCCACTCAGGACATAATGATTGCACAAGCAGTTATCACCAAAAGGTCAGAGTCATTGACTTTTGCAACGTGTACATCGAGGTGACAGAGTGCCTGGACAAGGTGGCTCAATCTGAAGTATATTTACCTGATAAATGTTTGACCTGCTCTTGAAACGCGAGTTTCGCTGAAAATGAAGTTTACCCAAGGACTGGGGCGCCATCTATTAGTATGTATCGCTCTGGCAGTGTCAAGGTAAATGTCTTGGCAATTGTACGTATCAAGGTATGCATTCTCATTTTATTTTTGAATTCATTTAAAATATG
Source organism: Oasisia sp. SBJ-2009 (assembly GCA_964017155.1). Lineage (NCBI taxonomy): Eukaryota > Metazoa > Annelida > Polychaeta > Sabellida > Siboglinidae > Oasisia > Oasisia sp. SBJ-2009. Next base: position 20,597,208 of record OZ024854.1, read on the forward strand.
GTGTTGATTCGAGAAATATTGGTTGAGATAATGTATCTGTATTTGCGCATGCGCGTTGTTGCATGTAGTGTTCGCGTGTGTGTTCGTATGTGTGTACCTGTGTACACACATAAGTCCGTGTTCATGTCCGCGTCCATGTGTGTGTGTGTGTGTGTGTGTGTGTGTGTGTGTGTGTGTGTGTGTGTGTGTGTGTGTGTGTGTGTGCGTGTGCGTGTGTGTGTGCTCGCGAGCGCGTGTATTGTAAGTATAGTATTGTGAAGTTATTTTGTAAGTTAATAATGCTTCAAGTATAAATGCAATGTATTTAAACGTGGTTGACCGACACATGCATTCGTGTGGTTGTTCGGAAGCAGAATGTATTCACGAAGTGTCCTTCCAATATATATATATAGAAGTAGGGATACATCCACCCACTATGCCTGTTATGTGCAATAAGTAAAATGATTCATGAAGACATGGGTAAATATGAACCTAATTTAAACATGAAATGCGTTATATAACCGACACAGATTGCTGCTGCATTACGATGAAGGCAATGTAAGTGACAAACAACTAAATGAATGAAAGGTATTGGAAACTTGCGAAGTATCAGTTTATGAAGATCTAAATAAGTTAGACAAACATTCACCAACATATATGCACACGATGAAATGCTACATAAAGCGGAAGAGCCGTGTGTTTGGGGAATGTGTCATGTGACCCGAGAAGATAGAATACGACAGAGGAGCACCTGAACATTGAACAGTTTGAGAGCAGGCCGAGAATGATGAGATGCCGATTACCGATGGTAACGATAGCGTTGAAAGAGAAGGGGGCGACAGGACATAGATAGTCGATAATTAAGATTCGTTCATCCGTATTTAGTCTTTTATGTCGTCTTCATCAGTCGGATAATCTTCTTTTTATTAATTAACTCCATACCGATATTCATTTTAAGAGCTGTATGTACACTTACTGGAGGTCACTATTATACACATAACATTTGTATTGTATTTCTTTTAATCAAATTTGTTTAATATTTTAATTTTTACAACTTACTTAATTAATTTCCATATATATTTATTCATATTTTGTTTTAATTTTACACATATCTTTACACTGATCACATCACTGCTTTGATTATATTATATGTATTGTACTCTTCATATTTTTTTGTAATTGTATTTTATGTATATATGGACGACGTCTTGTCTGAAATAAACCTTATTATTATAAGACCACGGGACAAAGTCAATCGAGATGTTGAACGAGCAGATAGCAACAGTCGAGATAACCATCGCAAAATATTTTCAAAGATGAAAAGAAAGAGTAATGAAGTCAAATCAAGCTGAGTGGTGTGGACCCTACACTACAGTGGATGAAGGAACAAGAGTGGAAATGGACGGAGTCGTTTATGACGAATTACTTGTAATTATATTTGTATTTATATAATTTTACACATCGCTATGTGTTGCTGTATGTCAGAGGGAGGGTATCAGCTCTCCTGCCAGAGCTGATCAAGCAATACTATGTAACCGGATGTCTGCTGTCTAGAACGTGGGAAAGTTAAACATCAATTGGTATTGCGGTTAATTCTGCTCACCTCAGTATTATTGCCAATCAATTTAATTTTGAAACTGGATGTTTTGTTCATCATGGGAACGTGTTGCAGGCGGAATCTTTCAAACTAAGAATATTGTTCCGAACTTAATCAAGTAATTAACATAAATTGGCACGCAGTAAATCTTCAACGTGCATGTTGAAGGTTTCCTGCATGAACTTCATACTAAATAAAAACATAAAACTAAATGGAAACAAAAAGCTTATGAGCTTGCACCCTCAGTTTAACACAGATACTTATATTACTACCGATATATATATATATATATATATATATATATATATATATATATATATATATATATATAATTTGTACGATATATTGTACAACATGCGTGTAGATGACGTGACCGATGTATTGATTGTCTGCCTTGCAGGCTCGCTATGCGTGTCCGTTCCTCCACCGTCCAGTGATGTCGCCCATACTTGTAAGTGTAGCACTTGAAGCACAGCACCGGTGCATCTTCCGCATACCAAGTTCAAACATGGTTGTGCAGTTTCTGCAACGTGTTTTAACTGTTTGCTTGCGGTAAACAAACAAGTCATTAATAGCTACATAACATTTGAATGGACTAGTGTGTATGCGTATTGTCAGTGTTTATATATGACTTTAAAAATTGTATTCACACGTCGATGCATTCGTCTCGCGGGTACTGGCAGAACTGTACCTGATTGATATCGTCATGTCTACATTCAGAATACATAGCAGCAACTGTTGGTCATCATAATCAATCATAATTCAGCATCAAATGCATAATCCACAATATGCCATCATATATAATCCAGTATTTCCATCGAATAAAATAAACCATAGCTTATAAGATAGAAAGGTAGAGCATCAGCCTTAGCCATCCATTGACAATGGTTTAGGAATGGGAAAGCGATTTCAAATAAAGAGGCGGCTGTAAGATCAGTTAAAAGCGAAGTGATAGGGAGTTGATTCCACATTTTGAGTGGAGTTACAGAGAAAGAACATTTGCCTTGACAGAAAACAAATGAGCTCAGGTTTCTTAATATTCAGAAAAACAAACGATATGGTGGTCGCGTAAAAATGTCATAGTGTACAATAGTAGCTAACTTGAATTTTATTTGTCACATAACCGACAGCCAATGCCATCATCTAAGTATGGTGTTGAAAAGATACAAATGAACGACCGAGTACAAACATATTGATGACAATTGTTGACAGAAGGACAAGACGCCGTCACCACACCAGACTTGTTTGGCAGGCGTAACAACACTGAACACTTCCTCGCCTAGTCCGTTTATCCCTTTGGGTATAGTAATATTATGGTTATGCATCGAGACATACCCGTACGTGCTGCCGCGGGTACGTGCCCTCATGCATCAACCAACTGTCACACCTAGGGACGTAGTCTCCGTGACGGAGTTCGCCGCAGATACCGCACTTAGAGTTATCATGCATAGTGCACTTATTACTTGCAAGACGATGGCATTATTTGCACTCGTATGATGTTATCTTATAAAAAAACATGCACGCAAATCGTCATGTTATGTGATGGGGAACAATATATCGTTCGTAGCACCACCTACTGAGTAGAATATACACTAATGCACACAGTTGGATGTCAGAAACGTTTATACAAAGGTCACGTTCAATTAATAATACTAGAACTGAAATATACGAAACTTGGTTTTACGATAATAGCCAGAAGCAAACGTTTGTGTGTACATACAGTCTGATTACGTTATCACTGCAGGTTTTCATCATAGTTCTCGGGCTGAAAGACGTGACCGTCGACTGCCATGAAGAACCCGTCCCCCTGTTCCTGCTGTGCGTCAACGCCTGTCGCGTCAAGACGGCGCTGTGTCTGAAGCATCTGTGCGGCCGGAAGTACGACGACGAGGCCTACGAGAAGTGTCAGGAACTCCGCATGAACTGCCTGATGGGTTGTGAATCGTACTACGGAGGTCAGACATAGCTATGTCCATGTGACAAATGTATTGGGGCTACAGAACGACATTCGGTGAACGCTTTGCTTGTACGCAAACCCTAACAAGAATATCAGCAGGGTTTATTTTACAAACTATGTCCGTTTTACTAGTGTACGTTTGAAAATGTGTTGATTAATGTTTACAAACTCATAAAGGAAACAGTCAGAAAATATTTATGTGAATGTTATAATTCTGTGATATCTGTCTTTTCTTGTCAGCATATCATGTAGGTGATATTACACGTCGTTGCGCAATAAAAGTCATTGTTGAACTACTTTTCAAAGTATTGAAGCATCATGTAGTAATAGTATCAATGTAAGTATATTTCTATATTGTATCGTCAGGCGCGGATTTACGCTCGTATTTTATGGTTGATATAGAGACGTTTCCATCATCCATATAGCTACTGAGCATTTCCTGTAAGAATGTACATCTTAGCAAACTATGCTGCATCATGGAGATAGGGTTACAGTTTAACTTATTGTCGATAAATGAGCACACCAACACACACACACACACACACACACACACACACACACACACACACACACACACACACACACACACACACACACACACACACACACACACACACACACACACACACACACGCACACACGCACACACGCACACACGCACACACGCACACACGCACACACGCACACACGCACACACGCACACACGCACACACGCACACACGCACACACGCACACACGCACACACGCACACACGCACACACGCACACACGCACGCACGCACGCACACACGCACACACGCACACACGCACGCACGCACGCACACACACACATACACGCACGCACACACACGCACGCATGCAGGCACACACACACACACACATATATTATATATATATATATATATATATATATATATATATATATATATATATATACACACACATACATACATACATACATATATATATATATATATATATATATATATATATATATATATATATATATATATATACACATATATATATATCAAAACTTTTCGATAAGATACAGAGTCTCGGTGTTCCTCAATCCATGTGTCTGTGGATCCTCGATTTTCTTTTAAATAGGCCGCAGGTTGTAAAAATAGGCGACAACTTATCATCATCAGTTACGTTATCTACTGGCACGCCTCAGGGCTGTGTTCTGTCACCAATGTTATACTCTCTTTTTACACATGATTGTTTATCTTGTCACGTAGGTACTAAAATACTGAAATTTGCCGATGACACTACAGTGATAGGGCTTATAACAAATTCTGATGAATCTGAATATCGGGACCAAGTAAACAAACTCATCAGTTGGTGCAGCGATAACAATCTGGAACTTAATGTAAATAAAACGAAAGAAATGATTGTCGATTTTAGGAGAAAGAAATCTTCTCCACCCTCGCCTCTAGTGATCGATGGCAGGACAGTTGAAATCGTCCAACATTTCAAATTTCTCGGTTCAACAATCTCCAGTAATCTTAAATGGGAACTAAATGTTTTAAATATTGTCAAAAAGGCCCAGCAGCGGCTGTACTTTTTAAGACGGTTAAGATCGTTTGGTTTGACCACACAGGTCATGCTCAACTTTTACAGAGCTGTAATCGAGAGTGTTCTGACATTTTCTATCTCAGTATGGTTTGGATCGATTACACAGAAGGAAACGCTCAGATTAAACAGAGTTGTGAAAACTGCTTCCCGAATCATTGGCAGAGACCTTCCCAGTCTTGAAATACTGTATCAGCAGCGTCTGTTAGGAAGAGCGACTCTCATCTCTCAAGATACATCCCATCCTGCCCATGACCTATTTGAACCTCTCCCATCTAGTCGCCGATTCAGATCCATAAAAACCAGGACCAGCCGCTTTAGTACTAGCTTTTTCCCCTTAGCCGTTCAAGCCCTGTCAAAACAGAAGTGATTTTCTCCCACCCGCAGCAAACACACAGTCCACTTTCCGATGAGTTTTAGTATGTATATTTTATCATAATTTATTATATTTTATATTTTTATTTCATATTTTACATTTTAAGCTACTATATTTCTACTAGATCGTATCAATTATTTATTGATGTTATAATGAGCAATTTTTTATTCGGACCTTTTTATGTGATTGTTCTTATTTATTTTATTTAATGTAGTAGTATATTTTAACATCATTGTTTGGTGCATGTGAATGTATTGTCATGTGAATATACTATTACGACGACCAATATCATTACACATTCCAATGTTTTATTGTAACTACAATGTGAACACATGGCAATAAAGCTATCTTATCTATCTTATCTTATCTATCTTATCTTATATATATATATATATATATATATATATATATATATATATATATATATATATATATATATATATATATATATACGGCAAGCAAACATTCCGGCACATACAGGCAAATGTAACCTGTAAGAAAAGAAGAAGAACGAATCGTTATATATCAGGTTATAATGGTTCCTTAGTCGTAATTAGTCGATGTTTCAATTAGCGAAAATAAACCAGTTTCTGTTGCGACAAGCCCGATATGTCGTCACCATTAGATGGTCTAAGCAGAGTCAAGTTGCCGTTCGAAATACTGCATGCGCCTAGCGATATCTAGTCAGTGCACATAATTCCAGCTCACATTATACTTCTTGACATTGAAGTGGAGCGGGAGTCACATGTTTAAAAACACCAGTGGTAAGTGGTAACTGACCTATGACCAATGTTCTGAACACGTGGACAGCATTCGGCATTCACACTGTGGTGAGAAGTGCCGAGTGGCGATGTTGTCGTAGATACCTTCTGCGCAACTAGAGCCTTGCCACCACGGGCGTCGATCGGTGGGGGACGAGGGGGGGACGCGCCCCCCCCCCGCCACTTTTCAGGGTGGGGGGACAGCATAGGAATTGTCCCCCCACTTTTCAGTTCAGAAAAATTGCGAGGCATATAGCCTGACTCAACACTCCTCTCTGTTAAAAGCCGTTACATAGGACTAGCTAGACAATAAACTCGCGATATGAAGTTCGGCAAAGTTATTTATCGCAAATTAATACGAGGCAAACAAGTTTTGAGGCATGTTTGCTGTTCATGCGCCATAATCCGATAGTTATTTAAACAAACGTAATATTTTAATGTATTGAACGAAATGTTAGACAACTCTTCACAGTAGTCATCACAGGAGAGTTATCGAACAGCCCGTGGGATTTATACCAAAAATGCTTTGTGATTTCGCTGCACACTGATGATTTTAAATTTGTCGCGCATACGCATTATTTATAAGTTTATAACTACCGGAAAAATGAAAGCCGCTGCCGGACTCTATCAACCTTGTGTTGATATTATTAATAGGCTCTAGTCATCAAGCAGATTTTAAATGATGACACTTTTGTTGCACTTTCACCCCTCGCCTGCTTGATCCTTATCGCTAACAACAGAAGCGGCGGATTCCTGCACTTTGTGTAACTTATTCCCATTTGAGTTATGACAAATTTCTTTGCCAAAATGTTGGATTGGGAAGTTTTACACAGGCACAGCATTGGCGTCGATCACTGGGGGACGAGAGGGGACGCTGACCACCCCACGACCTGAGGGGGTCAGGATAGGAAATGTCCTCATACTTTTTTCAGTTCATATAACAAATGTATTGGAATAGCGAGACTGATCACTCCACTTTCTTAAAAACCCTACATTGGTCTAGTAGTAAAATTAATAATAAGATAAATTGCTTGGTTGGCAGCAGCCCGCAACTTGATCTAAGTCCAGTAAATATTAATCATGCCGGGCTCTGTCATTTTGCACCCTTGTATTGATATATAGCCATCAAGCACATAATAGATTGTTAATTTTTGTTTGCCCTGTCACCCCTTGGATTGCAGTCTGGTCGCCCTGGTGGATATTTATATCGCCTACCGCGGAACCAGAGGATTTATGCACTTTGTATAATTTGATCTCATTTTAGTGATGACAAATTTCTTTGCCAAACGGTGGGATTGAGAAATCCTACGTAGGCACCCCTGCAAGCTCTGCATCTTGTCATTCTATGAATCAGGCAAGCAGTGTTGGGTCTAAAGTCTACCCCGAAATGTTCAGTGATTGGGGTAGGCCATGGCCCCTCTTCTTGTTCTTCTTCTTCTTCCGGTAATCCACTACGGTCAATTATGACGACTTCGTGGATAGTGTGCGCATGTTCTAGTGCTGATTAAAAACTGTAATGACAATGGTGACATTTATAATTTTTTATAAGTAATAATATATATATTAAAAAGGTCCATGTTAAAAACAGTAGTTCCGATGAGTTATGCCTTAAAGTTGCATTCTGACATAATTTCCCATTTTTAACGCATTTTAGAAAAGTCAATGTACACCATGACCGATATTTGCTTATTAGTATACTTCCTACCACATGTCTCACTTTGTGGTTTTATACGTTATTTGATCAATATAAGTTTGCAACAAACAACGGCTCTTTTTTTCTTCAAAATTTGATATATTTTTACCATCGGAACTCTCCGCCTCCGGTCAACGTGAGTAAACGATTGGGCAAACTAAAAGGCGGGCCACATTGGGGTTCCACAAATCCATGTTAGTCGCTAGAGGCGCCACTAGGCAACTAGACCTTAGTTGTTTAAATCATCCTCAATTAGCCATTGACCGTACAGGCGCGTAGCCAGCGATAGTTTGTATGTGGACAACTGGGCATGCCGTAAATATGGAGCGTATCGAGCGGTGGCATCTTTGTGAATGTGGTATATCGTTTCCGTGCGGTCTGCCAATTGTGGCCCGCCTTTTAGTGTGGCCCACTCTTGACAGCGCTTTTCACTGGAGTTCCTTGCTTCGAGGTCTAAACCAATCAGTGAATTCTAACTGGCGAGGCTCGCCAGGACAATTTTTCGTCTTTTGATCCTTTTTATCTTAAAATGGCATATTATGTAAAAATAAGTTGATAGGTAGTTGAAGAAAACAATACATAGTGTATGGAGAATGCTGGTTTACTGGAAAAGTTTATTTTAAACATGGCGGAAGTCAGAATGCAACTTTAAGGTATGTAGTAGAGCGTAGAGCTGTCGCGCTCAAGGCACTGTTTGATAGCCTCTATGGAGGGAGCATTTATTGTTTGGACTCTGAGTTTGTTCCAGGGTTCTATAGTGCCTATGAAGAATGAGTGTCTGTATGCTTGTAGTCGGGAGCGTTGAACCCTGAGTTGTAAGGGGTGCCCTCTACGCCCGGCAGCTAGATGTTCTGTGGGACAGTGGGTACGCGCTGGCTGTGTGTATTTGTTGAGAGGGATGTCTACTAAGTTGTGTTGTATTTTGTACATCATAGTGAGTCTAGCTGTGTGTCTGCGGTGTTCTAAGGTCTGCCATTTCACTTGGTTCATCATTTCAGTTGGGCTACTGTGGCGCCGCCAGTCACTGTGTACGTATCTGGCTGCACGCCTCTGCACCATTTCCATTTTATTTATATTGTGTTTGGTAGTTGGATCCCAGACAGTGGAGGCATATTCTAGTGTGGGTCTGACATAGGTTTCATAGCAGTAAGATTTGACTGGTCTTTGGCTGTTGCTGGTATTGCGTCTAAGAAATGCGAGGGTGCTATTTGCTTTCTTTGTGATTGCATCTACAGGATTCCAGGACAGTTTGCTATTGATGTTTACGCCTAGGTGTTTTGCGGTGTTGTGTATGCGTTCTCCATGATTGGTTGCCCTTTGTGTGGCTTTCTCTTGCTTCGATTTAGGGATATGGTCTATGGCTAGAGATAGTTTGTGGTTGTGGATATAGTAGTCATAGTTGATAGGTTTAACTTTATTCGTGATCCTTAGTGTTTCACATTTAGCTGGATGGAAGTGCACCAACCAGGTCTCTTCCCATTCCGTGAGTCTGTTGAGGTCCTCCTGCAGGCGCACTGCGACTTCCTCGCCATTGATTCTGGCATACAACAAACTGTCATCTGCAAATAGTTTGATTTGTGATGTTACGCAGTCTGGCATATCATTGATGTATGCCAGAAACAGCAGCGGCCCCAACACAGTGCCCTGCGGGACTCCTGAATGGTCTCTGTGGATGTTTTGCCATTTACAAGGACTGTTTGGGTACGGTTTTGGAGGAATGATGCTATCCAGTTTAGGGTGTTTCCACCGACTCCGTAATATTTTAATTTGTGTAGTAGTCTTCTGTGGGGTACGTTATCAAAAGCTTTACTGAAGTCGAGAAGGATGCAGTCCATTTTACCTCCCTCGTCGAGTGTCTGTGCGAGGTCATGAATTGTTCCTATTAGTTGTGTTTCTGTTGATCTGTGTTTTCTGAAACCATGTTGGGTGTCTGAAAGAATATTGTGTGTATCAAAATGCGTCATGATGTGGGAGCGGATTATATGTTCTAGGAGTTTTCACAAAACCGAGGTTAGGGAGATGGGGCGGTAGTTTTCTGCTTTACTTTTGTCACCTTTCTTGAATGCCGGTACTATGTTTGCTTTAAGCCAGTCTGATGGGGTGTTTTGCTGAAGGGACGCCTGGAATAGTAGCGCTACAGCAGGGGACAGCTCAGCTGCTGCTTCTTTCAGTATTCTGGTGGGGATTTCGTCATGTCCTGTTGCTTTATGTGGGTTTAGTCCTGCTAGGAGTTTGTAAACTCCGTTGACAGTGATAGTGATGTCTGGTATTGTTGGTTATGGGCTGGGTCCTAATCTGGGTAGAGGATTATCAGGTTCTGTTGTGAATACTGATGAGAATTGGTCATTCAAAATATCGGCTTGGGTTTTACTGTCACTGTATATCTGGCCATCTTTCTTCAGGGGGGATACTCCAATCTTGTCATTGCGTTTAGATTTGACATATGTACACAGTTTTTTCTTAGCACTGGATCCTGCATCGGTGATTAAGTTGTTTACATAATGGTCGTGAGCTTCTCTGCAAAACCGCTGGAGTTCGCTTTTCAGACTGCGGTACCTTTCCCATTTCTGTTTCTGTTGTGCTTGTTTATATGCCCGCTGTTTTTGTTTTGCAAGTCGTTTGATGTTTGTTTATACCCAGGGTTGGTTGTGTCTCGTTGAAGTCATCTTGCTTGGGACATGTTTGTTCACTAGGGATTTTAGACCGGTTTTGAGTGTCTGCCATATCTCTTCCACAGGAGAATCAGTTGAAAATGTGTGTAGGATTGATATTGTTAGTCTGGTGGCTTCTGCCTTTATTTCTGTCATGTTTGATTTCGACCAGAAGAACACCTTTCTACTAATAGGTTTAGCACGCGTGATGATGGATGTGACTTCGAGGAGGATTGCTGCATGGTCACTCACTCCGACTACGTCCTCTGTTCGATTTGCAAGTGATGGTCGATTTGTGAAAACTAGGTCTAAACAGTTTTTCTCCCGGGTGTTTACTTGTACTCATTGTTCTAGGCCTAGGTCCGCTTTCATGTTCAGGAAAAGGGCGTTTAGTGGTTTGGGATATCTCACTTTGTAGGGGGTGGGCTTGGTGGAATCAGTTAGCCAGTCAATGTCAGGTAAGTTAAAGTTAAAGCACCATACATCCAGAATGTAGCTGTGGGGTATGATTGCATAAGGTTAACAATGGTCTCTCTTACATATGTGGCCATGGCTACATCTCTGTTACACCTCTTCAAATATATGTTGCCAACATAACTAGGATTTATGCATTTTGTGTAATTTGATCCCATTTTAGTGATGACAAATTTCTTTGCCAAACGGTGGGATTGAGAAGTCCTGTACAGGCACCTCTGTAAGTTCTGCATCTTGTCATTCTATGAATCAGGCAAGCATTGTTGGTTCTAAAGTCTACCCCCAAATGTCCAGTGATTGGGGTAGGCCATGGTTCCTCTTCAAATATATGTTGCCAACATAACTAGGATTTATGCACTTTGTGTAATTTGATCTCATTTTAGTGATGAACAATTTCTTTGCCAAACGGTGGGATTGAAAAGTCCTACACAGGCACCCCTGTAAGCTCTGCATCTTGTCATTCTATGAATCAGGCAAGCAGTGTTGGTTCTAAAGTCTACCCCCAAATGTCCAGTGATTGGGGTAGGCCATGGTCCCTCTTCAAATATATGTTGCCAACATAACTAGGATTTATGCACTTTGTGTAATTTGATCTCATTTTAGTGATGAAAAATTTCTTTGCCAAACGGTGGGATTGAAAAGTCCTACACAGGCACCCCTGTAAGCTCTGCATCTTGTCACTCTATGAATCAGGCAAGCAGTGTTGGGTCTAAAGTCTACCTCCAAATGTTCAGTGATTGGGGTAGGCTATGGTCCCTCTTCAGATATATGTTGCCAACATAACTATTATAAATAGCATAACATAAAGGCTTTTTTAGTTTAGAATTAGCACCAGACCAACAATAAATTATGTATTATATTTAAAAACAATACTTATGTGTATTTCAGATCATATATATATATATATATATATATATATATATATATATATATATATATATATATATATACATGACATGTATAATATATATTATATGACATATATATATATATGTATATATATATATATATATATATATATATATATATATATATATATATATATATATATATATATTATATATATATATATTATCCATACATATATGTGTATATAAATTGGTTCTCCGTCCCCCCACTTTTAAAACCGGATCGACGCCCCTGCTTGCCGCCAGGGGTGTCATCCGGTGTTGCGAGCGGTAGTCACGTGACTAAGAGTGTCCCTCCTTGCCGAGAACTCTTTCCATTAATGCAACATCAAATTGACACTGGTAACTTTCGATGTGAAATGTTGATTCGATTGTATTCATTTTAAATTCGGAAAGAATAAGCCGTATTGTTTGTTGCACGTTTGTATTTACTGTAGTAAAATTATATCTTGCAATATAAATTATCACCTGAATAATTATGAAACCATAACTTGTCGTGATATTTTCAAACTTCTGACATAATCAATAAACCACTGAGGTTTACTAAAATTAACTTTTTTGTTCATTCAGGATTAAAACAAATATATCTAAAAAACTTAATTTTGTTACTGAATATGTCGGCAGTTTTCATATATTTCACTTACGACCTTGTGTTTGTCAAGGGACGATGTGACTCGGGCTTTTGGTAGTTGCACAGTTGCTATAGCTTCGAACTATCGACTAAGAGAACCCGAGTTCGCATTCTGTCCTACACAGTCAAACCTGGGGCAGGATTTTCACTCTACATTGCACCAGTTCATTCAGGTGTACGAATGAGTACCTTGCTCTAGACAGAGATGGATATGTGTGCGTGTGCGTGTGCGTGTGCGTGTGCGTGTGCGTGTGCGTGTGCGTGTGCGTGTGCGTGGGCGTGTGCGTGTGCGCGTGTGTGTGTGAATTGCCTTCGCGCATTGATTGCAAAGTTGGTTGGGCGCTTACCAGAGAAGCAGAGAAGCAGAGAGAGAGAGAGAGAGAGAGAGAGAGAGAGAGAGAGAGAGAAGAGAGAGAGAGAGAGAGAGAGAGAGAGAGAGAGAGACAGAGACAGAGACAGAGACAGAGAGAGACAGAGAGAGACAGAGAGAGACAGAGAGAGACAGAGAGAGACAGAGAGAGAGAGAGACAGAGATAGAGAGAGACAGAGATAGAGAGAGACAGAGACAGAGACAGAGACAGAGACAGAGACAGAGACAGAGACAGAGACAGAGACAGAGACAGAGACAGAGACAGAGACAGAGACAGAGACAGAGACAGAGACAGAGACAGAGACAGAGACAGAGACAGAGACAGAGACAGAGACAGAGACAGAGACAGAGACAGAGACAGAGACAGAGACAGAGACAGAGACAGAGACAGAGACAGAGACAGAGACAGAGACAGAGACAGAGACAGAGACAGAGACAGAGACAGAGACAGAGACAGAGACAGAGACAGAGACAGAGACAGAGACAGAGACAGAGACAGAGACAGAGACAGAGACAGAGACAGAGACAGAGACAGAGACAGAGACAGAGACAGAGACAGAGACAGAGACAGAGACAGAGACAGAGACAGAGACAGAGACAGAGACAGAGACAGAGACAGAGACAGAGACAGAGACAGAGACAGAGACAGAGACAGAGACAGAGACAGAGACAGAGACAGAGACAGAGACAGAGACAGAGACAGAGACAGAGACAGAGACAGAGACAGAGACAGAGACAGAGACAGAGACAGAGACAGAGACAGAGACAGAGACAGAGACAGAGACAGAGACAGAGACAGAGACAGAGACAGAGACAGAGACAGAGACAGAGACAGAGACAGAGACAGAGACAGAGACAGAGACAGAGACAGAGACAGAGACAGAGACAGAGACAGAGACAGAGACAGAGACAGAGACAGAGACAGAGACAGAGACAGAGACAGAGACAGAGACAGAGACAGAGACAGAGACAGAGACAGAGACAGAGACAGAGACAGAGACAGAGACAGAGACAGAGACAGAGACAGAGACAGAGACAGAGACAGAGACAGAGACAGAGACAGAGACAGAGACAGAGACAGAGACAGAGACAGAGACAGAGACAGAGACAGAGACAGAGACAGAGACAGAGACAGAGACAGAGACAGAGACAGAGACAGAGACAGAGACAGAGACAGAGACAGAGACAGAGAGACAGAGACAGAGACAGAGAGACAGAGACAGAGACAGAGACAGAGACAGAGACAGAGACAGAGACAGAGACAGAGACAGAGACAGAGACAGAGACAGAGACAGAGACAGAGACAGAGACAGACAGAGAGAGTGTTCGATTGAAAAGGTCTGCTAGGGAGTAAAGTGTGAGCCGCTTTGAGCATTAATGAGGATTGTATATTGCATTATGCAAATAGTTTAGGAATTTACAAAACAATCTATACTAATATAATAGTAGTATGATACTATATGCACACACTATAGATATAGTTATACTTTGCAATAAGCATAAACATCACAATAACACAAACAAAGTAAGTTATGTCGTATATATATATATATATATATATATATATATATATATATATATATATATATATATATATATATATATATATATATATATATATATATATATATATATATATATATATATATATATATATATATATATATATATATATATATATGTATATGTATATATATATATGTTGTTTTATTTTTAGGCTGTACCGAACACATATCGCCTATCATCTATCGCCTATCGCCTATCGCCTATCGCCTATCGCCTATCGCCTATCGCCTATCGCCTATCGCCTATCGCCTATCTCATATCGCCTGTCGCCACGTAACGCTTCGTCCAATGTGGACACACGAACTCACACACCTTTTAGCCAAAGGACCAGTGCTTCCCCCACTCAAGTGACACAATCTGTTTCACGGAGATGATATTTAAAAATATCTAATGGATCCCAAATATTGTCTGTATATATGTATGTATGTATGTATGTATGTATGTATGTATGTATGTATGTATGTATGTATGTATGTATGTATGTATGTATGTATGTATGTATGTATGTATGTATGTATGTATGTATGTATGTATGTATGTATGTATGTACGTACGTACGTACGTACGTACGTACGTACGTACGTATGTATGTATGTATATATGTATGTATGTATGTATGTATGTATGTATGTATGTATGTGTGTGTGTATGTATGTATGTATGTATGTACCTACGTACGTACCTACGTACGTACGTACGTACGTACGTATGTATGTACTTACGTATGTATGTATACGCTAACTGACACATACACCCTCCTATGCAAAGCAACAATGCGAGACCAATGTAGATTGAAATAGGCCAATTTAATTACATTTAGCTTTATTTATTTACACCTGATGTAAACAACACCACAGGTACATCAGTACATTGTCACAGTGCACAGCAAGCATGCCGGCCCCAACGCCATTGACACTCAATACCTACATGACCTGGACATAATAACAACCACCAACACTAACTATACCAATATACACTATATTAATAATTGACACCATGTCGCTTGGGGTCACTACGCCAGTACTTTATTTATTGCACATTTATTAGAGGAAAAAAGGGGTAAAACCTCGTGTACTTACCAAAGGAAAAAGCGTCAAGAAACTACAATGCACACAATACAACTAGTGTAGCACAGGGTAGTAGGCCGGTATAATTTTTTTTCATAATAAACAACACACTTACAAAATTGCATTGCAAAATAAAGTTAAATAAAGTTAACTGTTTGGTGAAACGAAGACACGAAATTCCTTCACGAGCTGTCTCAGCCAATTAGGCCTAAAAGTGTCCACGGTAATTAAATCATTCCGCCTGAGTAAACCAGCTACAAACATTGGCCTAATCCGCCAGGTCGCCACTCGCATTATTACATCACATAGGATCATTAATCATTATATATAATAATTATGTATGTGTGTATGTATGTACGTACATACGTATGTATGTAAAAAAAGGCAGTTCTTATATAGCGCAATATCCAATCCTCAGGACCGTTCAAAGCGCTTTACACTTTACTTCCCTGAGAGACCTGTTCACCCCGGACACCATCTCGGCTTCTCTGGGAAGCATCCAGCCTTATGCTACAATTAATGCGCGAAGGTGCTCGCACACATATCCACCACTGTCTATAGCCAGGTACTCATTTAATTCAGCTGAGTGAACTGGAGCAATGTAGAGTGAAAAAACTTGCCCAAGGTTTTAACGCCGCAGCCAGGATTCGAACCCGGGTTCTCGTAGTCGAGAGTCCGAAGCTCTACCCCTGAGCCACTGCGCTCTACTCTGTATGTATGTATGTATGTATGTATGTATGTATGTATGTATGTATGTATGTATGTATAATTCTAAAATGTGTGTGAATGTCTGTGAGAGTGTGTGTATATGAAGACATGCCACTTATGTTTTATGTTGAACGGCTCTTAAGATAGCGTGAAAGAGGGTCAGTTACTCATATTAAATACTAATCTGTGAAAGAGGGTCAGTTACTCATATTAAATACTAAACTGTGAAAGAGGGTCAGTGACTCATATTAAATACTAAACTGTGAAAGAGGGTCAGTGACTCATATTAAATACTAAACTGTGAAAGAGGGTCAGTGACTCTTATAAAATACTAAACTGTGAAAGAGGGTCAGTGACTCATAGTAAATACTAAATTGCGAAAGAGGGTCAGTGACTCATATTAAATACTAATCTGTGAAAGAGGGTCAGTGACTCATATAAAATACTAAACTGTGAAAGAGGGTCAGTGACTCATATTAAATACTAATCTGTGAAAGAGGGTCAGTTACTCATATTAAATACTAAACTGTAAAAAAGGGTCAGTGACTCATATAAAATACTAAACTGTGAAAGAGGGTCAGTGACTCATATTAAATACTAATCTGTGAAAGAGGGTCAGTTACTCATATTAAATACTAAACTGTGAAAGAGGGTCAGTGACTCATATTAAATACTAAACTGTGAAAGAGGGTCAGTGACTCATATTAAACTCATCGTACCGTTCACGTACGTGTCGTACGTTGCTGTCGGCCGCAGGTCCTGCAGGGCGCTTCTAAATATAATTTTGATTAGTCATCATGAATTTCGTTTATTTGATTTATCCACTACTTCACGGTTTGCTTACATCAGAATTATAATAATATACGCTTGACCTCCATCAAGCTAGGCCTACACTCTTGATAATGGATGTTATAATATGTGTGAATTACATTACTGTTGCAGCATGGCAGCACCTGTACGAAATGTCACTGTATACCTTTGTAATTGTTTTTTTTCACCAATTTGTTATGTCCTTGGCAAAAAAAGGAAATCTTAAATTACAATTTCAATTAAATGTATGATGAAATGCACGAACACACAATGTTTTCGTCGTCCATTTGTTACCGTGATTGGCATTTCAATTATCGCGTAGTATTCAGGATCGTGTCACATGTTGACATCATATGACCCTTTCAAACGAGCCGAGAAAATACTATCCCGGTCGGCGAGAGTACGCTTTAAACTCAATGCAAACTCAAGCGGCACAAACGCAACACCAACATATTATATCAGCGCCATGCAGATAGCGAGCATTGAACGCTACGCTCCTGAAAGCAATACAGCCCCAGACACAAAGACAAGACAAGGAAATTCAAGGAAGAATCACAGGCGGCTGGACAACATTCACACAAAAACACTGTGACATTTTCATGGTAGATGTCGAACCTGCTTGAAGAGTCAAGTGTGCAACGTATGCCTACTTCCAGCAAATACACACCGCGCGGAAACATGTGCACTCACAAAACAGGCCGAACCCAATCTAGCAAACGCACAAACATGCATGACATACAAGGACAGAAAAACAAACAAAGGATTGGATAA
>OZ024854.1:20622600-20625100 GCA_964017155.1 Oasisia sp. SBJ-2009
CAGCCGTCTTTATTTCCCACTCCCGTCTTTATTTCCCACTGCCGTCTTTATTTCCCACTCCCGTCTTTTTCTCCCACACCTGTCTTTATTTCCCACACCCGTCTTTATTGCCCAGTACCGTCTTTATTTCCCACTCCCTTCTTTATTTCCCACTCCCTTCTTTATTTCCCACTCCCGTCTTTATTTCCCACTCCCGTCTTTATTTCCCACTCCCTTCTTTATTTCCCACTCCCTTCTTTATTTCCCACTCCCGTCTTTATTTCCCACTCCCGTCTTTATTTCCCACTCCCGTCTTTACCATCAAATTGTCCTCGCTGGTTGTTAGCCAGGAGCTGTGCCAGTATATTCTGTCTTTTATATGTTAAATGTCATTCACACTTAAGGTGTCCGTATCTAGCAATTCATGTTTCTTCAACGTCACTAGTACAGCGTGTTCAGGAAATAGTAACTTCAAATATGTAAGTCAACACGTCATATCTCTACGACGTCAATGTTCAAGTTCAAGTTCAAGTGGCAAGGTTCCAAGTCCGAAAGATCATGGATGTTTTAAAAATTCCTTACCACCTATCACATAACAGCATCGACGGAGCGTCGTCTTGTGTGTTTACATAAACCTCTCACCGATTTCACGCTACTACAGTTTGGGTTGTAGTTTGTTAGTGACCTTACCATTTAAGTCGGATATACATACATATATATATATATATATATATATATATATATATATATATATATATATATATATATATATATAGAGAGAGAGAGAGAGAGAGAGAGAGAGAGATTGATCATCCCTGTATAATTAAATGAAAGATAAGTCGGGTTAGCAACGCCAGCATGTTTCACTGCTATTGTTACCAGACATCGTACGTAGGTTTTCAGGAGCCTCTTTGTGATTTTATTCACCAAACAGTTGACCATATAAACAACACACAAACAGGTGTCACAACACAGCTACATTAAAGTGTTATCATTCTACATTCCAACCTTGTAATTCGTTGACATTAATAAACTCCGGATTTCCATACAGGATTTATCCACTACATGGTCATGACACAAGATACAAAAATAAAATATACACTTATAAAATTAAACATGAATTTGCAAAGAAATGTCTCAGACATAATTTGCCACTGTTATTAAATAACCTTCCTGAAATAGTGAAAGAAAAACTTATGTCACATAGTACACAGGGATTTGTAAATTATGTTAAACTGTATTTTTTACAAAGTTATGAAGTAATATGCACTAGACAAAACTGCTATGTATGTATGCATAATTAAGTATCTGAAACCACCTAAAACACTTCATTCAGTATTAAAACTTAAAAACAGAGCCTTTTACTTGAGATACAAAAATCTTGTCAGCTGCGCAAAAGCATCTTCATATTATGCGTGTTTGGTGATTTTTCTCTTTTCTTGATTTTTCTTTTTATCTTGGTCTGTTTCTGAAGAATTTGTTCTAAATGAAGAAATTATTCTGTAAGTTAAATTTTCTGAAAGGTGGCTCCTCGATAGCGACCAGCCAGGTCTTAGAGGAGTCTCCTGACCCTACTTTTATTATTATTTATACGCATTATTACCATGTTTGCTAGAATTTTCATGTTTGTATTATTCAGATTATATATGTATGACATGGATAACGTGTATGTATGTATTGTGTTGACAAAATGGTCAAATAAAAACAAATTCTTCCACTAGGCGTTTCCCCCAAGAAGATGTATCCGCAAGATACCGAAGGTTTGAAGTTAGCGTTTTCCTGAGCGACCAACCAAATAAATGAAGGCTATCGAGCCCTATCTACCCGAATCGATCAGCTTTGAGGCGTCGATTTTCCGTCTTTCACCCCTTCTCCAAGAGAAGGCCAGGAGCTGGACTTGTTTGTTTAACGCAGCAGACAGAATACTACTACAATACGTACTCGCCAAGTCACATAGGACGATATTTGGGATCCATTAGATATTTTTAAATATCATCTCCGTGAAACCGATTGTGTCACTTGAGTGGGGGAAGCACTGGTCCTTTGGCTAAAAGGTGTATGAGTTCGAGTGTCAACAGATCCTGGCCTTATCCGTTTAGTACATCGCACTTAGTACGGCACACTTAGTACGTCACACTTAGCTGGGAATGTGGACGAAGCGCTACGTGGCGACAGGCGATAGGAGATAGGCGATAGGCAATAGATGATAGGCTATTTGTATTCGGTAAAGGCTAAAAAGAAAAAGATTATATATATATATATATATATATATATATATATATATATATATATATATATATATATATATATATATAATAGTAGGCTCCTTCTGGCTGACCATGGGTGAAGCATCCTAACTTCTGACTATCTGCTCGGCTGGCGCAGCGTCGCTTGTTGTTGAAGAGACCGAGGCGGGAGAGACCGACTCTACCGCAAAGGTCGCATTTGTGTCTGCATGTCTCTGGTCTGCTGGAGTTGCTGCACTCCTTTCTGCGTATTCGCTTTCTTCCGCTGCGTTCAT
>OZ024854.1:20630100-20692600 GCA_964017155.1 Oasisia sp. SBJ-2009
GAAATGCAAATGGCGGCATGTGATGCCCGGATGTAGTAGTACCGGTGTGGTCGCTAGGGGCAGCACCCGGACACTGTTTACATGACCACTAATTGGTCATCGTATTTAATTTGTCGGTGCGATTTAGTGTTGCGTTAATATGTGTATGCATAATTATATTGTACGTTTCTTTCATGATGCAGGAAGAATTACCCAGTTATGTGCCTGTGATGTACATTGTATCCTGACGCCGATTGTGGGCAGGTACTATGAGTTACTTTTTATATTCATTATACGTGTCCTATTTTATTGATTGACTGTATGCAACTGTTTTGCGTTGGTGATATGGTTTTAAATGTGTTTTCCGATGGGGATGTAAGGACAATGGTTACTCCTGTGTCGGACGGTGTATATATTTGCTGGTGAAGGTTGTTCTTGTGTTCTATTGTATATATTTTGTGTGTAACACATGTGTTGTGTTAATTGAGGTACCAAGTAACTAAACATCAGTTCTTAAGGAAAATGTTAGTCTTGTGTTGGACTGTGTATATATTCGCATGTGAATGTTGTTTCTGTGTTTGATTGTATATATTTTGTTGTAACACATATGTTGTGATTTTAGGGTCTTCGTTCTTCTTTGTGATTCTGTGAGAATAAAGATGTGTGATACTGGCGATACGCTCCGTGTCCATCCTTGACATATACATTTAGGAACAATGATAGTTGAATGTATGGACTGAACTTACCTGGGTAGTTCTGAAATCAACGTTTCGTCTTTCCGTAGTCCTACATATAGCTAAGTACAGTAAGTACAGTAGGTGAATGCGAAGAATGTAAAGGGAAGAAATATGGCGGTCGGAAAGTAAGATACAAGACAAGTATGCATAATGGAGAATCACCTCAAACAAAGGCAGGTGTGACAGCCATGATACATAACAACCAAGAGTGAGCATCTACATAGACCGGCGATGGGAGATTGACAGAGAGAGTACAGGAAACACGGAGGAGATTATTAGGTCAGTTAAAAGTGAGATGGATACATATAGTGCTAAGAGAAATCTCCAATGAGCAAGGATTGGACATTCGAGCATGGAAGAAAATGCCGTATGACCGCTATCAGCGGAGTGACCTGTCTACAGGCTGTATACAGATTACGTTATTTTGCCTCCGTCGCGCAAGGTATAACGGAGAACAGGAATGTGAAAACTGTTCTTACGTGAATTCGGGAAACATCTTCTGTAAGTCGAGCAAGATGTCGTAGTAGCACTTGCGGCAGAACGGTGGCCATCTACAACCATCGCAATAATACAGAAACTAAACATGCTACACTTTTAAGCATTTAATGTTCGCTATACGACAAATTGTACGTTAAGTCACTTAGTTACTGTAAACAATTGTACATTAATTTACTTGCAGTAAACACATATTTTCAACAACAAATGGCACACTCGTAATAACAATGGCATGACACTCGTAATAACAAACATTCATTCATAACAATACCTAATTCACAAACGCAAATGGGTATCTCATAAAGCAAATGTCGCAAAGATTCGGAACATCGCACACCCTAAATGAATATTCACCTGTATCGACAAAATGCTTAACTCGTAACAATAAATTACTGTCAACAATACGACAGTGTTACAATTTACACAGTCGTAACGAACAATTACTGATTCATAACACTTGTTAACATAATTACTTATGTTTTACTCACAACAACAAAATGTCCTCAGTTCAACGATAAGTATTAATGCAAAAAGCTGACCTCGTCACCAAGTCGACGTGTCTCGTCAAGGAAAACTCCTGATCATCGCCTGTGTAGTGGTTCTCGAACGTAAACGTCAAACGCTTGTAGCCGCCGTAACCCTCTGTACAATAAAATGGTAAGTCTAATCTGGGTTCTGTAACATCCTTTCGGCAGCTAAAAGCCGATTTCTCTTAACCCATTTACATTGCAAAGTCAAATTCAAACAACAAGTCTGTCTCTCGAGGAAGCAGCGTACTTTGTATGTATAAGTCAAACTCACTAGTGTAACCCAAATTATTTTGAAACTGAACCCCACAATTGTGTTGTATAACACATTGTCGGTGTAACCAGCTGATATTTCAGAATTTGTCAACAATTTTAGTATATCTTTTGTGTGTCGTTACATTGCAAAACAACAAGAATCAGTTTTAATAAATAATAAACACACACAAACCATACATATTAATTTATGGTTATATGATTATTATCTGAATTAACTCACAGTTTTATATATATATATAGAGAGAGAGCGAGAGAGCGAGAGAGAGAGAGAGAGAGAGAGAGAGAGAGAGAGAGAGAGATGACAATACCACAACAAAGTGGTCGTTGATTTTCTTAAGAGTGCTGTTACTTTAATGTTTCTGTAAAACGTTGTTGTAAATTAGTTTGTAACACATAGTATTGTGCTTACAACATGAATATAGCTGTTTTAAATTGTACCAGATCTAAAAATATGCAGTGTTTGTGACCTGTAAAAAGACGGATTGTTGGTCAAGATGACCTGCACCGCATAATAGTTTCGTTGAAACATTTCATTCGAGCCTTTCCAATTTTGTACCAGTGATTGTTATGTCAACATGTGCACTCAGAGTCGAATTACTAAATAAAGACACAATAGGTATTACAACTAAATGTCAACGTAGTGTACATAGAAAACAACAAATACGTAACATTTTATGTGGAAAATAAATAGACATATGCATTTCATCGTCCCGTAGCTGCAATCCACGGAAACGGATAACGTCAATCGTAATATTAATCGCCAATTGCAAACACCAAGTACCTGCAGATTGCAGACAAGCGAAGCAGATCGCCGCCAGTATCAACAAGATCAATTTGTTCGTCATGGTCGCTCGCCGTCGACACTTCTCACTGTCGTCCAGTTGGTGTCACGAAGTCTGTGGATATTCCCGGCCAGCCTACCATGCAGTGACTGACACATAACTAAACCACTTCTTGGCGAATCACAAGCGAAGCACCGTTTGCGACCTGCTAGCTGATTTGTTTTCTGAGCGGCGGTGAAAGTATCACACCTATCGCTGTGATTTACAGTGGCAGTAGCAGTAGCGCTCTCACGAACCCTGAAAGGAAGCGCTTGGCGTCTGTAATAAAAGAGCTGTGACGTAAGTGGGGCGCACATAAACTATTACAACTGAAAAGAAATCGGTTAATGTCGGCATACATCAGTTAAGGGTGGTCGGAGCCGCTCCTACAGGACATCAACAACTTAACCAAACTACGTCTCATTGCCTCCCGTGGATATAACGAGAGAGAGCATTCGTTGTAAACATAAAGAGAAGTTGTGTTCGTCGTTTGAATTATGTTTCTGGTCCGCCATACAGATTTGTAAAGGGATGATACTAAAATCATAAATTCCTAGGAAGAATTACGTGGCAGGCGCAGGTCGTTTCAACAAGTGACACACAACGTTAATTACAGGTGCGCTTGAAGAAGCAGTAACGATATATATATACCATCTGCGTATACACCATAATATGTATACATACAACATATATGTGCGTGTGTATATGTATAACTCCGCCTTGGCCGGTCCAAGCCCGGGTGAGAAAGAGGTTTGTGCGTGAGGTTAACACCCGGGCCTAACCACATAACAAAAACATTACGCCACAGAAACCATTTCCAAAGAACAAAGAGGGAAGCTTCCCAGAAATCCGGGATCATGAATTATATCAGCCAAATACAATCGGAAGCTGACAGTGGAGTTTTTCAAACCGAAAACCAAGATACGAGTAGGCTCCTGGAATGTAATAATTAACGTATTTGTTGTAGTTTTAAACCTTTAATTTTATTTATATGCGTGTCAACTATTGCATGTTTATTCAGTTCATTATTCATTAGTGTGTGATAACGTTTCATAAACATCGCATAAACTGCACGGTTGGCACGAAGAAGCTAGTTTGACGGCGTTTGTGGTACAGCGGTTGCGTTGCTCGTCTTTGAACTGCCATTGGTGGTAACTACAGAACGGAATCGCAAAATATATATGAACGCTACATTTAAATATCAAAATATAGTAAAGACTTAGGCTACTGCCAAACCTGCTCTGGCAATAAGCGCGCAAGTCGGCCTTACTCCCAGATCAGAAGTGGATGTATGGAAACGTGCACACACGTCCGGCTGGCGATATTTTCAGCGAACGCACGACGACATAGTAATTACTTCAGATAAATGTGACAATTTGGAGTGATTTAGACGATCTTAGACGGGAAATTGATATCACAGCTACCCGCAGAGCAGCTATGGCAATAAACGCGAATGTCGCCACTATATTAGGTTTTTGTTATAACTAGTACATCTTCTAGCACCTTATGGTATGCTCAGTACCTCAGGTATTGCAATACATCAGGGAGTTTGACGCCCCTGCCATGCACTGCTTTGTGTTACAGGTTCTTGACAGAACCGAAAGCTAAGGGAGCAAACCCTAACCAGAAAACCATGTAGCTGTGGCAGCATCAAGGGCAGTTGATGTATGGAACTCCCAACATCTCTCGACCAGCCATTGCAGGGACAAATAGTTTGCGCCTGTCTTGACATGTTCTTGCCGGTGTGAGACCACTATTTGCTCCCCGAGAGAGAGCCGCTAGTAACTTGCAAAAGCTAGCGGCACTTCAGCACTTTTTGCTGGCAGCTTCCATGAAATGTACAACTGCACGAATCACCATACCGGATCGGCCGTCGCCCGGGTTACAAAGGACCGCGCTGCTCGACCTCATCTTCCGTCGACAGTGCAAAATCAGCTAGGAAGAAGAAGACAACTACTGACAATTGCACAATGGAACGTCAGGACTCTCATCGACCGAGAAGCAGCTGACTGACCAGAAAGACGTACGGCACTAGTAGCAACGGAACTTGCCAAATACAACATCGACATCGCCGCCCTATGTGAAACAAGGTTCTCAGAGTCTGATAGTCTCAACGACTTGGAATACTCTTTCTTCTGGAGTGGCAAACCCGAAGGAGAAAGACTGGAGGCTGGAGTGGGCTTTGCTATCAAAAAGGATATCGTCACAAGCTGACAGAAATGCTACGGCCAGTAAGCGACAGAATCATGACGATGAGACTACCTCTGAGCAAGGACTACTTTGCTACAATTATCAGCGTGTACGCTCCAACAATGACAAACCCAGATGAAACCAAGGAGGCCTTCTACAACCAGCTGGCAAGTGTGCTCAGTGGCATCCCTCGTACAGATAAGCTACTGCTGATAGGAGACTTCAATGCGAGGATAGGAAGAGACAATGACAAATGGCCCTTGGTCATGGGCAAACATGGGATTTGGAAATGCAACTCCGATGGCGTACTTTTACTGGCTCTGTGCTCTGAGATCGAACTGATAGTGACGAACAACATGTTCAAGCAGAAGGATGAACGCAAGACCATTTGGATGCAACCTCGTTCCGGACAGGGGCATATGATCGACTTCATCATCACGAGGTGTCGGGATAACATGGGCATCCACAATACACGAGCCATGCGTGGAGCTAACTGCTGAACCGATCACCAGATGTTGAGGTCAACATTGGCTTTCAGAATACGACAAAAGCACAACAGGCAAGGGAAAGGTAAGCCGACGAAGCTCAACACAGCAAAACTAAGTACCATCAGCCATAGTTTTGAGCAGGAGATGGACAGTGGTCTCGCCCAATGGGACGAGAAAGAAAGCTCAGCACCAGACGAGGAATAGGTAGCAGGTCGTATACTAACCTAGACATATCTTGGCAAGTCATAGAGAAAACACCAGGACTGGTTCGACCCCAACGACCAGGAGCTACATACTTTTATGACCAAAAGAAACCAAGCACATCAGAGAGTGTTGCAAACCAGGAGCACTAGATCCACCACTGCAGCATACAAAGATGACTGCAGACTGCTACAAAAACACACCCGTTCACTGAAGTCAGACTGGTGGGAAAGGAAGACAGAGAGCTGCTGACAGAAAGGACATGAAGGGGTTCTACAGTGGACTGGAGGAAGTGTGGGGATCCAAGAAGAAGGGACCTTTTCACCTGTAATCAACAGATGGAATGGAGACCTTCTTTGATAACAAGAGAGTTGTGATAAGATGAAGTGAACACTTCCAGAATCTACCCAACGACCCTGGCGACATAGATCATGAAGCTCTGGACAACATTCCGCAGTGCATTACCAAGACAAACCTCGATGAGATGGCTGAGATGGCTAGAGCAATCGCCAGCCTGAAAGATGGCAGAGTACCTGGGGGAGATGGAATTCCTGCTGAAGTATGGAAGCACGGAGGACAAAATCTGTTCAGCAGACTGCACCAACTAATCACCAATGCATATGAGGTGGGTTCTGTACCACAATCAAGCATGGAAGGATGCCAGCATTGTAACCAAAGGCGATCGAACAGACTGTGGGAACCATAGAGGAATCTCTCTTCTTTCCATAGAGGCAATATCTTCGCCAGGATCCACCTCAACAGACTTTCTACCCAATAGTTTCATTCCGCCGACGTCTAAAAACCTATCTCTTTAATGCTGCCTATCCTCCTTAGCCTCCTAGCTTCTTCATCCATCCGTTGACGACTCACGCATTGCTTTCGATTATGAGATTGATTAATCCCCTGGTTTTGTCGCGCCACTGAGCTTGATTTTCGAGGATATTGGCGCAAAAGAAGTTACTATTATTATTATTATTATTATAACACCAGAGGTAGTTCCGGAGACATAATGTGGCGTCAGAGGTAACCGGTGCACCGTGGATATGATAGCTTGTCTCCGACAGCTAAACGAAAAGTGCATTGAGCAGGATTCACCACTGTACTTGGTATTTATCGACTTCTGTAAGGCGTTAGATACAGTTACGAGGACCGGTCTATGGTAGCTACTGAGGAATGGATGCCCAGAGAAGTTTACAACTATGATCGAGGCTCTACATACCGGAATGATGGCGAATGTTAGTGTTGGAGGGGAAGTCTCGGAATCATTCAGTGATACAAATGGGGTCAATCAAGGTTGTGTACTGGCACCCACGCTCTTCTCCATCTTCCTATCAGCAATGCTTGACGAGGCTTTCCGAGACATGGGAGATGGCATCTACATAGAGTCCAGACAGAACACTGACCTATTCAAACAGCCTGGAAAAAAGCCCTCCATAAGTTTTCTATTGATTCATTATGCATACAATCAATTTGAAAATGTAAAACATTCAGCAGGACATTTACACAAAGGCTGTCAGTAACATGTGGTGAATGTATGTTACATCTCAAGTTAATTCACAGTTCTAAAGATGACAAAATGTACTTCAAGTATTTCAGTTATCTAAAGCGGAATGTAAGACTAAAGACACACTTTCTCATCAAGTATACATGTCACTCCATCAATTCACTCTTCAAGCTAATGCACAAACACAGGGTGTTAATGTTATCACTTGTGTAGCAAAATAGACTCAAATATGGAAATAACACTTCGAGACCATCCTCACCAAAGAAGCGCCAAGTGTTTGAAACTCGGCTCAGGCCACTAGTCTGTCTCAGTCATATCTGTGTATATCACACTCACACGGATTACGCCTAGGCTACGGACAGGGAAGACCGATCCGGATGATTTGGCAATTTGTGGCGTCATTAACAACCCATATTATGTGATATGTTGTTAAATATTAACTAGCACCAGTGGCAGTGCAGGAAGTACTGGCAGTAGCTAGGCAGAACAGAAGACTAACCAAAAAGTTATGGCAGCATGGCACGACTGGGTGGGTTAATGTGGGTGGGTTAGGGTGGGTGGGCATGCGGATACGTCGATATATCAAGACAATACTTATAACTGTGTGTGTATGTGTTAGTATATGTGTGCGAGTGTATATATGTATGTATGTATGTATGTATGTATGTGTGTGGGTGTGCATCTGTGTGTTTGTGTGTCTGTGCGCGCGTGTGTGCGTGTGCGTGTGCGCGTGCGCGTGCGCGCGCGTGTGCGTGTGTGTATGTGTGTGCGTGCGTAGGTATGTGTGAGTAGGTATGTGTGTGTAGGTATGTGTGTGTGTGTGTGTGTGTGTGTGTGTGTGTGTGTGTGTGTGAGAGAGAGAGTGTGTGTGTGAGTGTGTGTGCGGGTGTGTGTATGCGGTTGTGCGGGTGTGTGCGGGTGTGTGCGGGTGTGTGCGGGTGTGTGCGAGTGTGTGCGGGTGTTCGTGTGATATACAGGGTGACAAAAAAAACCAGAACCCATAAATCTGATCTGTCCACACAGTTTTAGCCACCTGAGTCAGTTTGCATAGTTTTTATGTTCTTTTCAGAATGTGTTCCAAAATGGGCCAATGATGCCATGTTTGGAAAGGTGGCTACCCATGCTGTGCACCTTTTGTGTGTAACGGCCTCTGTAAGACATCCTGCAGTGGAACTGTACCCCAATACACATTATTCTTGCTGTTGACATGTTCTGACAGCAGAAAGTGTGCTGCTTCGTCTGAGAACCAGACATGATCCAAACATGGTATCATCGGCCAATTTTGGTTTGAGGATGAAAATGAGCAACCTCAAACGGTGAACACGGCGCGCCATGTGGCAGTACTGAGGACGTTTTGGGCATAATTGGGACGACGCAGAGGAACGGATCGAGATCAACACTGGTTCCAGCAAGACGGGGCCACCCCCACACATCAAATGTCTCCCTAGCCTGGCTTAGAGAGCGATTTGATGACAGACTGATCAGCCGGAGGTGTGATGTTGAGTGGGCAGCGCATTCACCAGACTTGAACCCCCCAGATTTTTATCTGTGGGGGTATCTCAAGGACAATGTGTATGAGAACAATCCTCAAACAATAGGTGAACTGAAGGCAGCAATCACAGGGAAGATCAGGCAAATCCCCAAGGAGGAATGTGTGAGAGTCATTGACAATTTTGCGCGACGTGTGCAAGTGTGCCTTCAACGCCGAGGACAACATTTGGAGCACATTTTGAAAAGAACATAAAAAGTATGCAAACTGACGCAGGTGGCTAAAACTTTGTGGACAGATCATCCATAGACTGAAGTTTGAATCAACCAAATTTGAAGAAATTTGATAGACCTATGCACATTTGTATCGGTTCTTTTTTTTGGTCACCCTGTACTATTACTATACAGTAAACACATACACTTCCACGATGCTCCTCACAGCCAGGTAGATTTAATAGTGTCAACACATACACGGCACACGTCAACAACCAATACCCAAACAAAAGCAACAAAAGGGTGAGTTGTGAGTGCATTTGTTGAGTGGGTGTTTGGGGCAATTCGGCACCGTGTTGAAGACGCTGTATGGCTGCAAGCTCAACACCAGGTGCTCCCCATGACGCGGCGAGTAGTTGCTGGCACCTACCAAGAGAAGGTGTGTGCTTTTTATATTCCGCAAACAATATCTGTAATAACAAGTATGTATTTTTTAACAGTTCTTTCTACGACTAACTTGTATGGACGCTTGCGCGTGTTAAAAACTGTAAAAACTGTATTTGAGTTGAAACGCTGTTAATTAGTAATATGTACTATTACCAATAAAAATGGGTAGATCTACTAAAACGGTTTGCAGTAAGACTATTTTTACAATAGAAATAATTAGGTTTTGCCTACTTAATGGAGTCAGACAATCGCCTTGTTCTGTTCGCCTGAAAATGGCCCAGAACGTTTTGGCAGGTCCTTTCAGTCCGTTCACATGAGTGATGAGTTGGCCGTGAGCCGCGTCTCCCTTCGCCGTGAAACTGAACACAGCCACAGTGCACTTGTTATCCGCCAAGCCGAAGACGATACGACTCACGTCAGAACTAACAGCTCTGCTAACGTGATATCGTCAATATCGCCTGGCAATGTGTAATAATTGGCACAATTAATGGTTGTGTATAGATTTGCATACGCACATAAAAAAAGAATACATAAGGACACGTGACAACAGCGCAGCACATTAGTTAGTCGTTGATTTGTTTGGAAGTGCTGTTGAATGAATATAATTTATCTTTAATTTGTTTAATTAGTTGCTAACATGCAGTGCTGTTCTTACAATATAAATACAGCTGTTTTGAATTTCACAAGATCTAAACACATTTACAGTGTTTGTGACCTGTAAAATAGACACGTAATTGATGTATATTTCAAGTGCAGCATACTTCGTTTTGTATACATTTAGGAACAATGATAGTTGAATGTATGGACTGAACTTACCTGGGTAGTTCTGAAATCAACGTTTCGTCTTTCCGTAGTCCTACATATAGCTAAGTACAGTAAGTACAGTAGGTGAATGCGAAGAATGTAAAGGGAAGAAATATGGCGGTCGGAAAGTAAGATACAAGACAAGTATTCATAATGGAGAATCACCTCAAACAAAGGCAGGTGTGACGGCCATGATACATAACAACCAAGAGTGAGCATCTACATAGACCGGCGATGGGAGATTGACAGAGAGAGAACAGGAAACACGGAGGAGATTATTAGGTCAGTTAAAAGTAAGATGGATACATATAGCGCTAAGAGAAATCTCCAATGAGCAAGGATTGGACATTCGAGCGTGGAAGAAAATGCCGAATGACCTCTATCAGCGGAGTGACCTGTCTACCGGCTGCATATAAATTACGTCATTTTGCCTCCGTCGCGCAAGGTATAACGGAGAACAGGAATGTGAAAACTGTTCTTACGTGAATTCGGGGAACATCTTCTGTAAGTCGAGCAAGATGTCGTAGTAGCACTTGCGGCAGAACGGTGGCCATCTACAACCATCGCAATAATACAAAAACTAAACCATTACTAAACTTGCTACACCTTTAAGCATTTAATGTTCGCTATACGACAAATTGTACATTAAGTCACTTACAGTAAACCTTTGTACATTAAATTACTTGCAGTAAACAATTTGTCATTTGTCTGAACTACACA
Source organism: Oasisia sp. SBJ-2009 (assembly GCA_964017155.1). Taxonomy (NCBI): domain Eukaryota; kingdom Metazoa; phylum Annelida; class Polychaeta; order Sabellida; family Siboglinidae; genus Oasisia; species Oasisia sp. SBJ-2009. Next base: position 20,640,991 of record OZ024854.1, read on the forward strand.
TATTTTCAACAACAAATGGCACATTCGTAATAACAATGGCATGGCACACTCCTAATAACAAACATTCATTCATAACAGTACCTAATTCACAAAAGCAAATGGGTCACTCATAAAGCAAATGTCGCAAAGATTCGGAACATCGCACACCCTAAATGAATATTCACCTGTATCGACAAAATGTTTAACTCGTAAAAATAAATTACTGTCAACAATAAGACAATTTACACAGTCGTAACGAACAATTACTTATTCATAACAGTTGTTAACATAATTACTTATGTTTCACTCACAACAACAAAATGTCCTCAGGTCAACGATAAGCATTTATACAAAAAGCTGACCTCGTCACCAGGTCGACGTGTCTCGTCAAGGAAAACTCCTGATCATCGCCTGTGTAATGGTTCTCGAACGTAAACGTAAAACGCTTGTAGCCGCCGTAACCCTCTGTCCAATAAAATGGTAAGTCTAATCTGGGTTCTGTAACATCCTTTCGGCAGCTAAAAGCTGGTTTCTCTTAACCCATTTACATTGCAAAGTCAAATTCAAACAACAAGTCTGTCTCTCGAGGAAGCAGCGTACTTTGTATGTATAAGTCATACTCACTACTGTAACCCAAAGTATTTTGAAAATGAACCTCACACCAGTGTTGTATCACACATTGTTGGTGTAACCAGCTGACCTTTCGGAATTTGTCTAAAATTCTAATATATCTCTTGTGTGTCGTTGCATTGCAATACAATAAGTATCAGTTTAAATAAATAATAAACACAAACCATACATATTAATATATGATTATTGTAAGAATTAACTCAATGTTTTTTATGTTAGTGAGTCCAACATGCAAAACATTTTATAACTTAGAACATAAACAAAAGATACATAGAGAGAGACATGACAATATCACAACACAGTAGTCGTTGATTTTCTTAAGAGTGCTGTTACTTTAATGTTTGTCTAAAACGTTGTCTTAAATTAGTTTGTAACACATGCTGTTGTGCTTACAATATGAATATAGCTGTTTTTTTTATTTTACCAGATCTAAAAATATACATTGTTTGTGACATGTAAAAAGACGGATTGTTGGTCAAGATGACCTGCACCGCATAACAGTTTTGTTGAAACATTTCACTCGGGCCTTCACTTTGTACCATTGATTTTTATGTCAACATGTGCACTCAGAGTCGGATTACTAAATAAAGACACAATAGGTACTACAACTAAATGTCAACGTAGTGTACATAGAAAACAACAAATGCGTAACATTTTATGTGGAAAATAAATAGACATATGCATTTCATTGTCCCGTAGGTGCAATCCACGGAAACGGATAACGTCAATCGTAATTTAAATCGCCAGTTGCAAACACCAAGTACCTGCAGATTGCAGACAAGCGAAGCAGATCGCCGCCAGTATCAACAAGATCAATTTGTTCGTCATGGTCGCTCGCCGTCGACACTTCTCACTGTCGTCCAGTTGGCGTCTCGAAGTCTGTGGATATTCCCGGCCAGCCTACCATGCAGTGACTGACACATCACTAAACCACTTCTTGGCGAATCACAAGCGAAGCACCGTTTGCGACCTGCTAGCTGATTTGTTTTCTGAGCGGCGGTGAAAGTATCACACCTATCGCTGTGATTTGCAGTGGCAGTAGCAGTAGCGCTCTCACGAACCCTGAAAGGAAGCGCTTGGCGTCTGTAATAAAAGAGCTGTGACGTAAGTGGGGCGCACATAAACTATTACAACTGAAAAGAAATCGGTTAATGTCGGCATACATCAGTTAAGGGTGGTCGGAGCCGCTCCTACAGGACATCAACAACTTAACCGAACTACGTCTCATTGCCTCCCGCAGATATTGCGACAGAGAGCTTTCGTTGTTAACATAAAAAGAAGTTGTGTTCGTCGTTTGAATTATGTTTCTGGTCCGCCATACAGATTTGTAAAGGAATGATACTAAAATCATCAATTCCTATGAAGAATTACGTGGCAGGCGCAGGTCGTTTCAATAAGTGACACACACCGTTAATTACAGGTGCGCCTGAAGAAGCAGTAACGATGTAACCGCAACCCCACTGCGACTGCAAGTTAAATAACTTCGAATGGACTGGACAAAAGACTCCGGTGGAAAGTTTATGCCCAAGACTAGTTGCTTTGGTTAATGGTAGAAGAGAAGGCCAAAGAGCAGTATAACAGCGTGACAACCAAGGTGTTACCCTCTACGTGACAAACAAGGTGTTACCCTCTACGTGACAAACAAGGTGTTACCCTCTACGTGACAAACAAGGTGTTACCCTCTACGTGACAAACAAGGTGTTACCCTCTACGTGACAAACAATGTGTTACCCTCTACGTGACAAACACGGTGTTACCCTCTACGTGACAAACAAGGTGTTACCCTCTACGTGACAAACAAGGTGTTACCATCTACGTAACAAACAAGGTGTTACCCTCTACGTGACAAACAAGGTGTTACCCTCTACGTAACAACCAAGGTGTTACCCTCTACGTGACAAACAAGGTGTTACCCTCTACGTAACAAACAAGGTGTTGCCCTCTACGTGACAAACAAGGTGTTACCGTCTACGTGACAAACAAGGTGTTACCCTTTACGTGACAAACAAGGTGTTACCCTCTATGTGACAAACAAGGTGTTACCCTCTACGTGACCAACAAGGTGGTATCCTCTACGTGACAAACAAGGTGGTATCCTCTACGTGACAAACAAGGTGTTACCCTCTACGTGACAAACAAGGTGTTACCCTCTACGTGACAAACAAGGTGTTACCCTCTACGTGACAACCAAGGTGTTACCCTCTACGTGACAAACAAGGTGTTACCCTCTACGTAACAACCAATGTGTTACCCTCTACGTGACAAACAAGGTGTTACCCTCTACGTAACAAACAAGGTGTTGCCCTCTACGTGACAAACAAGGTGTTACCGTCTACGTGACAAACAATGTGTTACCCTCTACGTGACAAACAAGGTGTTACCCTCTACGTGACAAACAAGGTGTTACCCTCTACGTGACAAACAAGGTGTTACCCTCTACGTGACAAACAAGGTGGTATCCTCTACGTGACAAACAAGGTTGTACCCTCTACGTGACAAACAAGGTGGTACCCTCTACGTGGGCCTAATTGTAAGAATGCCTTCATCTGTATACGGGAATGGTTGGCTTCGTGTAAATGTTCTGAAAAAAGGCTGACTAGATGAATGAGACCTCATGAGATATGACCCACTGTCAATAGCCAGGTACTCATCATACAGCTGAGTGAACTGGAGTAATGTTTAATGAAAACAAAACTTGCTCAAGTTATGACATGGCAGCACATGATTCGAGTCCGGGTTCTCATAGTAATAATCATAATCATAATCGTCGCATTTCATTTTGCTCACAGCGCTGTACAGAATGTTCTTGTAAATAAATAAGTCTTTAATTTTACTTTAAATGTAGCAGTGGACATAGGTGACAATGTCAGATGATGCGGTAGTGCATTTTATAGACTTGGGGCTGCCACGCTGAAAGCTCTGTCATGCACCCCAGTGACGCCTTGTGCGTGGTACACACAATAAACTGTGTTCGCTGGAGCGCAGCGACCTAACCGGCTGTTGTCGAGAATCCGAAGCTCTAGCCACCACTGGACAACTGCGCTACCATTAGCAAAATGATGAGTAACAAAGCTTGCCTCCAGTTTTTTTCAGATACCCTTCTTCGGAAATAATTTATATGGGACAAATGCTACATTGAGTGCATCATATTGTGACAACACATTTGATTGATTGCATCGTTTGTATTTGTAAATGTTTATTATCAAAACATTGTCAGTATTATATAAACAAAATGTACACATTATACAAATGAATAAAAATGAATATGGGATTATACCTACAGTATCGTAACATATTCTCATGTGCATCAAATAACTAAAAATACAATTTCCAATAACTCCATTTTCTTGCCCATATGACAGAAAATTATTATTTTGTTCTTATCCTACAGTTTGTTTACAAATTATCACTTGTAATCAAGGTCAGTATAAAGAATAGTGTTAACATATAGCTTTTACCACTAGACCTTACAACACCAGGTAATTTATATTTATATAATTAGCCATGCTATTACAGTACACCATATATATATAAATCCTGTCTCTTTTTTCTAAAATAATTACCAGCGTAGAGACGACCTAGCTACTTTCCCCCTACGTTGCAGTCTACATGTTCGTGCGCGCACGTGTTCACGCAGTAGGCAGCTACAAAGTGACAGAAATATGTATGTCATGAAAAGGGGAGATTTGTTTAGAACGCTAAGCCATAAGATGCTCGTCGCTCTGGGACAATGATTTAAGAAAAAACTGTTTATAAATAATTACGAGTTTCGCTAAATTTAATTATGAGGAATTGTTATGTTTATTAATAATAATTGCAACAAAGGAAGCGCTTCAATAAATCTTTAACATAAACTATAACATGCATGGGTCACGCATACGTTCGGCAGTCACAGTGATCAAGCTTGTAAGTTACTCATCACTTACGTCATCGGACGTGTGTTATTTTCATTGCTGGTTTCGCCTCACACACTGAAATCTGAATAATTGCAGACACCCACCTGGCGACCAATGCAGCCCCCGTCATCGACCAAGACGGACTGTCCGGAACACAATGGCGAATTAACTAAAATTAAAAGAGATTCTTTCACAAACAGTCAGGAAGCATAAGACGTATTTCACTTTAAAACACGTTGTTAGGCAAACTACTTACAAAAACCGATTTGTGACTAGGCAGAGCATGTACAGCCGTTATGAAACAACTCACACATTTGGGGGTTGTCTGGCGACTGTGAAGCTTCTGACTCACGCGGCACGCCCTCCTCTGTATTGTGCAAGATTTATCACACATGTACGTGTGAACACATAACAGTTACAAATGAGTATATACGCACCTTTATAATGTTGTAATGCGCCTTCGAATGGTGTTAAGTGTCCGATTGATGGCGTGGAAAAAAGCAGCCATATTATAATATATATATATATATATATATATATATATATACACCATCTGCGTATACACTATAATATGTATAAATACAACATATATGTGATATATATGCGTGTGTATATGTATAACTCCGCCTTGGCCGGTTCAAGCCCGGCTGAGAAAGAGGTTTGTGCGTGAGGTTAACACCCGGGCCTAACCACATAACAAAAACATTACGCCACAGAAACCATTTCCAAAGAACAAAGAGGGAAGCTACCCAGAAATCTGGGATCATGAATGATATCAGCCAAATACAATCGGAAGCTGACAGTGGAGTTTTTCAAACCGAAAACCAAGATACAAGTAGGCTCCTGGAATGTAATAATTAACGTATTTGTTGTAGTTTTAAACCTTTAATTTTATTTATATGCGTGTCAACTCTTGCATGTTTATTCAGTTCAGTATTCATTAGTGTGTGATAACGTTTCATAAACATCGCATAGACTGCACGGTTGGCACGAAGAAGCTAGTTTGACGGCGTTTGTGGTACAACGGCTGCGTTGCTCGTCTTTGAACTGCTATTGGTGGTAGCTACAGAACGGTATCACAAAATATATATGAACGCTACATTTAAATATCAACATATAGTAAAGGCTTAGGCTACTGCCAAACCTGCTCTGGCAATAAGCGCGCAAGTCGGCCTTACTCCCAGAGCAAAAGTGGATGTCTGGAGACGTGCACACACTGGCGATATTTTCAGCGAACGCACGTCGACATAGTAATTACTTCAGATAAATGTGACACTTTGGAGTGATTTAGACGATCTTCGCGGGGAAACTGATATCACAGCTACCCGCAGAGCAGCTCTGGCAATAAACGCGAATGTCGCCGCTATATTAGGTTTGTGTTATAACTAGTACATCTTCTAGCACCTTATGGTATGCCCAGTACCTCATGTATTGCCATACATCAGGGAGTTTGACGCCCCTGCCATGCACTGCCTTGTGGTACAGGTTCTTGACAGAACCGAAGGCTAAGGGAGCAAACCCTAACAAGAAACCCTGTCACTGTGGCAGCATCAAGGGCAGTTGATGTATGGAACTCCCAATATCTCTCGACCAGCCATTGCAGGGACAAATAGTTTGCGCCTGTCTTGACATGTTCTTGCCGGTGTGAGACCTCTATTTGCTCCCCGAGAGAGAGAGAGAGAGAGAGAGAGAGAGAGAGAGAGAGCCGCTAGTAACTTGCAAAAGCTAGCGGCACTTCAACACTTTTTGCTGCCAGCTTCCATGAAATGTACAACTGCACGAATCACCAAACCGGATCGGCCGTCGCCCGGGTAACAAAGGACCGCGCTGCTCGACGTCTTCTTCCGTCGACAGTGCAAAATCAGCTAGGAAGAAGAAGACAACTACTGACAATTGCACAATGGAACGTCAGGACTCTCATCGACCGAGAAGCAGCTGACCGGCCAGAAAGACGTACGGCACTAGTAGCAACGGAACTTGCCAAATACAACATCGACATCGCCGCCCTATGTGAAACAATGTTCTCAGAGTCTGATAGTTTCAACGACTTGGAATACTCTTTCTTCTGGAGTGGCAAACCCGAAGGAGAAAGACGGGAGGCTGGAGTGGGCCTTGCTATCAAAAAGGATATCGTCACAAAGCTGACAGAAATGCCACGTCCAGTAAGCGACAGAATCATGACGATGAGACTACCTCTGAGCACGGACAACTTTGCTACAATTATCAGCGTGTACGCTCCAACAATGACAAACCCAGATAAAAACAAGGAGGCCTTATATAATCACCTGGCAAGTGTGCTCAGTGGCATCCCTCATACAGATAAGCTACTGCTGATAGGAGACTTAAATGCGAGGATAGGAAGAGACAATGACAAGTGCAGGGGTAGAAATAACTCCAAAATATCTGGCAGTCAGCAGGACTGCCTAATTGAGAAATCTGGCAGTCCTCAGAGTTATCTGGCTGTCCTGAAAATGGCCCAAACTGTTTTAAGCAAAATAACACGACAAACACAATATTTTAAAATCGAACAAATTACTACATAATGTTATTAGGAAGTCACAGAAAATAATAGGTACAACCATTTCAGCTGATGAGCGTCACCGTTACGGCGTTACCCCTTAGCCTATCACAATAAATGCCAGACATATTTTGGTTATTTCTACCAAATTATTATCTAAGTTGACTTAAAACACAGTAAGACTGCTGATGGCTTCTCTCAATTGTAATATAATTAAGTATGGCATCAGATTAATTACCGCAACGGACTTGATCCAAGATGGATGCGTAAACAAACATGGCTGACCACAAGCGTTTGGTTATTAGTACAACATTGAACAAGTCTTCCCACTTGTTACATTTACTGACAGTGCATTATATATACAATCCCGAGTTTTTTTTAAATAGCATACAATCATATCTGCAAGCGTAATTACCTTTTTCCTTTCGTTCATCCTCCGAAATGAGCAAAACCATTCTTGGAGCCATGAACAATATTCAATATTAACATAAATGTTTTATTATCACTAGTCATAATACCACAAATATAATATAATAAATTCCCTGCTCATCTCATAAAAAATGATGTGTTGCTGTTTGGCCCTCGTGAATTAAAAAGAAAGCTTGGTTATAGAACAATAAATATTATAATGTTCAGTAATTTACTTCTTGTGTTCTAGGTATAGGCCTAACATAGGCATATTTGTTCAGCTTCTGATATGCATCATAGGTTGCAAAGAATCCCATGCATGAAAAGCATCAGCATCTACATGATATTTTATTACAACTAACATAATCTTTACATGTAAAACTTGAATATGGAATTCATTATTTTATAAGCTGGACTGAGCCATCGTAACAGAGGCAGGAATGGAGATATTTAAATATGGAGTCCATTTAAATAACCATGCTATCGTCTGTTTAGGTTGTTTTTCCATTTACATGTCAAGTGTACTCAAATAATAAAGCGCTTAGCAACAGTACAATCATTTACAAACATGCATATGTGGTGTAGATGTATGGATGGACATTATTTGTAAAGATGTAAACGGATTTCACTTTGTTCTACAAGATGGGAACTAGTCTCGCTTAACCAACTGTCGGTCGGCTGCGGAACTACGCCGAGAAGAGTTGAGGGGCTTAAAGTTGCATTCTGACTTCCGCCATGTTTAAAATAAAATTTTCCAGTAAACCAGCATTCCCCATACACTATATATTGTTTTCCTCAACTACCTATCAACTTATTTTCACATAATATGCCATTTTAAGAAAAAAAGCAGCAAAAGACGAAAACATTTCCTGGTGGGCTCCACCCACTGATCTAAAAATAATTATTTTGGCCCCACCAGTTAGAATTCTCTGATTGGTTTAGACCTCGATGAAGGGAATTCCAATGAAAAGCTCTGTCAGGAGGGGGCCACACTAAAAGGCGGCCCACAATTGGCAGACCGCACGGAAACGGCATACCACATTCACAAAGATGCCACCGCTCGATACGCTCCATATTTACGGCATGTCCGGTTGCCCACATACAAACTATCGCTGGCTACGCGCCTGTACGGTCAATGGCTAATAGAGGGTGATTTAAATAACTAGGGTATTGTTGCCTTGTGGCGCCTTTAGCGACTAACGTGGATATGTGGAACCGCCTTTTAGTTTGCCCCATCGTTTACTTACGTTGACCGGAGAGTTCCGATGGTAAAAATAGATCGACTTTTGGGAAACTCCAGAGCCGTTGTTTGTTGCAAATTTGTATTTGATCAAATAACGTATAAATCCACAAAGTGAGACATGTGGTAGGAAGTATACTAATAAGCAAATATCGGTCGTGGTGTACATTGACTTTCCTAAAATGCGTTAAAAAGGGGAAATTATGTCAGTCTAAATACTTTCTCAACATTATCAATAAATTGCAGAAGCCTATCAAAATTTTTTGACAAACTTGAAAGTAGTATAAAATCTTTAAATTGCAATTTTGATTGTATAGGATTAACCGAGACCTGGTTAAAGGACATGGAAAATACTGATATTTATAATATACCTGATTACATATTACTGTCAAATCCGAGAAAAAAAAAAGAGGTGGAGGAGTTGGTATGTACGTTTCAAATAGTTTACGCTTTAAGGAAAGAAATGATTTAAGTATTAACTCTGACAATTATTCATTTGAATCTATATTTATAGAAATTGAAATTAATAATGTATGTGTTATTATTGGAACCATATTTATAGACCTCCTGACACAAACATAAACATTTTTAATGTACATTTTAATGATCTGCTAAGAACTATCTCAAGACAAGACAAGACAAGATTTAACAAGACAAGATTGCCACCTAGAGAATCAACTCAAGATGGCAGGTGGACAAGGAAGCCCTTTGGCTTATCGAGAGTCCAACCTATCTATCTAAATGTACCCCGCCCTTCTTAGGTACATGTCAATTTTATTTTTGAACATATTAACACTACTAGCACTTACACAATCAGCCGATAATCTGTTCCATTCATTTACTGTTCTTTGTGAAAATGAAAATTTTCTAATATCTAATCTACATTGCTTCTTTGCTAATGTAACTCCATGTCCTCTAGTCCTTCTCTCTTCCTTGACTGAGAAAAAAATATTTCTGTCAATATTTTCATACCCATTCAATATTTTAAAAACTTCTATCTGATCTCCTCGCAGTCTCCTGGTTTCTAGTGTTGTTAATCCACATTCTTTTAGACGCATTTCATAACTAATATTCCTGAGTTTTTCTATCATTTTGGTTGCTCTTCTTTGTACTCTTTCTAGTATATCAATATCCTTCTTGCGATATGGCCTCCATGCCTGTATGCAATATTCTAAGTGAGGCCTAACTATTGTTTTGTACAGTGGTATTATTAGTTCTTTTTCCTTGTACACTATATTTCGCCTAATTAATCCAAGAATTTGGTTTCCCTTCGCTGCTGCAATTGCACACTGTTCCGATACCTTCATATCAGCACTAATAGTTAACCCTAAGTCCTTTTCCTTTACGGTAGTATTTAGTACAGTATCACCCATTGTATATTGTGCAACTTCATTCCCATGTCCTGTGTGGAGGCACTTACACTTCCCATAATTAAACAGCATTTGCCACTTCTCAGACCATTCGGTCAACTTATTTAGATCATCTTGTAATTGCTGTCTATCTGTATCACTTTTTATTTTTCTGAACACTTTTGTATCATCCGCAAACTTCAACACTTTGCTTGTTATATCATCATCCAAATCATTGATATATATTAAGAACAAAATAGGTCCCAATACTGATCCCTGCGGTACTCCACTCAAAACCGATTTCCAGTTTGAAACCTCCCCATCAACTACTACTCTTTGTCTTCTATCAATAAGCCATTTTTCTATCCAGTTAATCATAACATTGCCTATGCCATGGGCCTTCAGTTTAAGTAGTAATCTTTGATGTGGCACTTTGTCAAAAGCTTTTTTAAAATCTAAGTATATTATATCTACTGGTGATCCCTCATCTACCCACTTTGTGACATCTTCCAAAAAACATAAGATATTTGTTAAGCATGACCTCGCTTTTAGAAACCCATGTTGAGATGGGTTAATCAAGTTATTTTTAACAAGAAAATCAACCAAGTGCTCTTTAATTAGTCTTTCTAATAGTTTACAAATCACCGATGTTAAACTCACTGGTCTATAGTTCTCTGACTTGCTTCTTGATCCTTTTTTAAATAATGGTATGATGTTTGCTTCTTTCCATTCTAACGGAACTACTCCTTCCTCTAATGCCAAATTGAACACTGTTGCAAGTGGTGTGCTAATTTGTTCTACAATTTCCAGTAGTAATTTGGGAGGAATCCCATCCACTCCAGGTGACTTATTATCCTTCATGTCCCTTATTTTCTTAGCTACCATTTTTGGTGTTACAATTAGTTGTCCTAAATAGTCTGACTCTCTCCCTTCGAATTTAGTCTCTGGTACTGGTAATGCACTAATATCTTCCCTGGTAAATACCGAACTAAAGTATTCATTTAGGTTTTCTGCCATTAAGAATCCCTCTGTTATTATTTTTCCATCACTATCTTCTAGAGGTCCGACCTTATCCTGAACTTTCTGTTTACTTCGAACATACACATAAAAACTCTTGCTGTCATGTTTTATATTAAAAGCTAATTTTTGTTCATAGCTTCTCTTTGAATTTCTAATTTCAGCTGTAGCTTGGTTAAGTGCTTCTTTATAAATGGCATAGTCTTCTTCACTTCCATTATGTCTATATGTCTTCCACATCATTTGCTTGTATTTGATTTTTCTAATGGCTTCTTTTGATAAGTGTTTGTTTTTTGACCGTTTCCCTTGTTTTTTCAAGAGGACAAATTTTTCGACAATGCAGTCAATTTCACTCTTTAAGATATTCCAACATTCTTTTGCTGTCTTATTCTCCAGTGTGTTATTCCAGTCTATCTTTGCTAAATATTTCCTCATGTCCTTATATCTTCCTTTGTAAAAAAATTTCCTGTACCGTATTTTTCGATTCTGTTCTCCTTTTACTTTGATGATAAAATATATCTGGTTGTGATCACTACATCCTAGTGGCTCACATATCCTGACATTGTCAATAAATTCCTTCTGTGAGCTCAACACTATGTCCAACACGTTCTCACCCCTTGTTGGTTCTAACACATGTTGAATAAGGAAACTGTCTTGTACTAAATTTAAAAACTTTTGATCTTCACTCCCAGTACTCTGTAGAAATTTCCACTGTATATGCTCATGGTTAAAATCCCCCATAATTATACAGTCCCGTTTACTGACTTCCTTTATAGCGTTTTGTATTTTCTCATTCTCTTCTGTGTTTATGTTTGGACTTCGATAAACTAACCCAACAGTTAATGTTGAGTTTCCTGAAACTATGTTACACCAGACAGCTTCTTCACATTCTGCTTCTTTTTCTAATTTTATTTCGTAAGCCTGGATGGATTCTTTAATATATAAAATAACGCCACCTCCCCTTCTCCCTATTCTATCTTTCCTAAACATGACATATCCTGTCATTCCTAATTCGGCATCTGATATGTCGGGGTGGCCCAAGATTCAGTTATACCTATTATGTGAGGGTCAGTATCTTCTACCATAATGTTTAGTTCATTTCTTTTGTTTACAATGCTCCTTGCATTTAAACAAACACATTTATAACCAAATGTGGTAGAGTTTTCCAGACTGTTCTTTGCCGTTTTCTTTGTGCTGTCCTTATCTGTGCCTCCAGTATTTGGCTTCTCTGTGAATCCCCCCTGCGAATCTAGTTTAAATAACTGAAACCTGTTCCCCTGTCCATAGATCGAAGCAAGTTCTCGGAGAAAACTGCTGCGCCCTTTCCGCTTAGATGGAGGCCATCTCTCATATACATATCTTCTTTTCCCACAAAGTATCCCCACAAATCTACTAATCCAACTCCTTCTTCTTCGCACATCTGCTCTACTAGAACGTTGATTGCCATCCTCTTGCAGTTTCTATAGGCTACACCCCTTCCTCCCATCACTGGCAAAATTCCTGAGAGAATAATCTGCTCAACTCTTGTCTTCTTCAGCTTCCCTACCAACTGTCTGTATCTTTGCACTATTCTAGTTGTCCCCTCCTTGTCTACATTGTTCGTCCCTACATGTACTAATATAGATCCTCCCTGGCCATGCCCCAACACGTTCCCTACCCTTTCTGTCACATTCTCTATCCGAGAGCCCGGAAGACAAACAACAACATCTTCGCCTTTGTTTAAAGTCTTGTCTGTCTTTCTCAAAATTGAGTCGCCCATAAACACCCTTTCTGTTCTCGATGCCCCCTCAATCACTGCCTCAGAGTAGCTCCTCCGTGTTGCATCTCCCTGGTCGTTGACTTTTCTTCCTCCCGCCTTCTCTGTTGTTCCTTTTTTTCCTGCGTCTTTTCGTCCTGTCATCATCCCTGTTATTGACTTCCCTTTCGGCACATTTACTCTCAGTTCCTTTCTTCCATTCATCTTTCCTCCGGTCACATGAACTTCTCTCCTCTCCTGTCCCATTGTCCCCCCCCTCATCTACTGTCACTTTCTCCCCTGTCACCTTCCTGCATGCCGTGCTTTCTCTTGTTCTTTCTCCATTTGTTTTCCTTGCACTCACCCTCCCTCCTCTCAATCTCATGTCCTCATCCTTCTTGTGACTGCATTGCTCGAATGAAAGAAAGAAATGCATACTCATGGCTGACTTTAATATTGACCTATTAACAAATGACACTAATAATTTAACAGCAGACTTTGTACAAAATATGTTTGCAAATATGTTCTATCCAACAATTAGCAAACCAACCAGAATCGCTCAACAATCAGCAACTCTCATAGACAATATCATAACTAACATTCATGAGTATCCCATTAAATCGGGCATTCTATATGATGATATATCAGATCACTTCCCAATATTTAATTTCTATAATATAGGCTTAACATATTACCCAAAAAATAAATATATATTCAAACGTGCAAACAATGCAAATAACATTGCTAAATTAAATGCAAAATAAAAAAATGCAAACTGGGAAGAGGTATATAATGACACAAACCCTAACTCTTCGTATGATACATTCATTGGATTACTAAATTCCCACATTAATGTATGCCTACCATGGAAAAAAATCAAAATAAGACCGCACAATAATGATTGGCTCACTAAAGGTATTGTAACATCCACAAAGGAAAAAAACCGCCTATACAAAAAATATAAATGTAATCCGACAATTGAAAATGAACATATTTATAAAAGATTTAAAAATAAACTGACACATGTAATAAGAACTTCCAAAAAGTCATACTTTAAAAATAAATTTGACCTATGACTGCAAAAAAACATGGAATACCATTAATGAAGTTCTAAAGAGCACTAAAAAAAAAATCTGCAGTGTACAATAAATTTATAACAACAGAAGGAAACTGTTGTATAGATAAAAACGAAATAGTGAATGAATTTAATAAATACTTTATAAATATAGGCCAAAATCTTAATGCAAAACTAACTCAAACAGTACATGACCCTACACATTATATAAATAACAATCCAGCAAACTTTTTCTGTACACCAACTTGTCCCACTGAAATAATTAACATAGTGCATAGTAACAATTCCAAAAAGTCTGGAGGTTATGACAACGTGGACCCTAACATTATTCAACATGTTATTCCACAAATTGCAAATCAACTAGCTCACATCTTCAATAATTCATTCACTATGGGTATTGTTCCAAGAAAGTTGAAGATTGCTAAAGTAATTCCGTTATACAAAAGTGAAAACCCTGAACTGTTTACAAATTACAGACCTATTTCGATTCTTCCATGCCTATCAAAAATACTAGAGCGCCTAATGTACAATAGGATTAATAGTTTCCTAGCTGAATATAACATACTATCAAATAAACAATATGGATTTAGGGGAAATTACTCTACTTATATGGCAATGATTGACTTGGTAGATAAAATATCAAGCAACATTGATCAAAAAAATCATAATATAGGCATATTTCTTGATCTTAGTAAGGCTTTTGACACAATAGACCATAACATCTTATTAAAAAAACTTCAGTGCTATGGGATAAGAGGCATAGCTTGCGAATGGTTCAAAAGTTACCTTAGCGATAGAGCACAATATGTGTTGTATAATAACACAGAATCTGAATACATGAAGATAACTTGTGGTGTTCCCCAGGGATCCATATTAGGCCCATTACTTTTTATCATATATATAAATGATATTGTAAATGTATCAAACATTCTTAAGCCTATACTGTTTGCAGATGATACTAGTTTGTTCCATGCACACACACATTTCCACACTCTCATAGAAGAAGTGAATATTGAACTACAAAAAATTGCAATTTGGTTTAATACTAATAAACTAACATTAAATGTTAAAAAATCAAATTTCATAATATTCACACCAAAAGGGAAAATTTATAACACAGACAATGCTGAAATAATAATAAATGGTAACAAAATAAAACAAGTCAAGTTTACAAAATGTCTAGGAATATACATAGATGAACATTTGAGCTGGAAAATCCATATTAATAATTTAGCCAAAAAAATTGCACGAAATGTAGGAATGCTAAATAAATTAAAATATTTTCTCCCATTGTACACCATGAAGACTTTATACTATTCATTAATATTACCTCATCTGCAATATTGTGTCCTGTTGTGGTCAAATACATACACAATTCATTAAAAAAAAATAAAGATATTACAGAAGAGAGCAATAAGGATAATTACGAAATCACAATATACATCACATACAGATCCATTATTTTTAAAATTAAAACTGTTAAAGTTAAGTGATATATATAAACATCAATTAGGGATTTTTATGTATAAATCCGTAAATGATCAACTCCCAGACAACTTGACTTCTATGCTTAAACTAACAGAAAACATTCATAACCATAATCTTAGAAATTTTTATGGGTTTTACATTCAAAACATAAGAACAAACAACAGAAAGTTTACAATAAATTATTCTGGTCCAGTCTTCTGGAATACACTACCTCAACATATAAGAAAGCTTAGAACAATAAAACAATTTAAAGGTAAGCTAAAGGAGTTATTACTGATGGGATATGTATCTTAGGCATATATAAGGATTATGTAACGTAGTTATAGTATTATTTTATTATTTATCATTACTTGTATTTATTTTTAGAATTATTTAAGTACTTAGTAATAGTAATATTAGTAGTTGTAGTATTCTAATATTATCATTCATGATAATGATATTTATTTATTTTTATATGTTTAGTTTACTTTTATAATAATGTCCATAAAGTTTTATGTTCTTGGTGGTCCTCGATATAAGCCCCTAGGGGTTTCTAGAGGATCTCCACGGTTACATTTTATAATCATGTTTATGCTTATGTTTGTATGTTGTTGTTGTTGTGACCGAAATAAAGTTCAATTCAATTCAATTCAATTCAATTCAATTCAATTCAATTCAATTCAATTCAATTCAATTCAATTCAATTCAATTCAATTCAATTCAATTCAATTCAATTCAATTCAATTCAATTCAATTCAATTCAATTCAATTCAATTCAATTCAATTCAATTCAATTCAATTCAATTCAATTCAATTCAATTCAATTCAATTCAATTCAATTCAATTCAATTCAATTCAATTCAATTCAATTCAATTCAATTCAATTCAATTCAATTCAATTCAATTCAATTCAATTCAATTCAATTCAATTCAATTCAATTCAATTCAATTCAATGCAACTTTAAAAGTGCTGCCACCTCACGGAGTCTGGGTAACCGAGGCTATGTAAAAACAGTGTTTGGGTCCACGTCGAGTGTCTGTTATTTGTTGACATCATATCTATCGCGGCCTAGGTCAGTTTATTAATATTATACGATTGAATGTGTGTTTCTGTGTTAATATTGCAGTTGATGGTAACACAATGTTAGCAGGCCTTTATCGTGTCGCGGTTCTGGTGCAATCGTGTAGTGTGGGCGATAAATGGACGATTTCAGTGTATTGTGCAATCTCGTCAGCTGGTGGCAAATACCCTGAGTCAAATATCCCGTATATAAATTGACAGATGTTTTAATTTGAGATATACGCGACAAGAGCACACGGTTACAGGGTAAGTATTAACCTCAATTGGTCTTGCGTTGCAATTTGGATTTTCGACATTGGTGAATAGAGATCACCAACGTTGAAATTCTCTGTCACCAAAAAAATTATATATATAATTATATATTTCTGATTTTTTTTTCCTGTTCGTCCCCAGAGGCGAATAGGAAAAAGAAGGGGGACCTGCGACTGCGAGAGAGATCAGTGAGAGGAATTATAGTCAGCTTGAAATGTACGTGTTGGACACTTGGTCTCTCCATCAGTAATAAGCCTGTAAGGCTGTATGTTTCTGGGCCTGGCGTGTGCTGCCATCTGTTGCCCCCACTGAGATGTGGAGTGTGTTTTGTAGGATGGAAGGCGTGACCACAGCTAGGACAGGGGCTGGAACGGTGCAGCTGTATGACACGGAGGCTGCTCAAAATGTTCTCTCTAGTCTCTCACTCGGGGGCAGCACTGCAGGAGACAATGTCCACAAGAGAGGTGAGTTTGTTGAAATTTTCGGTAAAGTTCTCACTTCCGAGATGGGAGCAAGCTTCAACACAAGAGCAGACTGAAGCAAGGATGGGAGATGTCATGTTTCTACCTGATAGGATAGGTGGCTGTAATGTTTTGTTTTCACACATAAATGTCTTTTAATGAAGACAAGTTAATTGTTTTCTTTTAATTGCTTGCATAGGAGCTAGCCAAACTAAATGCCACTGGAACACAATGGCGGCACCATGTGCAGAAGTTGTTTGAAATGTTATTTAAAGTATACTATGGCTCCATGCTCATTGAATTGTGGTCACATATCCTGTAAATGGTATGGTATGTTCTTGTGTTTGGGCAATGGTTATTTAGGCTTTTTATTCCCCTTTTGTTGTTGTTAAGGATAATTATCATTCACTTACAAGTTACAGCTGTGTCGTAAGTATGTAATTATATGAATATGTTGTTTCACTGTTAGAGTTTGGATATTGTAGACGAAAAGGCTGCCGCAGTCACAGAGAATCTCTCCGTCTCAGACAGGATGTTCTGTTCCTTCTGTGACACGCCTTTCAGTGACAGGCGCCAACAGGTAGGGAGCAACCATTAACCCTCCAGTGAAAGGCACAAACAGGAAGGGAGCAGTCATTAACCATTCAGTTAATCATTAGTCAAGCCGTTAACCATTTCGAACATTTAGGGAGCATTCATTAACCATTCAGTGACAGGCACCAAACTCCAATTATTAAAGCACATTGTGGATTGTGGTAGTTGTCTTCAATTGTGTTCTTATTTTAATAACTCCTGTGCAATGATGTTATTGTAATTTTCAACTTTCAAGATTTTGATTTTCCATGTCTTCAACCGAGTTGCAATATTGCAGACTGAAAAAAAAAAAAAAGACTCTCTCCATAACTTAATAAACTGTACAATGTTCAGTCATTTCTTCTGTTGACTTATGCATTGAATGTCACTGCTTCTCAGAAATCACACTATAAATCTGACTGGCATCGCTTCAACCTGAAACAGAAACTGAAGTGCCAACCTACACTGTCCGAGGAGCTGTTTGAACAGACAATGGGTCAGTGCATGTACATCTCTTGTCTATAAATACCACAGGTGTGTGAATCTCATAGTTCCATCATCATCAGCACATATCAACAGACGTTCATATCATATATTGCGTTGTTGAACCTTTGTGCTCTCTGTGTGGCGCCAATTAAATCCACTGTATGAATGAGTACCTGGCTATAGATAGAGGTGGATGTTTCACATTTGTGTATGACAAGTATTCGCATGTTAACTGCAGTGTGGCTGAATGCTTCCCAAAGAAGACAAGTTGTGTTTCATTGGTCAGGTCCGGGAGTCTGACGCATGAGGGTTGGACGTGACACTAAATAAGACCTTACCTTTACCTTGACATCATTGTCACTGCGTTCTAGGGGACATCTCCAGCATCTCTGGGTCTGGCTCCGACACCAGCAGCTCGGCAACAGATGGCGAAAGTGAAAGCCATCATTCAGATAAACCGAAAGTGAAACTGTCAGCGGTTGAGAGGGAAGAGGAGAGTGGGTCGGACATGGAAGGGGTTGCGGAGGGAGTGGGGAGACTCAGCCCTTGGGTGTACTTCAGGAACCCGCAGGAGGAACTCATCTCCATCCACAGGGTGGTTCTGCAGCACAAGAAGGTGAAGGTCAAATATCACCCCCAACTACCATAACAGTTTATGAGATGCGCTCTGAATCAACAGAGTCACTCGTATATAAATGGGGCTGAACCTGGTGTTTTGCATTTAACACAGGCAGTTTGTTTTGTAAGATGGCAAGTTGTTCCTATCATAAAAATAATCAATTCAGTATGAGTGCATCCTCAATGTACTAGACAACTTTGGAAGCAAAGTGCGGACACTGGTGTATTTTTATAGAATGCTACGTATATCCGTTAATGCTTTGTCAGTCAATATTTTCAAATAGCGCTCACTCAAAAATTCCATTTTGCAATAACCTGGTGTATTACTTTATCAGCGATGTGTGATTCTGTTGTCAGGCCCCAGTACAGACAGCCACAGAGCTGGCGAAGTTGGCCACTGGTCTACCAGGGCACTTGAAGTGGGCAGTCCTGATGGCCGGAGGGGGGCACTTTGCAGCTGCCCTCTTTGATGGGTTAGTAGATGACTTATGTCTATAAATCCATCTAGTTCAATCTGTTGAAGTAAATGTTTACATAGAGGAGTTTCCATCCCTCCGTGTTCTCATCGATCGTTTCTGTTGGAAATTTTAAAACTAAGTTGTTACAAATTTGCCATTATAACAGTACCACTGTTTGCCACCAGGGCGCAGGTTGTTGCTCACAAGACATTTCATCGTTACGTGGTTCGAGCGAAGCGGGGCACTGCACAGAGCACTCGAGATGGCCAGGGTAATGCCCCCAAGTCTGGGGGAGCGAGTCTGAGGCGGTACAACGAGGCAGCTCTCACGCAGGTAATGTCAGTTATGTCAGTCATATCATATGTAAGTGTTGCTGTATTTACCCCAAAATTAATTTATCTAAAATTTGATATATTGTATCATAGTATGTCTACATGTATACATACTACAATTATTGTGAGTCAGTAATTATTGTAAATACGCAGACGTCTGAGTGAACAGTTTATTTTCACTTATTTCTCTTTTTAATGACATGAACATTGGAAATATACAACAGTAGTTACCATATTTGGAACATTCTATATGATTCCTTGGTAGATAACACCTTTAATCAGATTTTGTTTTATTTGTAGCACTTTGGAATCTCTGACTGGTGAATGATTGTCTGATAAAAATTGCTTCACAGCCTGTGTAATGTGTGAGGAAACATGCATTTTCACACGTGACACTGGAATATCTTAAGAATCCAAAACAAAATCAACTATTATCAATGGCTGATATCTATGCTACAGATTTCAGTTGCGAGAATGCACAGGGAATGGCTTTTATCATGTTTTGTCCTGTCACAGTGTCCTGAGAGGAAATACAGGAGATGTCCTCATGATCCTACAGATAGAGAGGAACTGTCTTGATGTTTACGTCTCTTCACCCAGGAGATCCAGGAGTTACTAAAGACGTGGTCGGACCAGCTGAGACAATGTGACCTTGTCTTCCTCCGAGCTCCCAGCTTCAACCGGTCGATATTCTTTGGCGGCCGAGAGGCCCCGCTACGGAAGGATGACCTGCGCATCAGAACCATCCCCTTCCAGACCCGCCGGCCGACCTTCCACGAAGTACAACGAATCCACAGACTGCTCGCAACAGTCCGTTGTCATGGTAACTACTGGAGGATGGTGTGTCGTTATGATCGTATGTGTTGAATAATTATGTCTATATAGGAAGATGGCTTATATATGACAGCCAACCTGGACTAGGAAGTCTTCAACTTATCAAGGGTTAAACACGTTTTTGTCTATTTGTAATCTGCCATTCTATGAAGTGTATCCATTTTGTATTGATCCATCAGCGACCTTTGACATTGGGATCAGACACTGCTGTTGACTTCCATAAAGATCGCCAGTGTTATCAGGATCACGCATTAGTGGGTGGAGTCATCACTTGTTTTCGAGAACTTAGACTGTCTGTCTAGTTCAGACCCAGTCAGGCTCATTGGAGTTCACAGGGGACTGTTCTTGGCCCAGCCACTCTGCAAGCGACGCATATAATTAGGCGGCACTGACGTGACTTCCACCTCCTTGCTGGTGATTCTCAGTTGAAGGTGTCTTAAGATCAAGGGTACTAATGATGAGACCACTGAACTGCCACTCATCCTAACATATGGGAGAACAGAAAGCATGGATGACCCATCAGGGTCTTCAGCTGAGTGACAACAACACTGAAGTGCTTCTGATCAATCACCACACCAAGTCCAGCAGCAAGCACAGCCTGACTGATGTTATCATTGGTGACAGTTTTCTCAACCTAACTACCATAGCTCGCAACCTGGAATTGATGTTCGACAGTGTGCTTAGTATGAAACCACAAGTTTAAAAACTGTGCCAGGTTGCATGCATTGAATTCGTTCCATCATAGATTGCCTAACACAACATGCCACTGAACTCTTGGTTTCCCTTGTGGTATTGCAACTGGATTATAGAAATGGCCTCCATGCTGGCATTGTGGTCAAAGCCAGTCACTTGATCAGGTAACATCATAACAACAATTCTAGAAACTCTTCATTGGCTTCCCGAGCAGCAGCGTAACAAGTACAAGGTCATTCAAAGCTATTGATGATGATTGAGCCTTTTCCATTCCAGCTGTGCTATGGAATGATCTTCCACAAGACATGACTAAATGTGACACTTTGCACCACTTTAAGTCTCCTCAAGACTCACATATATATGAGCCTTTTATAAGTTTTAGTTTTATGTTTTTGTAAAAGCGGTTTCGAAAAGAGTAACTTGGATAACTTTTATTATTATTTGTGGCATTTCTACAGTCTGCATAAAAAGTCAACATTTTGCTGTCAGTCTTAAGTTACCAGGGTGGGTGTTTATGTAGTCACACGTGCATGACTGCATAAACGTAAACACATCCACTCATGCAAGCACCCGTGCACATGTGGTGAATGCGTGCACACAAATACACAAAATATGCACACGCACACACCACACACCACACACATGGGCACACAAACATGTACCCTACTTGGAACTGAGGCTTCTGTTTGTTCACATGGCAGCCCTTTGTCGTCAGATATGTCTTGAGTTTAGATTGTTCACATAGCAGTGTTCACAGCAGCCCTTTGTCCTCAGATATGTCTCGAGTTTAGATTGTTCACATAGCAGTGTTCACAGCAGCCTCTTGTCCTCAGATAAGTCTTGAGTTTAGATTGTTCACATAGCAGTGTTCACAGCAGCCTCTTGTCCTCAGATATGTCTTGAGTTTAGATTGTTCACATAGCAGTGTTCACAGCAGCCCTTTGTCCTCAGATATATCTTGAGTTTAGATTGTTCACATAGCAGTGTTCACAGCAGCCCTTTGTCCTCAGATATGTCTCGAGTTTAGATTGTTCACATAGCAGTGTTCACAGCAGCCTCTTGTCCTCAGATAAGTCTTGAGTTTAGATTGTTCACATAGCAGTGTTCACAGCAGCCTCTTGTCCTCAGATATGTCTTGAGTTTAGATTGTTCACATAGCAGTGTTCACAGCAGCCCTTTGTCCTCAGATATATCTTGAGTTTAGATTGTTCACATAGCAGTGTTCACAGCAGCCTCTTGTCCTCAGATATGTCTTGAGTTTAGATTGTTCACATAGCAGTGTTCACAGCAGCCCTTTGTCCTCAGATATATCTTGAGTTTAGATTGTTCACATAGCAGTGTTCACAGCAGCCTCTTGTCCTCAGATATGTCTTGGGTTTAGATTGTTCACATAGCAGTGTTCACAGCAGCCCTTTGTCCTCAGATATATCTTGAGTTTAGATTGTTCACATAGCAGTGTTCACAGCAGCCTCTTGTCCTCAGATATGTCTTGAGTTTAGATTGTTCACATAGCAGTATTCACACCAGCCTCTTGTCCTCAGATAAGTCTTGAGTTTAGATTGTTCACATAGCAATGTTCACAGCAGCCTCATGTCGTCAGATATGTCTTGAGTTTAGGTTGTTCACACAGCAATATTCACAGCAGCCTCTTGTCCTCAGATATGTGTTGAGTTTAGATTGTTCACATAGCAATGTTCACAGCAGCGTCTTATCTGCAGGACATGCCGTCAGTGTTCCTCGTCCTGTCCAGCTGTCTCCAAAGAAGGACGCTCCCGTCAGGAATCCACCACAGACCAAGCCAGCAGAGACAATGAACAAGGACGACGGTCCCCAAGGTAGACCTCTCTCAGGTCTTGTCCCCCACCCTTCCACCAGCAGTTCAATCACACCTTCATCTTCCTTCATCTTTTGAAAATCCCTCAATATTGCATTTCCACAGTTTATGGGTATATACAGTGTAATTGTGTCATGTTTGTATCGCGTCTTGTTATGTGTTTGTACTAGAGACACTCCTAGACACAAGTCTACTACTCAGGAGTTGTGTGGTAATTGTGAGCTGGGAATCCACAACAAAATAATATACATATTTATCCCCGCAAGTTACTTCCACTGCATAGATACATGAACAAAATTATATATTCCAAATTGTGGAATCCGTTATTTCAATTAACATGTTAGCAGCACAAAAAAGTAAGTTATATATATATATATATATATATATATATAGGTCAAATGCATTTAAATTAAAGCGGAAATTTAGCAGATAACATGTGTCTTTTTATGTATCATTGCAGAAGTGTTGCCACCTGGCAGCAACACTGTAACAGAGGCGCCCCCTAATGACCAAGAGAGCAGCACTGTAAGAGAGGCGCCCCCTAGTGACCAAGAGAGCAGCTCTGACACAGAGCTACGGTTCAGCTTGCACACATTGGACACTGCTCACCTGAAAGAATACGACTGCTCTGTGAAGCCGCGCAGACGGAAGGGAAAAGGTGGAAACAATTCAAGGAAGACAGAACCGAAGCAGGAGGAACAGTCAGTAATGGGTGAGGCAGCTAAACTTTGGCTCGAAGTTGGGCAATATCATTAAACACTCAGTCATGAATAACGATTGTTCTGATTATTTCAATTTACACACAAAGAATTTGCTATTTTAGTTTTTACTCATTAGACCTTGGACGACCGAAAGTAGCCAGATGCCTGTCTCTGTGAGTGACTATAAACTTCTCTAACTTTGATAAATGGTGTCATGGCCTGGATACTTATGTACCTTCTGTCATTGGAATCTTTAGTTTACTTGCTGTGCACTAGGGACATATTGGACGTGGCTTTGTATTAGAATTTGGGAGATACTGAATTAGCACTGTTTGAAAATATGAACTGATAAAAGTTTGTACAGTTGCTTTGCATCCTGTGCAAACTCACCTAGACAAAATATACTACACCACGCCACAGGTGGTTTAATGAGTGATTGTAATACTGTAGTAACAAAGTCTCAATGGTTGAAGATAAAAATCACAAAAGTCAGCTACTTATATGCGGGTTTACGGATGCTAAGACACTGGCTTGACACTTGGTGACAGTGACACGAATGAGTCGAGGGTTTGACAGTGCTGCCCCTGGTGTTAGCACTGGGTTATATCATGTTAAGTGAAGTTAGATCTCCACATAACACATAATACATCTCTTGGTTCGATTGCATCCAAGACGGAGCCAAAATTGTTATTTTTCACAGAAATGTCAACTGTTTGCCATATGTCCATTGATTTCAGCCATCAATGTAATAAATCACTGCAGTTTCTAAATCTGTGTATGATCTTTTTGTTTCAGATGAGTCGTCACGGCAACTGAGAAACCATCTGTATACAGCATGCAAGTCATGTGACCTTGAGTCACTACGGCAACTGCTGCAAGAACTGTGCCTTCAGGCAGCAAGTACAGAACACTGCACTGATTTAGAGGAACAGCAGAATGTAGAATGTTCCCCTTCAGGTGGTGTGGAGGAACAGCCAGACAGGGACGGTTCTAAACAAGTGCAACGTGCAAAATGTGAAAGAACTGACAATGTAGAAAAAGGAACGCACACAGACATAGACAACAGCAGAGCTGGGATTTTGAATATGACATTCGGAGACGGACAGAGGACATTATTGCATGTGACAGCAGAAGCCGGAAGCAGCGAGATGGTGTCTGCGTTACTTCGTGCAGGGGCCGACCCTGTGGTCAAGTAAGTCTGACCACCATACTCAGATACGTCTGACCTTGTAGTGAAATAAACCTGACCTCATAATCATGTAAGTCTGGCCTCATATGCAAATAAAGCTGAACCTGTGCTCAAGTAAGTCTGATATGTAATCAAGTAATTAACATCTCATTCGAGTACTCATTTTGTGTTTCAGGTGTAATAGTTAAATTATTTGAATAATAATATATCAGTAGTCACAGCTATTTCTTGGTTGTCACCTCATTTAGTCTATTTTCCTAAGTGATGGCCAACAAGTTTTTTATTAAACTGGTCAGGCAGTGAATCATTCATGTCAACATTTAGAACTGCATTTGTGGTATTTAAATTATTATTTACATGTTTAATGAGAGATTACGAAATCACATTTCTTAAAGTGAAATTCTAGGAATTATATAACATTTCAGTATCATGACATGGACAACAAGATTATGATTACTTCCTACTTACTGCTCCAATAAGCCTGGGTTGTGGGAGTCTCCCCAGATATATCATTCACCACTCCAGTTGATGCCAGTCTCTGCGGTTGTTTCTGGGGAGGTCTTCCTCATCCACTCTGTTATCTGGTCTCACCATCTCTCTCTGTTTTCCCCATCACCTTTTCCTGGAGTTGTTCTTTGTATTATTATGTTGAGCTCGTTTGATCTTGTCACATGGCCATACCAAATATCTCAATCTCCATTTTATCATTTCTGCCAGAACTAAGTATGGAATACATCCTGATTGTCTGTTTTCACCAGAGACAAGCAAGGACGAACACCCTACGCAGTTGCCAGTAATAAACCCACAAGGAATGAGTTTAGGAGATTTAGAACCGAGTTCCCTGACAGATACAACTATGAAGAAGCTCAGGTAGGGTCCGCCGTGCTATCTTAGTGATACCAATATCTGAAATTAGCAATAAATTGGAGTTTCATATGTTCTGTGTACACCCAATGTGTTGATGGGAACAACTGCTCATTGTCTCTAGACTAAGTCATGTGACCAGAGGTTATGTCACTAGACTGGTATCCATGTCACCAGTGGCGGCCCTGGCCACTAGAGTCAATACTGGGTGATTTGATAGTAAAGGGGCGGGGTCATTATCCTCTACACTAGAGTCTTTAGTACATGGGAAATGCCAGTGTCAATGGACATCATTACCATCTGAGTGACAACTAAGATGGTGTCCATGTTGACACTGATAGTCAGTACAAAGTTTCACCAGTTGTTGGGTTTAGCTGTGGCAGTGACTGTTCCACGCCCCTGTTCATTGCATAGTGCCTATCTGTGCTTGTTTGGTTGACCTCTGACCTCAGATTCATGAGGGTGTTGGTCCTGTGGTAGTAGTGTCAGAGTCACAACTCAAATGTGAGTTCCAAATTGAGCAGTTATCATTCTTTATAGCATCCTCTGTAAACTTTATATTTGTCTTGTATCTATAGGTCAGTACTCAACATTTCTGGTGTTAACATCGTCTATTTCCCAAACCTGTCTACACCCACGTCTCACTGCTGATCCCATTTCCTCCCAGATCCCTGAGGCACTATCCCAGGAGCAGGAGGACAGGAAGAAGGAGAGGGAGGCAGCGAGGAAGAGGGTGCAGCGGAAAGCCAAGAAAGAAAGGTTAAAGGTCAGTCAGTGTTTCACTGCATGAACCTTTTTCACCTGATATGACTGACTCAATGCCCAAATTTATTCTTACTGTTTAATACTTTTGTAAGAGTACTGCTATAGATATATCAACAGGTGTCCAGGTTCAGGCATTCAGGGTCACTTGCTAAGGATCAAAACTAATTTTAAAGTGCAAAATTGGGTTTAAGAGTTCTAAGCAACATCAGTGAAATGGGCCCCAGATGTTTGTTGAAATTTGATTCCCACCTTATTATAATAATGATACATACATACATACGTACGTACGTACGTACGTACGTACGTACGTACGTACGTACGTACGTACGTACGTACGTACGTACGTACGTACGTACGTACATACATACATATAAAATACATATAAAATACATCTTTGTAAACCGGCTGCTAAATATGATCTGAAAATGTACTATGTTTATTTTCTAGGATCAGAAAGCTGAAGAAGCAAAGAAGTTGGCAGAAACGAAAGAGGCAGACCGCTTCCTTGGCCTCAGTGACCGCGAGAAGGTAGAACAATATGTAGACAGCGTACATATCAGGAGAACACTAGTAATCTGATTTACTAAACCATGGCCCGCCTGCATGTGTCTTGTAGATTTAACACTTTGGTTTAATTGATGACAAATGTTTCACATAGACATTTTATGCCTACAATGTGGTTGGTTTATTTTGTACTACAATACAAAACATGTGTTTTAACAAATACAAGTTTGACTTAGATGTAGCTCAATGCAATTTGATTGTACATGTAACCATTTCCGTGGTTGTGTGTATTTGGTTGACATGCCTGGACAACATAATTGTTCTTCATTTTTCAAACATCCTACCATTATCACAACTTGAGAGAAAAAAATGCTGATGCATTTAGTTACACAATTTTTTAGTGTATTTCAGGTTCACTGATATGACAAATTTGATTATAGGATATAAATAAACTTACCATAGCCGAAAACCACAACTCAAGTTATTTGCAGTTTGGTAGAAAAAATATAATGGATAAATGGTGGTGTTTCATGGCTTACTATATTGCGTTATGTCAAATTGAGGCATGGAATCAGAGTGGTGCCTAGCATCAAGAGTGATGCTTAGCATCAACAGTGGTGCTTAGCATCAAGAGTGATGCTTAGCATCAACAGTGGTGCTTTTAGCATCAAGAGTGATGCTTAGCATCAAGAGTGATGCTTAGCATCAAGAGTGATGCCTAGCATCAAGAGTGATGCTTAGCATCAACAGTGGTGCTTAGCATCAACAGTGATGCTTAGCATCAACAGTGATGCTTAGCATCAAGAGTGGTGCTTAGCATCAAGAGTGATGCCTAGCATCAAGAGTGGTGCCTAGCATCAAGAGTGATGCTTAGCATCAAGAGTGGTGCCTAGCATCAAGAGTGGTGCCTAGCATCAAGAGTGATGCTTAGCATCAAGAGTGATGCTTAGCATCAAGAGTGGTGCCTAGCATCAAGAGTGGTGCTTAGCATCAAGAGTGATGCTTAGCATCAAGAGTGGTGCCTAGCATCAAGAGTGGTGCTTAGCATCAACAGTGGTGCTTAGCATCAACAGTGGTGCTTAGCATCAACAGTGGTGCATAGCACCAACAGTGGTGCTTAGCATCAACAGTGATGACTGGCACCAGAGTGATGTCTGGCACCAAGAGTGATGCCTGGCACCAAGAGTGATGCCTGGCACCAAGTGTGATGCCTGGCACAAAGTGTGATGCCTTCCATCAAGAGTGATGCCTGGCACCAAGAGTGATGCCTGGCACCAAGTGTGATGCCTTCCATCAAGAGTGATGCCTGGCACCAAGTGTGATGCCTGGCACAAAGTGTGATGCCTTCCACCAAGAGTGATGCCTGGCACCAAGTGTGATGCCTGGCACAAAGTGTGATGCCTTCCATCAAGAGTGATGCCTGGCACCAAGAGTGATGCCTGGCACCAAGTGTGATGACTGGCATCAAGAGTGATGCCTAACACCAAGAGTGATGCCTGGCACAAAGAGTGAAGACTGGCACCAACAGTGATGCCTGGCACCAAGAGTGATGACTGGCACCAAGAGTGATGACTGGTACCAAGAGTGATGACTGGTACCAAGAATGATGCATGGCACCAAGAGTGATGCCTAACATCAAGAGTGATGCCTGGCACAAAGAGTGATGACTGGCACCAACAGTGATGCCTAGCACCAAGAGTGATGACTGGCACCAAGAGTGATGGCTGGCACCAAGAGTAATGACTGGCACCAAGAGTGATGACAGGCACCAAAAGTGATGACTGGCACCAAGAGTGATGGCTGGCACCAAGAGTAATGACTGGCACCAAGAGTGATGACAGGCACCAAAAGTGATGTCTGGCACCAAGAGTGATGCCTGGCACCAAGAGTGATGACTGGCACCAAGAGTGATGACTGGCATCAAGAGTGATGACAGGCACCAAGAGTGATGACTGGCACCAAGAGTGATGCCTGGCACCAAGAGTGATGACTGGCACCAAGAGTGATTCCTGGCTCCAAGAGTGATTCCTGGCACCAAGAGTGATTCCTGGCTCCAAGAGTGATGCCTGGCACCAAGAGTGATGCCTGGCACCAAGAGTGATGCCTGGCACCAAGAGTGATGCCTGGCTCTGAGAGTGATGCCTGGTGTTAATATGACCTGTCTACTGTTGCAGCGAGCCCTGATGGCAGAGAGACGACTGCTGGGTCAGATGTCAACACACGGGGACACCGCCGTTGTACTCAGGTTTGTATCATCATTGTCATGGTAACTAGTCATGACAACATTCAGCAGTCCCATTCTTATCAGTTAACACAATTCTTGTTATAGCGATTAAATATTAATTTACCTGACGTGAAGCAAAACTTTCTTGTCAAGATGGCACACTGGTCAGGTAGCAGACTATTTTAATCAGACGTTGTTGTTCAGTGGGCTGCCATGCAATATCTCCGTCTAAGATTGTCAGTGGCTAATCATTTTGTATCCGTGTTAGTGCTGTCAGGCAGTAGCGTGTGTGGTGTTGTGTGGTGTGGTGTGGTGTGGTGTATGTGTGTGTGTGTGTGTGTGTGTGTGTGTGTGTGTGTGTGTGTGTGTGTGTGTGTGTGTGTGTGTGTGAGGTTGTGTGTGTGTGTGTGTTTGAAACGTTCAGTCACAGTTTTCAGTTTGTTTAATTATTAGCAATACTTAGTAGTGATATGTATTTATATTTTTCAATTTTTTAGATTGGGTCATCTTATCATTTCTCAGGCAGTTTCCAATAATCGAGAAGTAGAAACAAAGTCATTATAAAGTCACAACTGAGTCATTATAAAATCATAACAAAGGTCATACATAATATGGCTCAATAGTGCAGAATTCGGTCAGTAGGATACATCGAGTCGTCAAATGACCACTTGTTGTTTTTTCTTAAAATATTACCATGTATATGTAAACACTATCTTTTAAATAGAGATTTGATTAAAAATGCTAGTAGAAATAACATTGCTTTATTTCCAACTGATATTATAATAAAAAATGAATACACCACAGAAATGACACAAGTAGCCACTAAATACAAAAGCAAATATTTTGCCACCAGAAAAAGTGTACGAGCAATATTTAATTGTTGACATCATCTTTGACAACAATTAAGAATGGAGTTTCCCAATATGTGCTCTTATACATATTGCATAATGCTCAATTACATTGAATCATAACAATCAATAATGAAATTGCTGGTAATGTACGATTGCCCAAAATGCACAGTTACTCAACAGATGTCCTCTTGTTGCAGTCGCTGCTGGCAATGTGGTACCGACATCAGTGGCAAGGTACCGTTTGAGTACCTCGATTACAGGTTTTGCTCACCGCGGTGTCTCAAACAACATCGGACCAATCACAAGTCTTAATTTGGAACGAAAATGTATTTTTAGGCACTTCATTAAAATACTGCTCAAAGTTGTGGATACAGTAGTTATGTTTATTGTTATGTTCCATCGATTATTTCTGCCTGTTCGGTATTGTAATACAGTATTTTAATTAACAAAGCAGACTATTTTCATGTGTACATTTTGCAATAATAAATGTGTAAAATTGAAATAAAAGCACACTATTCCTTATCCTACTTGCCTCGCTTCTATTCTGCCCTCTTGCACTGCATTCCATCACCCTCGTGTTACAGTTAATACAGCTCGTGACCCAGTTGAATACATTTTCCAGTTGTAAGGGGGAGGAACGTGTGAACGTCCGAGTTCACCAGCTGGTGTTTGTTGTCTGTACAAGATGACTGGAATGCAGCATTGGTACAGCTGTGAAATACGTTGTGTGAAACCAGCAGAATTTAGCACAACGTCGTTGAGATCCTCAGCTGATTGTATAGGGGGAAGAATCACCCATTGGTAAATTGTAAATAAACTGAGCAATGAAGATTTTGTTGTGCGGAACCCACACGACAGAGGCGAACACCAACACAGGCGGACCAGGCCTTTGTACCAGTGTGTGTGCACGTGGGGGGCATCCTATAAGTGGTTTTCCCCTTTGAAGGTCAGTGGTCTGTCCTACACGTAGATATTTGGTGCTGGCGACTCTCTCCAAGGGCAGCTGGTATCGTAGGTAGGTTGCTATGATAGGCTTGGACCATCAGTATAGGTAAAGTCCCGTTTGGAATTGACTGGAAGCATGCTAATATATCTGCAGTTTTCACGAAGGATGACACATCAGTCACTGTAAACTATTGACCTAGCATACATCAGTATGCTGCAAACTGTTTGAACATGTTATTGTCATGGATTGCAATGACGCTGTTATTTCTTATACAGCTGTATTATGTATTTTGTGAGTTTATTATTTTTGTTCAGTGATCAATGACTCCACCTGGTGATTAATGGTTAGTGTTGATAAGCAGTGACCAATAGGTGGCGCTGCGGGTTGATCAGGGGAACATGGCGGGACTAGTCTTAGGGAGAGAGGGACAGCAAGCAATGAGCCGAGCCACAAGGCTGTGTTTTCTAGTGGCAAATGAGAAATTGCTTTGGTGAGTTTAATGACTGCAATTGTATAATAACATTAGAACCACGAGTGCCGTAACATTTGAGCCATTATATATCTTCGATAATTGTGGAACTTTGTGATTAAGAATCACGTAGTCGTTATTTGCAGTAGTTTATTTAATTTCCCTTCGAATTCCCACTTGTAAAGCCCGCTGATCTGAGCTTGTAGCTAATTTAAGCCACAGCTAACCATTATGATTGTCACTTATATCGAACTGTGCAGCAGCATGCCATGTAGAGTTTAAATTTAACACTGAAGTTCTGGTTCTACAACTAAGTTAGATACATCAGAAAAAATATGTCCAATTTCATTCAAATTATACCATATGATAGGGTTTGTTATGCAGTTTACTACACTTTTAGAATTTTTTTGATATCTTTATTATTTTTTAAGTAATTCCACTTTTTGTGCTCAGAAAAAGGGCAATTTTTGGTATTGAAATCTGTCCATTTTTTGTGACCCGGAAGCTGGAGCACTGTGTTTGAGTATATAGTAAAATGGTTTTATAATTGCTTCTACTGAAGATATTTGGGTGAAATAAAAAGTTATGTGATCTAGAAAAACATGTGAATATGATTTGACCTTGACCTAATCAGTTGACCTTCGCTGCATATGTGACCTTTTTTCAGAATAACAACATTAATTGAGTATAATTAATTAAAAAAGGACTTTTATGCCACATTATCACATAAGTAATTTTGATGGCATAAATACTTGACCTATAATTAACATTTGACCTAATTACTAGGATTAATTACATAAAACGGGGGAATAATTAGTAAAAAGATCAATTATACATGGGGTTGAGAACTTTAAATTATAATTATATAATAATGAATAAATATACTGATTCTTATCTTGTAAAATATGAAGTTTGTTGATGACCTAATTAGTTGACCTATATTTAGCATTTGACCTATTTAATTGACTTTTTAATTAATAAACTGCACATAGGATTGAATATTTTTAATGTTTAATTATTTTCACCCGTTTCATGTAATTAATCCTAATAAAGGTCAAATGCTAAATATAGGTAAACTAATTAGGTCATGAACGAACTTCATATTTTACAAGATGAAAATCAGTATATTCATTCATAATATATATATATATATATTGTATAGTTTAATTGACCTTTTTACTAATTATTTTCACCTATTTTATGTAATTAATCCTAGTAATTAGATCAAATGTTAATTATAGGTCAACTAATCACACCAAAACAGTTTACCCTGGATACAATTCTAAAGGAAATCCGTTCAATACGAGACGATTTGGTCACCGTTAATGAGAGACTGGATAAAATGGAAGAACAACAACGAACGCAATACAGGGACACGGACGAATACGTAGATCCAGACATGTTTGGTGCTAGCGCTAGACCGAAATCCAATCATGCCCCCAGAATTAAAACATCACCTAATTTCGAGGAAAATGCTGACGTATATGACGACCAAATGTTCGGGTTTGGAAGGTATGTCCCCCAGCATTACCAGGGTCCACAAATAGACGATACCAGTGACCACACGCAATATCCGCCCACTAACCGTGCCGAGCGCCACACGTGGCAACCGCGCTACACCTCCCCTTACCGCACCCAAACTAGTAGGAGAGGTAACCACCAGGGGCCCGATGAAACCCGTCGTCATTGTCGCAGATACACAATCAAGATATGTGAATCTCGACAAATTCGATGGGAAAGTCGGGGAATGGGACAATTGGTATCACCAATTTGATTTACTCGCGACCCACTACAATTGGGACGACCGGGAACGGCTGGTACGGCTCCTGTCGTGTCGTGTTTGAAGGGCCCTGCACTGACAGCCTACCGAAGCTTCTCCCAGATAGCACGCAACACATATGCACACTGCATTGTTGCACTTCAGGAGAGATATGGGAGCAGGAGACACGCCCTAATCATAACACGTCGGGCAGAACTGTCCACCGTACGACAGGAAGACGGGGAGAATATGGAGAGGTTTGGAGGTCGGGTCTACGCCCTGACCAACCAAGCTTATCCCGACTTGGCTCTTGCCCTACTCCAAGGCCTTGCGGTACCTGCATTTCTGAAGGGACTTAGGGATAGGAACGCGGCACAAGAGGCCATGAAGTTCCGCGATCCCAAGTCTATCCAGGAAGCAGTGGTAACAATAACACACACCCAAGGCGCGTCACGCATAATTGGTAACCGGGGAGTGTCCACTACTCGACAGGTCTCTTTCGGGGATAGGCCTATAACACAGGCCGCCCTTTCGACTGACATGACCCTGCTCCAGGGAGTAGCTAGGCATCTCCAGCAGTACGCGGTTACACGCAAAGTAAAGCCCACGAGTAATGCTTGTTACACTTGCGGAGGTTCTGGTCACCGGTCACGGGAATGTGCAACGAGGAACAGGGCCACAGCCACATGCTATAGGTGTGGTGGGTGTGGGCATTAGTTGTTTGAATGTTCAAGCCGCCTGCGTTGCACATCATCACGGAAACGATCCCGCAGTAAGAGGAGTGCCTTCCGGTCATTACAGCGTGTACGGAGACACTCTCCTCCGAGACCCGTTAGGAGTGATCCCAGGTCAGACCAACGTACTCAGACAGGTAGCGATGTGGCAACTGTAGGGGTTCGCCGTGATAGAGGCTATAGTGTCCAGCTACCGTTCGAAGGCCGTGCTCCCATGGCTATATCGTCGGACTCCAGGGACTCTGATTACGACAGAACTAATGTAGAAGCATTTAGTGGCTGTCGAGTCTCGGTTTCTATGTACGATACCAACAGCCACAGGGAGACCTCGGCATCACGGCTACCATCTACACTGTCGTCACGGTTGCCATCTACCCTGCCGTTATGGTTGTCACCTTCCCCGTTATCACGGGAACCATCTTCGTCGTTGTCACGGGAGCCATCTTCCCCGTTGTCACGGGAGCCGTCATTACGGGAACGACCTATCCCGTCGTCACGCAAACGGAAACGAGGCTA
Organism: Oasisia sp. SBJ-2009; assembly: GCA_964017155.1. Lineage (NCBI taxonomy): Eukaryota > Metazoa > Annelida > Polychaeta > Sabellida > Siboglinidae > Oasisia > Oasisia sp. SBJ-2009. The sequence goes on from OZ024854.1 coordinate 20,675,449, forward strand.
CAGCGGCAAGTCACGTCAGAGACGCGGTGCTGTTACATCGCCTGCAGCAAGCGTCACTGATCCCGACCTGGATATTGTAAACGCAGTGTCATCTAACATATGCCGTGTTTGTGTTTATGGGTCCACCACCGAACGAAAGACGACAGCATCAAGCAGGGCCTTCGGTTTGACAACCGCTAACAATGGGAAGTGCGTTGTGGGACGAAAGCTTGACGCCGGGTACGACGCCAATGCCGTTGTGTCTCGCTGTCTCTGACGTCATTGCTTCGTTCGCGAGGACTTGGCCACCAGGTTCGACTGCAGCAGCATGTCCAGTCATGCAAACCAGAAAACACATACGCCCAGTCACAAATAGCGCTCAGAGCATAAATACCCTATCAGGTCAATAGTCATAACAGTGACTATTCAGGACTGAGCAATCTACCTACCTGGGTTGTACTGCGGATCGCTGCCCTCAATGCGAAAGCATTTTACGGGGTGTATAAGTCCAGACGTTGCATGGCCATGAATGGTATGAGTATACCAAGGTCGGGTATGATCATACCCATGAACGGTATTACTATACCAATGTTGAATATAACCATACCCATAAGCTAAGAACGGTATCATCATACATAATGTGCAGCATGGTTCAGCGGGAAAGGTATGATTAAATACCTACATCTAAACCGCTAATTTAATCTTGGAAAAGATAGAGACATAATGTCAATATTATACGGAAGAGGTATGATTATACCTACATTTCAGTGATTAGGCGGGAGAAGCCGCTAATTGAAACTTGGAAAACATAGAGAAGGAAAGAGGTATGATTATACCTACATTTCAGTGGTTAGGCGGGAGAACCCGCTAATTAATTAATTGCATTTATAGGCATAAGTCGGGTATCATTATACCCTTGTTAATAGGTGTTAACGTCTCGTATGGCTAGGCGGGAGAACCCGCTAATTACAACAACGACGAGCGTCAGTCTGATTTATGTCGACTAGTGACTAATATCATGGCACCTGCTTGTGCCTCTTGAGTTTATTATTGCAGTGGAACCGACGCAATAATAATTGCTCTCCAATGCGGACGTCAGGTTAACCATGCGTGACCTCTCCGGACGGTCGACTGAATCACTGCTTGGTCGAGACGATGCCGACACTGATGTTTCCGACCACCGCGGTGACGTGCCAGGACGCGAAGACGTTGCCAGGGCAGAGATGGATGCCAGATGCGACGTCAGTGATTATTCTGCCCGTGTTACAGACAGCGGTATATGGCGGAGTAACAGAGCATAAAAACACCGTGCATGTCCGTACAACGATGTGCGGACCTCAGACTTCACCTGCGAAGACGCGAAGCAGACGCTCAAAACTACGTGTCGTGGAACATTCCGTGAAGACTAGTTCGACAAATGTGAACATTCTAGACAGCGGTATATGGCGGAGTACCAGAGCATGCAAACATCGTGCATGTCCGTACAACGATGTGCGGACGTCAGACTTCACCTGCAAAGACGCTCAAAACTATGTGTCGTGGAACATTCCGTGAAGATTAGTTCGACAAATGTGAACATTCTCTCATCTGGTAGCATAGAGACTCATGCCATATGGTGGTTGGTATACGAAATGTGGACAGTAATTTTCATTATTATTATAAGATTCGCACACATGCAGTGACACTTTATCGAAAGCGACTTTCAACAAGGCTCCATGCTACAGACGAACTTTCGCACAAGTGTGAACTTTAGTAATTGCGTGAACTGATTCATTATTTGTTTTTGTTGTAGGTTTTTGTATTTGTTCGTTTATATGTTATAGACGTAGGGTAATATTTCATTATTTTATATTAAGCGCAAATACTAGTCACAGTACATTGTAAAAAATACGTAGGAGGCAAGTGTGGCGGGGCCTGTTTCATGGCTACGTTCCCGCGGCTTCTCCACTCTAAAATATATAAGTAGGGAAGAATGTGGCAGGGTCCAAACTTGTCCCTAACTCAGCAATATCTGTTACAGCGGTTTCGCTACTCTAAAATATATAAGGAGGGAAGAGTGTCGCAGGTTGTTAACTGCTTGCCTGCGCAAAGTAGTCCTTGTATAAGTACGCAATTGTACCCGTATATAAACTGCTGCACGCGGGTGCAGCAGCCCTACGCTTCGTATACTGGAACTTGAACGTGACGTATTGTCCGACTTGGTGGTATGGCGCAGCCACGCCTATAATTCGTGGCCAGACTGAACGATGCTAAAGTTGGATGCAATAAACACCTGCAGGCAATAAACCACACGTGTCTTGCGTCCTTCCACAATTTGTAGCACAAGTGAGAGAAGCATCTGTTGCACAAGTGACACACGTAAATCCATTTTGCTTCACCCAGCGTGCGAGCCGAGGTGCGAGACGGCGAGAGAAGATCGCCATTTTTATGGAATTGAGGATCTTTGATGTTTGGGTCAACGTGGTATAAAACAACGTGAATGTTGCATAGTGTTTGTGTGGATACTGCGTCCCGATGTCGACGCACATCGTTGTATGTTGTCTGGAGATAGCTGACGACCGAACCCAACCGTGCTAACAGATGCCTGCATGAACCATGACTGACCACGATCGAGTGGCACGACAGCTGTCAATGACAATGTTGGGAGTTACTATCGGTCTGTTGTCTATGTGCGATTTGCGTGCAGACTCGTTCGTTCGACCAAAAGCTACCCTCGAGGTAGTAGGTAAGTAATGGATAATGTCAGCTTTAGGGCGCACAGCTTATCTAGACCAGTCTACTATAACAAAACAGGGGTGTAGTGGTCAGGGTTCCTACTGTGTTAATGACCTATGGATGATTGATTCCCCTGTGGGTGGGCTGTGGCCTGGGCTCCTGGGGGCTGTCTCTTAGCAAAACAGCATGGTGTACATGTATTAGACAATTCTAAACTGTGGTAGTATATTTTATATTTAACATATGGATGAGGGCGTATGGGCTTCATTCTACTTGTTTATATTTATGCTTTTGTTTATGTCTGTGTCATATATTTCAATAAATACAGTATATGCAAAAGAATCGGCCTAGACAAAAACCGCGTATGCATAGATGCCGATTTATGTAGACCGGAGCAACGCCGGAAGCTGCATATATTTATTTAACCTGTTTTGCGGTAGACCGCCGAGTCTAGTATTTGATGGAACATGTTTGTACATTGTATTTAACAATTTAGTGGATGCTGTAAAAGTATTTACTGTAATACATATAAATATAATATTTACCGAGGATAGACACATTAAAGCACACAATAGCACACTTGTTTCCAATGTGGTCCTCACTGAACACGAAACTCCAACCCTTCGTTCAGTATATACCATAAATATAGATGTATAAGAACTTTGACCCGGTATACATAACCCGGCACACAATATACTCAAAAATATGCACGGCGCTGGAGAAAACATGCTCAAAATCACTTAAGATGTTGTTCATTTAAAAATTAATTATGCACAGTACTTCACTGTCATATGAACTGTGTGCACAAGCAATGGTATACTGATCAATTCAATTGTATTAGTTGTGAACTAACACGTTGAATCTTTATGTAGACCAGTTTTGGTCTACATAAAACAGCGGTCTATATAAGCCGATCCTATATACATGATTGGTCGACATAAGCTGCCTTTAGGAGTATATATATATATATATATATATATATATATATATATATATATATATATATATATATATATATATATATATATATGAGATGGAGTAATCATACTTGTACTTGCGTACATTTATCTAAAAAGCTGATTACTTGTCACGGTAAATTGTTGTCTTATGAACAGTTGCATCCATATATATTACACAAATAGAAATGGGAATATTAGAAGAAATATAATACATGTAATATTAACTTAACTATATTGTTTAAGCCATCCAGCAGTGGTGTCATGTTTTCTGCCAAATATGTTGGAAGAAAGGTACCTACTGAAATACTGTTAATAAATAACATGTGTTTATACATGGAGAGGCTAATTACAAAGTGATCAGGTTTATCTTGTTTATTACAATGGCAAGGTCTACTGTTGGTTTAAGCCTTGACCACCTGCAAGTGACACCCTCTTGCCCACCCCTTGGAACCACCATTAATATGCTATCAGCAAAATCATTGATCATTTGTCTACTCTTCCCAGTTCCAGTGTGTAAGCCCCATAGGGCTTGTGTCCATGTGTGCTTAGATGTAAAGTAAAATAGATGGAATTACACCTGTGCCAAATCAGAAGTACCTGAAGTATGCCTTTGACAATGACTTTGTTCATGTGGATTTACTTTAGCATAACAGGCGATCAACACCAAACCCTGACCAGGTACACACCTGTACACAGGACCACATAGTACATATACCGCCAAGTGTATATGTACAAGGATCATCAGATCCTGTGCACTTCTGGGCTGATCCCTAGCATCTACCATCCTTTTTCTAAGTCACTGACGCATGAGTGAACTCAAGCATGACAGTGTCATTCCAACCAGTCATGTGAATGTGTGAAGTGTCACCAGAATTGTTAGACAGTATAGTTGATATGACATTCAGTAATGTATTAGTCATGTGCACTTAATGTTATGCAACAATTTCCTATGAATAGATCTGAACTGGAACAATTGTTGGTTTGTTATTAAAACAATAGATGATCACGAAAGGTTGTATCTCCATTTCACTGCATGTATGCCTGTGTACATGTCTGTGGGTGCCCATGTATGTGCAGTAACATTGTACACAGTACATAATTATTATAAATGATTACACACAAAATAAGCACACATAAAGTACACAGGCACAGACACGGGTACACATATGGGATATCCCACATGCAGTGAATATGTGTGTGTACATATACGTATATATGCATGTGTGTTATAAATGGTGAAAATATTTGTTGTCCAGTCACTCCTTGGACTGTGGTCTGCTTACCGCCACAGCCAAAGCAGGCAGATTCCTGCACTTAGTGTAATTTAAGCCCATTTCAGTGATGACCTATTTCATTGCCAGAGAGCAGGACTGGGAAGTCCCCAGACCTCCCTGTAGTCTAACCACCCTTATCTAGATGAAAGACTTAACAACTTTATCACTGTCACTGCTTTGGCTTGTCATCTTTTATTCCAGCCAAAATTCGCCAGCACCAGAGTTTAGTCCTCATTCTAAATTTTCCTGATAAACACTGAATATATATGATATTGTTTATCCTTTTCTGTAATAAATGACAGGGTTTTACAAATGACCTATGATGTTTCTAATCAGGAAATTATTCCCACTTTTTTCTAATTGTAATTATCAATGTTTTTTACATGCAGTAATTATTTATCCCATTTTATTTAGGTTTTTTTAATATTGTTATTATTTGTCATATTCTGCCAATTTGATGTCTGTCAGGCATTTATAGAGAGAGAGATCACAATGGAAATAAGTGCTTGCACTTTTTGTGTCATCCTTATATTTTATATTTGATGCAATTTGTATTTATATGTTATGTATATCTGTACAATGTTTTATATTAAATAAATAAATAAATAAATAAATAAATAAATAAATAAATAAATAAATAAATAAATAAATAAATAAATAAATAAATAAATAAATAAATAAATAAATAAATAAATAAATAAATAAATAAATAAATAAATAAATAAATAAATAAATAAATAAATAAATAAATAAATAAATAAATAAATAAATAAATAAATAAATAAATAAATAAATAAATAAATAAATAAATAAATAAATAAATAAATAAATAAATAAATAAATAAATAAATAAATAAATAAATAAATAAATAAATAAATAAATAAATAAATAAATAAATAAATAAATAAATAAATAAATAAATAAATAAATAAATAAACAAATAAACAAATAAACAAATAAACAAATAAACAAATAAACAAATAAACAAATAAACAAATAAACAAATAAACAAATAAACAAATAAACAAATAAACAAATAAACCAGTCAGCCAGTCAGCCAGTCAGCCAGTCAGCCAGTCAGCCAGTCAGCCAGTCAGCCAGTCAGCCAGTCAGCCAGTCAGCCAGTCAGCCAGTCAGTCAGTCAGTCAGTCAGTCAGTCAGTCAGTCAGTCAGTCAGTCAGTCAGTCAGTCAGTCAGTCAGTCAGTCAGTCAGTCAGTCAGTCAGTCAGTCAGTCAGTCAGTCAGTCAGTCAGTCAGTCAGTCAGTCAGTCAGTCAGTCAGTCAGTCAGTCAGTCAGTCAGCCAGCCAGCCAGCCAGCCAGCCAGCCAGCCAGCCAGCCAGCCAGCCAGCCAGCCAGCCAGCCAGCCAGCCAGCCAGCCAGCCAGCCAGCCAGCCAGCCAGCCAGCCAGCCAGCCAGCCAGCCAGCCAGCCAGCCAGCCAGCCAGCCAGCCAGCCAGCCAGCCAGCCAGCCAGCCAGCCAGCCAGCCAGCCAGCCAGCCAGCCAGCCAGCCAGCCAGCCAGCCAGCCAGCCAGCCAGCCAGCCAGCCAGCCAACCAACCAACCAACCAACCAACCAACCAACCAACCAACCAACCAACCAATCAACCAATCAACCAATCAACCAATCAATCAATCAATCAATCAATGTTTCCATCGCTACCTTCTAGAAGGTCCACCTTATCCTGAATGTTCTGTTTACCTCAAACATATGCCTAAAAACTATAGCTGTCATGTTAAAAGCTAATTATTGTTAATAACCTCTTTGAATATATAATTTCAGAAGTAGCTTGGTTAAGTGCTACTTCATAAATAGTATATTCTTCTTCATTTCAAGTATGCCTATATGACTTCCACATCATTTGCTTGTACTTAATTTTTCTAATGGCTTCTTTCAATAAGTGTTTTTTTACCGCTTACCCTGATTTTTCAAGGGGACAAATTTATCGATGAGGCAGTAAATTTCACTCTTTAATATTTCCTCATGTCCTTATAAAGTTATATCTACTTTGTGAGAAAAACATTCCTGTACCATATTTTTCGATTCCTTTCTCCTTTTACTTTGATGATAAAATGTATCTGGTTGTGGTCGCTACATCCCAGTTAGTCACATATCTTGACATTATCAAAAATTCTTTCTGTGAGGTCAAAACTACGTCTAACACATATTCGCCCCTGGCTGGTGGCCATAGCTGGTGGCCTTGAGTGATTTAAATCAGTTGATTTATGGTGTAAATCAACTGATCTAAATTTAAGAACATGTGTCAACCTGGTTATTACTATATGCCAATAACCGTGCACTTACATTATATACACTAGTGTTTTATTTAATGCAGTTAACAGTCTAATTTAAATAAAAACATAAATTTGTGTTTTGCTGTTTCTGTTTATTCATTATAAATAATGCCTGTAATATGACTGTGATTCTTGACTGTTCAATTGTTGTTGACTAATTAGCGAGTCACCCTAATTTAAGTAATTAGCATATGACGACGCTAAAAAACACGTCATACGGTCGTAGCTGGCATTTCTTTTTATGTCATTATCTTGAAGAAGATTATTCCACCAACGGCGACTGTCTATGTCAAAATTTTGTTTTACTTGTACCTAGAAACTCGAGCTGATTCTAGCAACCAACGCACCGCTAAGCGTAAGTACAGCTCGCTGGCGATCTGTTGACCTAAAACTAAATTAAATAACAAGAACATTTTTATTTCAAATCAAATACTACTATCCACACATAGATTTATTTTATTACATTCACATTTCTTACTACATTTAAACTTTGCTTAGGTCACATTCGTGCATTATGCAGACAGTGAAATACAACTGTGGGATTAAATTGTAGTCGTAACGATATATGATGGAACTCGTGAGTGCCGAGTCGCCTTGGTAACAAACAAGCGGGTTTCGGCTTGTCACTTCCTACGCGCCAAATCACATTCCAAATAAGGAAATCATGTCCGGTTTTCCTGTCGAGTTCGACGAACTTTACTTCGTCGCTGCGTACTTATATACAAGCAGAACGATCAAACACGGACCTGTAGCTCTGGTCGAAACTTATGTTGTGATGTTCAGCGCCTGAATGTCCAAGTCTTTCATGGTCGGTAACATGCTAAATTGTGTTTTACTGTAGCATGATGGTATAGAGCAACGTTTTGGTAGCATTACATATAGCCAAGCCCAAGGCAATGCAGCAAAGTGTGTAGTCCTACAGGTGCTGAAACATCTGCAACTCCGAGGCAAGGTCACCATGTTCATGAAGTAAGCAGGCACGGTTGTATTATTTATGTATGTATCTTTCAGTTGAACACATGATGAGTAATAGTAACCAGGTAGTATTCATGAAGAGTAGCATCAGAACAGAGACGACAGAGAGAGGATCCACTCAAGCTTCACACAATATTCGACTGATGTTTTGATAGCAACACTAATTGCTAACTTGTGATGAGCTGTCATGTTCACAATGTTGACCAGTGTATCTTTGAGTGAAGTTGCAAGAACATCGACCATGTTGTAGTGAGGCTGACACAAGCCACTAGTGCAGAGATCCGAAGTGCCAGCTGTCGAGGAAGAATTGGCCTATGCTCATGTGTCAAATTCCAGTCATTGATGCAGGCTCACGTATTGAGTTTGGCATAGTCTTGAAGAAGTACTGAACAAATAATGCAACCCAACAATTAATGGAACAGCTATTAAATTACAACACCTTTGCAACAAATGTTAAACACTTTAAATTACAGTTATATTCAAGCAATCATTTAATCTCCTTACAGCAATGTCTAGATAAATGACAGATCAACCTTTGTTAACAAGAATTTTAATTACTTCAACAATTGCAGATGTTTAAATTTTTATCAGATAATTATTTTTGGAATGAAAAAATTACTTAATTAAGTAAAACTAATTGTAAACAACAACTTAACTAAATTTTACTTACAAATTACAAATTATAAAATATTTTATTTTAACAAAACAACTTATTTAGAGAACTTAGCTTGGATATTCCAAAATTGTTTCACTTGCTAGAATTGAAAACAAATCAATACAATTCACACAATGCAAAAAACAATTAATTTATTATAGTAAAACATTATGTTGGTTAAGCAATCAAGATATACTTATAAAAATAAAAATAAGTACTCGGTCAAATAAATTCCTGTTTAACTTTCAGATGCACACGCGAAGTTTGTAAACATTTTCCTTCAAATATTTTATAACGTTCTAAAAATAGACTGATATAAACAAAAACGGCTAAATAGTAATTATATGTACAGCTGTATACATATATTGTAATACAAGTGAACAATAACAGCAACAATACTCGATGATTGTGATGGAAGTGGATTTAATTAATGCTGGGAAGCGCCTACTGAAGCCGTCACTGGGTGATGGCGGTGCTGCCGGCGGGCAGCCGGCGTGTTACGGCATAGGCTGTTGTAAATAAACGCACAGAACGGCAAAGGGTGCCAAAGTTGCCCATCGCACTGTGTCGCTGGCCAAGCACGCACAATAATGCTACATATATCATTTTGAAGCTAATGTATCGTACTAGACTAGCTACCACCTTTCGTAGACTACACATTAAAGGACAAAACAACGCAACGGTTTCGCGTCATATACCTAATAGAGTTTATATAAAGTAACAATTTCCACATATACTCCATTTTTAACGTCAGCGGTTTACTCAGAATGTGACTTTATAGTCTCAAATTCTAACGAAATCCACGATGGTCTAGACGCCGCCATCAGTGAAGGGTTAACTTGGCTTGGCCATTCAGCGCGCGGCATTCTATGTCTCTGCTGAAGCCGGTCAGCTTCCTGCGACGTTGTTAAAGGACAAAAAAACGCAACTGTTTCGTGGCATACACCTAATAGAGTTAATATAAAGAAACAATTTCCACATATACTCAATTTTTTCACGCCAGCGGTTTACCAAAAAAATATTTTTGAACACCCAGCCATCTAAATACTGTGAGCAACTCCATCTTAGACGAAGAATGACGTCACGACGGTGAGACCCTCTCCACGCAGATTCCCTGCATGGGGTTTGGCTGTTGTCATGAAATGGCTGCAACTCGGCAACGCGCGTAACATGCTGATGACGGTAAATATAAAGTTGTCTATTATTGTTATCGCTGAAATCATCCTATCAACTGATGATAAATGTCTACATGTCTACTTCAAAGCATTTCTCCTAAAAATGGACCGAGCAAAGTGAACTGTACTTGGACTGGAGGGATTCCAAACAGTACGCCCGCAAACGTGAATCCATTGCTTCAATACTACCGGTTGTTTCAACTATTATTGCAACCGTATGCTGAACAGTAAGGCATAATTACTAAAGTTTACTATAGATTTAACCACAGATTTCGTTCAGTTGGCGTGACATCTAGCAGCTGCTTATAGATGTGTATCTAAATCTAAATTTTGAGGAGAAACGCTTTGAAGTAGACATGTATCATCAGCTGATAGGATGATTTCAGAGATAACAATAATAGACAACTTTATATTTACCGTCATCAGCATGTTACGCGCGTTGCCGAGTTGCAGCCATTTCATGACAAACCCCATGCAGGGAATCTGCGTGGAGAGCGCCTCACCGTCGTGACGTCATTCTTCGTCTAAGATGGAGTTGCTCACAGTATTTGGATGGCTGGGTGTTCAAAAATATTTTTCTGGTAAACCGCTGGCGTAAAAAAATTGAGTATATGTGGAAATTGTTTCTTTATATTAACTCTATTAGGTGTATACCACGAAACAGTTTTTTTTGTACTTTAAGTGATATATGTGTATTTCACAAGTAAAAAATATCAAACTTCACTTACCTGCACACGAAAACGATCGAAGTCAAGTAACTAAATTAATGGCTCCAGATGTAAAATGGTTATCCATTGGTCGATTCCACCGCCGAGAAGCACTGTTTTCCTAATTAATATGCAGCGGCAAAGCAAATAGCGCGACCATCTGATTTCTGACGCCGGCTGACGCGGGAAGCCATCTTGGTCACAACTTTTGGAACGAAAACGACCGCGAGATTTCAATACGCCATCTAGCGGATTCTGATGTACCTAACTAAGTTAGAAGCGACATATCGCCATTATCCACGTGGGTCGATGGATAACGGTAACCAGTAGTAGCTATATATGTGTCGCGAGAGAACCTGCTTAGTGTCACAGCACGGTTGTTGTGTTCTTGTTTATGGACCACAAATTAAGACACTGTAGTTTTACATTAATAAGTTTGCAAACTTGTCTTACACAAGTTTGGATGTTAGGCACTAGGGTGCGCTAGGTGCCAGCACTGATATGCACAATGTTTACGTGAACGTTATTATAGTCCCTTGGATGAGACTAAAAAAAATATATATATGGTAGATGTCACTGTTTTGATTGTCAAATACGTAGAAACATGCTTTTGTTCTACAGTATGAGTGCTGCACTAGTTGATGATTTGATTCGAAGTACATGTTCCTGACGTTTGGCTGTGGGTAGGAACATTGTGGTTGATTAATTCTTGCATTTCTGTATTATATTATATGGGGTGTTTGTAATTGTCTTGGTGTTTTGATTGTCATAAATCATAATAGATTTGTATTGTTTGGTAATGGACCCACCTTGAGTTTAATAACATCATTGTATAGTACCAGTATGGACTCAGTAATAAGCACTCCAGTGAAACAATTAATTAGTGCTACAGGACACATTACAAACAATACCACCACGGCCACCAAACGGCACTCGGAGATTTAGTATTGGTCTATCTTAATTTGAATAGCGATTGGTAAAAGCTGTATCACCCCTCTAGGCTTATGGATTATAAGTAAGGACGGTATAATTAGAGATAATAGGAGGGTTGGGCAAATGGCTAACAACCATTTCCCGTAAAAAAGGGCCTCATCGGGAGAGTATGACGCTATGCAGTGAAAGCCGTACGAAATCCAGTTTTTGGATAAGTCCTCTCTCTACAATTATGCTGGGGATAACACCCTGTCTTAAGCTCACTCAAATTCTGACACTCACATACCTTGCAACAAGACTGTACTTCTACATTACAGTGGTTCAATAGCAACCAGATGAAGGCTAACCCATCCAAACAAGGGACATCAAAACAATTACTTTTGAAAACATTACCATTCACTGTGTAAACTTTGTTGTCCTTCTCGGCATTGAGATTGATCATTCGTTAACTTTTAACATACATATCGCTAACAACTGCAAAAAGGCAGCGAGAGAGTTAGCGGTCTTAAATCGTCTCGGTCATCTCCTTACTCGACAAGAGAAACTTGCAATTTTCAAATCACTCAAAACATCAAACTTCAACTAGTGTCCTTTGATCTGGCATTTTTGTAGCCAATCTAGCATTTATTTTTAGTTACAATAATTATGCATCCACGCACCATGACCTTTTAAAGACCGCTAACACCGAACAGCTCGACGTTAAAAGCATAAAAGAAACGGCATGCGAAATATTCAAAATTATAAATAATATAGTTCCAAGTTTTATTCAAAATCTCATCATGCTAAAAAAAATTCCTAGTATCCCATGCGAAAGGACGACACTGCAGTTGTCCCTAAGGCAAACACGTTCAAATATGGACTTAAATCATTTTTCCATGATGGACTCCGGATCTGGAACAGCCTGCCAAATGAAATACGAAAAAACAGTAAATTACGGCGAGTTTCGCAGACTGATCCGGAACTGGGATGGCCCATCATGCAATTACTCTATATGTAGGTAAACAGCTAACAGCTAACATGTTTGTCGCCATGCCAATATTATGAATATAGCTTTCACTGTATACATGCATGTATTATTTAATATATTATGTACTCATTATCCGTATTTTATGTTTTATTGCTGTCATTTTAAATACTTTTTATATTTTATGTCTCATTGCTTTACACTTGTTTGTCGGAAAATAGCTCAGATGAGCTAATGTTATCAGATTCACATGTAAATCGACGTTAAATAAAGCTTCTTGTATTTTGTATCTTGTAAGCTTCATCGCCGAACCCTTCTTGTCTTCAAACTACAGATATTGCACGACAAATTGAAGGAGAAGGTCATTAACGCCAAAATCGGATCAGACAACAGCGGGTATGAAGAATTCAGGGACTGTTGGCTGACTTTTGTGCATTTAACAACATGATCATAGGAGGCAGCGTGTTCCTGCACTGCATAATTCACAAGACAACCTGGGTTTCACCAGAGAACAGAACAGTATATCAAATCAACCATGTTTGCGTAGGACGAAAGGTCAGCAGAGCAATGCAGGATGTGAGAGTGCAGAGAGGAGCAGATGCAGCCTCAGACCACTATCCAGTGCTGGCCAGAATGAAGACGAAGAAGAGAGAGGTCAAGAGAAACGTCAAAATACTACCGGATAACAGAGGCCTTCCGACTTACAATCAGAAACAAATATGAAGCCTTAAACACCTTCTTGAAGAAGGAAACATGAACATAGACAAACAATGGCAACATATCAAGGATATATGAACCAGGGCATGCAGCAAAGTTCTGGGAAAGAGGAATATCAACAAACAGACTGGATTTCTGCAGACACTATCAACAAAGTGCAATTGAGGAAGGAAAAGAAAGGTGGAATTAACAACAGCCAAACGAGATCAGCAAAAGCAACATCACAGGAAGACAAACAGAGCAGTCAAGAACATCGTAAAACAGATAAGAAGACCTAGCCAAAGAAGGAGAGGATGCAGCAGCCCAAAGAAACATGAAAGAACTGTACGATATAACAAGGCACTTAGAAGGAAAGTAGAAATACACAGACATACTCATCAAAGATAAGAATTGTAATGTACTTACCAGTGATGAAGACCAGTTGAAGAGACGGAGGGAATATTTTGAAGAACTCCTGAACCGGCCACCACCTCATAACTCTCCAGACATCGCACCAGCGGAAGAAATACTCCGGATAAACTGCGAAAGACCAAGTAAGACAGAACTTGATAAAGCAAATCATCACACGAAGAGAGGGAAAGCTTCCGGTCCAGACATAATTCCTGCCGAGGCAAATAATGCCGATATAGAGACCTCCACAGAGATATTACATGATATAGTCGTGAAGATATGGGATCAAAAAGAAATATCAACTGACTGGAAAGAATGATACCTCGTGAAACTCCCAAAGAAAGGAGATCTGCAACAATGTCACTACTAGACAGGTATAATGTTCCTATCAGTGTCCAGAAAGGTCCTCGACAGACTCATCTTGGACAGTCGGAAGACAGGAGTGGATGCCAAGCTCAGAGATCACCAAACAGGCTCCCGTAAAGACAGACCATGCACAGACCAAATGGCAACAATGCGAATAATTGTTGAACACTTAATGGAATGGGACTCACCTCTTTACATAAACTTTGTAGATTACGAGAAGGCATTTGATAGTCTCGACAGAGAGACACTGTGGAAGCTTCTACAGCACTATGGGATAGCAGATAAATGTATAACTCTGATATGAAAAATGAAGATATGGCACGCTTTCATGCAGGACAACTTACAGCCTCTTTCATGGTGAAAACAGGAGTGAGGCAGGGTCTTTCTGCCACAACTCCTGTTGCTGCTCACCATAAATTGGTTCATGAAAAAGACTATAGAAAACAGAAGAAATGGGATCCATTGGACACCTTGGAGCCAGTTGGAGGAACTGGTCTTTGCGGATGACCTCGCTCGCCTCTCCCACAGCCATCATTAGATGCAGGAAAGGCAGAGCTGGTAAACACAGTGTCAACACAGCTAGGACACAACATTAACAGAAGCAAAACAACTATTATGAAAGCCACGCAAAAAACAACAACCCCATCACATTGAAAGGAGAGCCACTGGAAGAGACAAACTCGTTCACATACCTGGGCAGTACAATAAATCAAATGGAGGCACAGAAGAAGATGTCAAGCAAGGATACAGAAAGCAAGAGTTGCATTCGTCATGTTGAGGCAGAAAAAAATCAAGCTTAACACCACACTCAGAATATTCAATTCAACTGTCAAGGCAGTGTTACTCTGTGGATCGGACACATGGTGAAGTATACAGAAGACACTAAAACGAATACAGACATTTATCAACAAATCCCTGCGCAGACAAGGTACCCAACACTACACTCTGGAAATGGACCAAACAACTACCAACAGAAAATAAAAATAAAGAAGAGAAAATGGAGGTAGTTAATACACACGCTTAGGAAAACTTCAGAAACCATCACCCGTCAAGCCATCACATTTTAAGAAACGACCCGTGCGTGCGCGCGCGGTGGATGTCTCACAAAGTGATTGATGTAAATGGGGTATGTCGGATGTTTGCGCTTGCCAAGATCAGAATTGTAGCCCCCGATTCAGGGTGAAGGAAATAACGCTCGTTCCATGATTCGACCTCGAATTTATTAATACAGAATAAAGTTCACGTGCATACACACAAATAAACTGTCAAACAATGCGTTGGCAATATAGTTTATATAATAACATAGACGTTCTGGATGCCCTACTCGTGATTGATTCGGGACTACTACAAAACCCCAACATTTTACATGTTAACAGTTTGCCGGTAAATTTTGAAGTCCGAGTAAAATATGAGCATCCGTCTCAGAATTGTAATTTAGAAGTCAAAAATGGTAGACCGAAATCGTATTCATCGGCCCCGGTCTCCCTGATTAAATGACGCTCTGCCTTTTAAAGCCAAACACAATTTACCAGTTTGCATCTCGGTGAATATGTGCAATTGACTTAAGGCCGGTCATAGGGGAAGGGCGGGTAAAGTGGGCCCCTTAATCTCCGATCGACCTTCATTTGACATTTATGTACAAAAACTGAATTGTTTTGCTACAGTACCTAGCTATGTATATTGACTAAGTACATGCACAGTTTAGTTATTCTATCCTAATAAATATAATACGTTAGAAGAGTTTTAAAACGACACCCATTTTATTATTTTGTAAACCGTGGAGGCCAAAGTGGGCCCCTCTCAACGCTATGCGATGCCATTTAATCGTTGGCGCAAATATCGCACATAAATACATCCAGCTTTCGCATGTTCTGCTGTTGGATACAAAAGTTCCTAACAACATAGTTAAGGCGAAGTGTCACTGCCTTCGTTGTAT
This sequence comes from Oasisia sp. SBJ-2009, assembly GCA_964017155.1. Lineage (NCBI taxonomy): Eukaryota > Metazoa > Annelida > Polychaeta > Sabellida > Siboglinidae > Oasisia > Oasisia sp. SBJ-2009. The sequence continues at coordinate 20,691,487 of OZ024854.1, forward strand.
GTTTTTTTGATATGTTATCAGCTTGTGTGTGCCCTCTCTTCTTTGAATCGGTTGGTTGTAGGCACGTTACCAGTTTTGCCGTGGCCTCGGCGTCTTTCTTGTAAGGGCTGCAGTAATGATCCAGGTCGTCCCTCTGTAGCTTGTCGCACTGTAGCCCCATGGGGGCCTACTTTGGCCTCTGTCATAGATTATCGGTCGGACGCTCTTTTGAGATTAATGCGTGTATTCACTTCAAACTGAAATTGCTCATTCATCTAACTATGCCATATTGCACCATGGACCACATTTACAGTTGTGTACCCTGATAATTTATGAAAAGGTGGTGTTTGTAAGGCACATCAATTATTTTAAGAATGGTACATAAAACTCAAATTTGCTACTCACCGTTTTGCCAAAGAAATAAATACGACATTGAATGATGTCCCCTGGCGGTCTGTAAATACTACTACCGTTATTTTGACTGCATTGCATACCAGGGCTCACTTTACCCGCCGTTGCCCTAGTTTGCCCAAGGTCGGTCTTTGAAATAAACACGCTTACATTGTGCGCCTGCGAAACACCTACAACATCTATTGAAATTCAACTTTGATTGATAGAGGAGACTTCTTTGATCAGTCTGTCTACGCTAAGATTTTGTAAATGCCAAATAAATGAGTTTCACCCGGTAGGCGTCAATTAGGTAAAATAAATGGCCATTGGGGGCAGTTGGCGCCGTACACGGCGGGTGTGTCTATTGAATTCCGCCAGCGCAGTAAACAGCGCTGGCCACCTTTAGAATTATTCGTGACTTGTTGTGTCGTCCTTGCTCTGGTTTTAGCTCCGTTATCTAAAAACTCTAAACTAACGTTTAATCTGGTTCTGACAGGGCAAAGTACGCACAGTGGTTTCAAGGTATATCAAGTTAAATATCGAAGCCAGGCTCTCAATAGTCTTGTAGTTAGCAGCTTAATTAGCCTAACATCTTAGTATTGATAAACAAAAGATGCTGTATGAATGGCAATGCCTGGCGTTGGCAATTTTAGTGTTGGAAATAACTTAGATTTTTGCGCTATTCCTATGCGTTTTCACCTGTCATCTGGCCAGCGCACTGAATGCATGAACATCTGGTTTGGAA
>OZ024854.1:20695100-20702600 GCA_964017155.1 Oasisia sp. SBJ-2009
AACATCTCCCTATTGCTTCGCGACATCGTGTCACAAGTGCCGTCATGGTCAGACTGCCGAATAACAACAGCATCGACGCAAATCGGCCAGAGTGCAAATTATTGACACTCACTTTGGGGACAATACGGAGTCCGCTCACAAACATATTAATTCGGTCTCTATATTAATTCGCTTCCGTGCACTACTGGTGACCTACCCATTGGCGATCTGTTAACGTATTGCAGCTCTCACGGACGGCAAGAAGATGTCTGCCCAACAAGTACTCTCCATTGCCGTGTGGGCAGCGACTCTACTACTGGTGGCTGGTGTCACTCGATACGACAGCAGCAAGCGGTACATCAAGTACGAGGTTGGCTCCCTCAACGTCATCATCACCGTCCCACACGGGGGAAACCTACGACCCTCGTCCATCCCCATCAGAGAGGCAGGGAGCTACAACACCCTCTACGGGTGCAATTACCGCCACAACTCCGGCACTCCAGATAACCAGCACTGCGGCGTGAGACTCTTGAAAGACAGGTTTGTTACACTTCGATAGGATGATCTCTATACCACACTACATGTTTCTCTCAACTGATGTGCTGTTTCCGACACTTTGTTACAGAATACTGTATACGGTGGACAAGCGGGAATTTTTTGTCAATTCTTTTAATTTAGTAAGTTATTTAAATTCTAACGTTTACCAGTTTTCGCACATCCACTGTTCCTCAGAAACGTTGTACTGCACATTTTCAGATACACGCTATGCTGTTCTAGTACATCTGATTTTCTGGGAGCCTCCCGAATTTGCTTTGCGTAACGATGTTCTATTCCCCATATGAATGTTAAATTATACGTTTAAGAGAGGCATTGCATACCGCGCACCTAACCACACTTGGTTTCTGGGACCCTTAATTGAACCCCACATAAATGTCACATAACAGGAGGCTCGTTTCGCTCGCATTAACATCTTTCTGGCTTATTATCCCGGCTTTCTAAATTCGAAAGTTGGCAGATAGACAGAAATATTGTATAAATGCCATTCTGCAAATGTGATTGGACCTTACTGTGCTCCACCAAGTTAGATTAGCAAAATAAAAATGTTCATTTGTTGTTTCGCCGTACTAGGTTTACATAATGAAACCATATGTGTACCATGTAATAGAAATATATCCACCGGATAATTTGTATGAGTAAAGCAATTGCCATTAAGATAGGGTGTGTTAGTGGGAAGACTAGCACATTCGCTAAAGATGTCGAAACGAAAAACCGTGAATCAATACATATAACATAATATTCAACATAACCATAACTGCTGCATCCCATAAAATAAAACATGTCAGCAAACCACCAAATACCATATTCGGTCAACTAATAGTATATGTATTTATGAAAACCAATTACCGGCACTTTTTGTTCGATTCCTATGCATTGACTGTATTCAAGTATTCTTTTGAAAGTAGGGTCTACGTCGACTTCTTCCACCTTATGTTCGCAGTTACACATCGTACATCTCCAGCCACATCGCGGATGAACTGCAGACGCTCACTGGGCATCGACCTCACGTCATCTACAACCGACTTCATCGCAGTCGCCTCGACGCCAACCGGGAAGTGAACGAGGCGACGCTCAATGTCCAGGTCTTGTCTATTTTCACATTCATAACAAGAAATTGCCAATTTCGTTTTATATATGTACATGTTTTATATAGCTGTTCCCCATAGCCAGTTTTACCAATAGTATTCCAACAAAAGTATGACATATGGCATATGGACATTATGTTGTATTTATATTGTTATCAAGCGCTGCGTTCTGGGGAGGATCCAGAGAGAGTTGTCTGGGGGGAGGGGGCGGGGGGGGGACAAACTTCCAGTTGCACATAGATTCCAGGTGTCGACTCATTGATTCATGACATCGGTAGAAGGAAAGATGTGGTGCTACTGGAGATAATTTGTTTCGGCCACTGGGACTTGAGTTTCAACACTGCCAGTGGGCTTATGTCGTCTGGAAAAAACGGGGTAGTTGGGGTGGGTGGGGAGGAATAGTATCGTATATAGAGGTGAGTATTATCTTCCGTCGAATACGCGTTGCTACTTTACTAGCTAATTCAATTTATATAGTTTCATTATATATTAATCTTAACTGAGTCTGAACGCTGCTATGTGTTCTGAAAGCAGGCCTAATAATAATCTATCAACTCTAAGAACTATATTGATAATTTCACTTCGATATATTGATACTTGGTGATAATCATGTCCACAAAGAATGCACCAGATAGGTATGTTACAATGTTAGCTATACCGATTAAATTGTCGATGCGTGCACGAGAGCAGCCATATTGAGATTGTTTTGTCAGGCGTCACTTCCAGGGGCCGTGTGGTGGCAGCACTGAGTCCCTCGCAGTGCAGTGATTCAGTCGTTTCTGATCCGTTTGGAACGATATTGAGCGAAACCATACACAACAGGTCCCCATTCCGTTGTCCGTAAACGTATCCATATTCGTAGTCTCGCTAACCGACTGTCGTTCGGCTGCGTCATTTCGTCGAGAAGATAGTAAGATCGTTTGGTCGGCTTTTGAATATTAGCCGTGTAAAGTGCTGCCACCTCGCGGAGCCTGGGTAATCGAGGCTAAACCTGCTACAATTCATTTTATGCTTCATAAACAACTGCAAATTTGTATTTCTGTACAGTTGTGTATGAATTTAAGTTAAATTTTGAATAGTTTTTATAATATCTGACAAAAGGTATCCGTATGTTTGTTAGTTCTAATTCGGCCTGAGAACCAATCAGCGCCTCTGCCCTAATCTGGAGGTAAGGCCGCCCTGTCGGTAAACATCGGCAGAGCATAAAACCTCAAGGCGGATTTGAGGGCCTGAAAGTGCTGCCCCCTCACGGCGCCTGGGTAATCGAGGCTACCATATTGGGATTGTTTTGTAGGAAGCTATACACGCCTACAATAACTTCACCGCCTTCATCAATTCCGCGAAGGCATCTATTGGAGGCCGAGCTCTGTTGCTCGACATTCACGGTCAGACGCACCCCGCCAACTGGACGGAACTCGGCTACTCCATTTCAAACACTCGTCTGAACAGCGGCTCCTACACGAAACAACACTCCACTATTAAAGCCATCGGCACGCTCGTTTGCAATACAGGTAACACTGACAGCCTAATAAAGACATTGCATTTATAATATACTTTTTTATTTTCGTTTCGTTTACATCGTTTATCTAACAATTATAATAAATGTAGAACATAAATGTGGAGGCAAATAAAATTATGTTACCGATAAAATATAAAAACAAAATATGTTATTATCGTTATCATCTTCGTCAATATTAACTATAGACAGAAAATACTATGAAGACGTTTCCAGAACGATTGACAAAGCCCATGATTACAGTATAACTATACCACAACATCGTCAAACGTTAATTAAAATAAACGAGGATGAGATACTTCGGTTAAATAATAAAGGTCAATCACGTCTGCTGTGTTCCGCAGACAACGCCTGCTTCCAAAACCTGGTCCGTGGCACGTCCCCCAACAGTCTCGGTCACTATCTGAGCAACGAGGGCTACCGTGTCGTGCCGTCTCCCGTCTTCCCCAGCCCGGGAGCGAGTGGCTACTACTCCGGCGGCTACGACGTGAGGACGCACGGGTCTCGCTACAGCGGAGTCGTCGACGCTGTCCAGGTCGAGATCCCGAGAGAAGAACGCTTCTCTTCCGTTCGCAGGCCAAAGATCGCCAGAGCCTTGGCTCGTGCTGTGAAGTACTTCATGGACGATCACTACTGACGTCACTGCTGATGTTGGGCTCAATGCGCTTTGCTTTTCATCATGACTAACCTTTAGCTTATTTTTTGTTTTAGTTAGTTGATACTAGTTGTAGACGACGGATTACTTCAGCATGTGTATTCTGTGTCTAATGAAAATACTATTTGAACATGTAGTAAATTAATCTATTAGTAATAAACCATTGAGCTGAATTGGAAACATACAATCCACATGTGTCGTATTAAATATAGTTAGTGATATACATTACACGTTGTTCACGTACTATAATAACACACCACAAGATGACTACCTGAATGCACATTGAGGAAGCAACATCTATTAAGCGGTGCACATAGTTAGCACACATACACGAATAGCATAACGCCAGTGTCACAGCTAAAATGTTTAATGAAAGAATATTAATGAATGAAGTTTATTTCCAACTAGACAATACAAAGAAAATGACACCAGTATACAATAACAACATGTGTAATAAAAACGTATAACAACATTAAAATCCATCTTTAGAAAGTAATATATTTGAAGAAGCAACACGTCTGAGTACACACGCTCAGTTGCAGCGACCTACCAATCGCAGCCGTCGCGCAAACATTTGCGCTCGCACAATCTCAAGGTCAGACGAAGGTCAAAGGACAAAGTATTTCATAATTCCAATGTTATCATCTACTAACACTATAACAATGTTTGCAATTCGGAAGGTTACAGGAGACGGATATGGCTACAGAAACTCTATCTTATATTTTTACTTTAAACAATTTGCATGAATTCAAAATGGCTGCCAATATGCTCAAAACTAATTATTATAATTTTAATGTGCACACGTCGCTGCATGCGTGTACTATAACATTGGGTATCGATACGTAGTGCACATCTACATTCATAGAGTTACTCACATTTACTCAGTTAATTCATGCAACGAAATAATGACCTTAGACAGCGACGACTGCATGAACGAAACGGTGGTGCAAACACTGCACTCAATGGAACGTCTGGAAAAAGAGCAGTATTCAAAATACGTCAACGATGTGCTTATTAAAAAGGAAGATCTCTATAAACAAGGCCATCAAGAAAAAAACTACTTCACTACGAAAAACTCAACAGCAAAACAACAGTTTCAACAAGTGAATAGTGACTGCAATCTCTTCAGCCCACTGTTCATTGCTGCACATGTTTGTAACATCAGACTATCGCAGCACCATCGAACACCTAGGCATCAAAATGAGAGGGTGTTTCTTGTTGGAAATGTGGTTCAATGCAATGCATGCATTAGCTCATGTTTGGTGCTCGTTAGTCGACGGTCCCCATATGCAGTGACAGCGCTGGCGGTCACGGATGGTCTTCATGTGCAAAATCTTACCCAATTGGTTAAATGAGACTATCGACATGGTACCTACGTATAGTCTCATTTAACCGACTCGAGCTCGGCTACGTGAATTCGCCAAGGAGACAATCTGGTGACAACGTAATTTCGCTGCTCGCTGCCGTCAAATGACACCACTGTTTTGAATTGACTCATGGGTTTACGTGTGTAATTGTTATTAATGTCTTATAACAACATGACATTATTATAAAATATACAGTGTATATACACAATATAAATAGTAGAAAATAACAAAAATAGTTGCGCCATCTAGTTATTATGCGGATGATATGGTAAACTGACTACGATAAATTTAAATGTCTGTTTATTTTTGTGTGACGCGTTTCAAGAAGTTTAATTTTGAAGAGTGTTTTGATATAATATTATTATCTGATGACACGTGTCTCATTGTTGAATTGTTTACTTCTTACTTGCGCGAGAGCCAATAATCGTGTGTACCTTAGTTACAAGACCACCCTGGCGATCAAAAATGCAGAGCGTTATATGACACGCCAGTCACGTCTGCTGTAGTGTCGTTGACGTGCTGTTTTTATGCAATTTTCGTTTATAATCAGATCCAAAGGACTCGAACAGGCTATGTATTATTTCGCATATAGGCGTAACTGGCAATGCAGAAACCTCCCTTTAAGTTGTACAGGTTTCTACACAAAAACCTCCCGTAGGTGAGAACTGCTACAGAGATGAGTTGTTATTTTTTAAACGTGTTTGCGTATATTAGTAATCGTGATTTTGAATACGTTTACGGACAACGAAATAGGGACCCGTTGCATATGGCTTCGCTAAATGTCGTTCAAAGCGGACCGGAAACAACAGAATCACTGCGAGGGACTCAGTGCTGCCACCACACGGCCCCTGGAAGTGACGCCTGACAAAATAATCTCACCATGGCTGCTCTCGTGCACGTATCGAAAATTTAATCTGTATAGCTAACATTGTAAAATACATATCTGGTACATATCTGGCAAATCACAGGAGAGATTTGGAGAAGATGGCCACAAACAGACACCTCGAGCAGGAGAAACATACACGGCAAATAAGAATTGTCACATCTGTGGCTGGTTCGTCTCTTGACTGGAGTGACACCAACAGTGCCTCCCTTATGAAGACACTACTTTGTACAATTCTACGTGGATCCTATTTTAAAGTGACCATTGTATTACTCAACCAGGTAATGTCATAAATACATTACACTCACACACCAAACACACACATACACACCACACACACACATATATATATACACATACACGCACATACACACATACATACATACATACATACATACATACATACACACATACATACATACATACATACATACATACATACATACATACATACACACATACATACACACATACACACACATGCACACACATACATATACATACACATACACACATACATACATACACACACACATACACCACACATATACACTCACACACCAAACAAACACACACACATACATACATACATACATACACACACATACACACATACACACACATACACACATACACACATACATACATACATACATACATACACACATACACACATACACACATACACACATACACGCACACATACACACATACACACACATACACACACATGCACACACATGCACACACATACATATACACACATACACCCATACATACACACATATACATACACACATACATAAAAATATACACACATATATACACACACATACGCATACACACACATACATACATACGCACGCACACATACACACACATACACACACATACACACACATACACATACACATACACACACATACGCACACATACACACACATACACACACATACACACACATACAAACACAGGGGCGATGCAACATGCACACACACATACATATACAAACACATACACACATACACACACATACATACACATACATACATACATACATACATACATACACACACACATACACACACACACACATACACACACACACACACACACACACACACACACACACACACACACACACACACACCACACACACACACAGGGGCGATGCAACATGTTGTGGTGCAACAGTCACTACTAAAAACTCATGCTTGTAGGAAACAGTTTTACTCTTTTTTATTAATTGTTTTTCAGACGTTTAAATAGTGTGTGTGTGAGCCATGGTGACGGAGGACGTGGTGACGGAGGACGTGGTGACGGAGGACGTGGTGACGGAGGACGTGGTGACGGAGGACGTGGTGACGGAGGACGTGGTGACGGAGGACGTGGTGACGGAGGACGTGGTGACGGAGGACGTGGTGACAGAGGACGTGGTGACGGAGGACATGCTTCCG
>OZ024854.1:20707600-20820100 GCA_964017155.1 Oasisia sp. SBJ-2009
ACAGAACTTTCCTCAGGATAGATCTTTTTCAGATAAAAAAAATAGCATTGAATGACGTCAACGTATACATTAACGTGACCTACTGGGAGTAAAAACGAATGTCGTATCCAGCCATCGTGAAAATGCTAAGTCTTTTGAACCTGTTGACCCCTGCAGTGACGCACACTGACGCCGATGTTGGATGTTCGCCATTTAAGCACTGATTGGGTGCAGCATGCTTACATCCACTGTCTTTAGTTTAATTCGCCCTTGACGCAAGTAGATTAAACGTGTTTTGTCTCCTCGGAAATACATCGGTAATGAAAAAAATAGATTATGATGGACAGTCTTTGTCGTCTGACTGATCTAACGCATGTGATCAGGCCATCAGCATGATCATTTGGTATACGAACTTATCTGTACATAAAGATCTACCATGTGCAGGTCTTTGTGAAAAGGCGGGACAACGTCGACACTAAAAGGGGTATTGTATATCCCTATAGCTAATCATTACCATGCAATTCGCCCAATTATTTGTGCATACTTATTGCAAATGGTCCCAACGAGCCAAAGTTTCCAGAATTAATTTCAAATAATATTAATAATAAATGTTTCCGTGAATGTGAATTTCTGCCACATGAATTTCCAATATGAGACATTACCAGGCTCTTTCCTTTAAGCTGCCATGGTATTTATATTCGTTCTTCTTCTGTTCAGCCTCAGTCATCTAGTCCTGATTTCTGTTTATCCCTAAAGTCAGTATTAGTATTGGGACTAGGGCTTTTGCTGTAGGTGCGTCTACTCTTCGGCATATGTGTGCTTCAGTTGCACGTACTGCAAAATTCCTTGCAACTCATTTCCTGATAGAAATCATCTCGCGTGCAATTATTCTGACAACCGATATTGTGAGTTAGTGTATTTACGCTGTTCGTTCAAGGACCCTCCGTTCCAGGACCATCAGTTTGCATGTGTGTTGGGATATTACAAATATTTGAATCATCGAACGATTTTCAGTTATTTTGTCAAAAGGATCTACGTATAATACGTTCAGAAGGAAACGATCATAAGCCAGAAATTGTTCGTTACCATACTGGCATGACTACTTGTAATTGTAAATTTCGTCAAATGTGGGTAGGAATATATGAATGGCCAACATTGTCCCTGGTTAATGATAATATCACGATTACAAACATAACAATTCATAACCATGTTCTTAATAACCATGTGTGTAAGGAATAATAATTTGTTTTTTTACCAAGACATATCCGCTCATACCTCATTTAGATGCAATTCAGTTAGGATTAAAGACATCAATGTGTCATTTACCTTAGGAGGTTCATCTAACAACACCCAACTCTATACGAATTGATTGATATTCATTCCACGGCCAACGTGACCAGGGGCAAGCATAGGCAACACACACACACACACACACACACACACACACACACACACACACACACACACACACACACACACACACACAGACACACACACACACACACACACACACACCACACACCACACACACACACACACACACACACACACACACCACACATACACACACACACACACACACACACACACACACACCACACACACACACACACACACACACACACACACACACACACACACACACACACACAGTCAAACACATTTGATCATGACGTGGAACATATATTTCTCGAAACACAAAAATCTGTTGGCGGGCGATATTGAATATTCATTAACATGCCTTATACGGCGGATATCAAACTAGAAATAATTCTTACAAACGATGAAAACAATGTATTAACTCAATGATTTGGCTGAAGCTTTTGTGCTGGCTTGACACTGTAGTTAGCTTCGTGCGCCCAGTCTGAAATTATAACCACGTAGGATTTCATGAGAAAAGATCTCCTATTCCTGAAGACGATTTTGTCGCGCGCTCACGGTATATATTTTTATTATCTATCAGTGTTGTTTTATAATTTATCTCTACATTTCTGACACATCGTTTATAAATTCGCCGTAATTTATACTAGCGACTATATATTAGCGATGTTTTTGTGGCACATGTTTATGCCGCGGCAGAGCTGTTGCAAAACATCACAATAACACATCACATCATATCATATTTTAATGATGTAGCTTAGCATTTTATTAATCAAACAAAACAGTTGTGAAGAAGAACCTCGAACCGAAATAACATTGCAAGTCCCTGCATTGCACACAACGCTAACTAATGGGAAATCTTGGATACAAAACAAATTAACAACGTAAATTTTGTCATTGATAGGGTTATTGTGCTAACGAAGAAAATACGGTTCTAAAAGCAATGTTTGTTAGGCCATCTCAACATTCATCGCACCAGTAACACCAACCTATACAAAATCAAATGTTTCATTAATGTTGTTTGGCTCCACGATGTGCAATCCACCTCTGGGATATCAACGTAAACACTGAACACTTGTTAGAGAAAACAAACATATATCAGCGGAATAAAAACAAAGGATTAAATGCAAATCATCATCGCTTCTAAACATCAAAAGAAGTACCGGTCACCTGTACAAATTGTAGCATATTTTGAGTTTTTAAAGTAAATAATCCAAACAGATTATATAGAATGATGCATACAATCATTTGTCACTTGTAATTGTTATTATCGTGGATGCACACAGCACTGCCAATGACTAAATAAACGCATTGTAGATGTGCTATTGTGCAAATGTAGTATATTCTAATAAGGAGTTATTTGATTGCAGTTAGCATTTGTCGCTCGCTGTTGCCATTCGCCAGTCAAATGAACATAACACTTGACATCAATTAAGGTAGCATTATTTCAAACATAGTAAAACTAAACAATTATGTTAAATAGTATGATAATAGTATTACGGTAATAAACATGGTAAACCCACACGCTTCTTACATATGTTGCTGGGTTGTTCTGTAATGTCTTATTCTAGTGATTGACATACTATTTTTACTTTTCTTCGATATATCAAGCAAAGCTCTACCCTTCCCCATATTCAAAACCGTACGAATCCGTCGCTACTCATTTATATTCTAAACCGTTCCTGCCATTAAGATGTAATAAGAGTTATATTTGCTTCTCATATCCATAATTGTGAAGTGCTTTCTAATTTTGAGGAATCGTATCACATGCCGTTTGTCTGCTATACACGGTGGCAATGTGCATTGGTGAGAGCCGTACACTTGCACGGTGGTATCAACACATATTACATTGAAAACAAAAAGAAATTAAAAACAAACCGAATTGCCGACCCACCCAGGCTCCAGTATAATTAATGCCAACATGATTACTGACAGATGGCCAACAAATACGTAATTAACATATAACATATTCTTAAGACAAATGATATGGCAGGAACCGTTTAGAGTTAAGTTTTCTTATTTCACCTCCTTTTTCTTATCTGCGTTTTCGTAGCATTCCCAGTCACAACCTTCGCACTGCTTATATTTTGGAATTTTTCTCGTGCTGAAATGGTCGGATTTCTTGATGACGTTGTAAAGATTCTGCCCAGGACAGTCTTTCGCAGCGGCATCACGGTGACCAAACATTTCGTAGCTGGTGCCGTCAAGAACTCCCTGTAAAAATACCCACACATGTATTGAATATGGAACGTATCAATACATATCACCTTGTATCACATAGGTTACTTCACCTTGAACACATTTTAGTCATATACTCTTTTGTTATTTTAATAGCCCCGCGTGGTGAGGAGACATTCTGTGAAGAGATGGTTACGAGGCACGACATGGGAAGGCCTGTAGAAAAGAAAGGCGGAAATGTGGGCGGTTGAATCTAGCCAAATGAAAACCAACCCATATGTTCTAAACAAGTATACTCAAATATATTCTAACAGTTGCCTGCAAATAATATTTTTATTGCACTGCTGTTATGGTCTAGAAATAAACAATACTCACATCGTCCACAGCACAAGCGATCAGGTTTGCCAAGGTCTGAAGCAACTTCTTACTCGGTCTCGTCTTTTGGAAGTTGCCAATAGCGCAGATTGAGACAGAGATCTTGTTGTAACCGTAAGCGTGCGCGCCTATGTATTCCCACCCGCGTCCCTCGTACGCCTTCCCGTCGTCTCCCACTAGGTAATTATATATCCAATGTCAGTCCATTCTATGTTGGAAATATAAATAAATAAATAAATATATATATATATATATATATATATATATATATATATATATATATATATATATATATATATATAATTTAGATGACATTGCTGACACTGTCACGTCCTATATTCTGTTTTGTGAACAAATGAAAATACAAACAAAAACTGTTAGAATTTTTCCGAACAATAAACATTGGATCAGTAAAGAACTAAAAGGTATCCTAAATGAGAAAAAGCATGAGTTTCTGAATGGAGATTGTACATCAGTTAGAGGGTTAAACAAGGAATTCAGAAGTAAATTGAAACTAGCCAAACTGCAGTACAAAGACAAAGTTGAGCGTAAACTCTTATGTGGTAATGCCAGCGATGCATGGAAGGGTCTTAACATAATGATGGGAAGAACTTGTAAAGAACAACCTTTGGTATATCTGACAATCCAGCAAAGTTTGCAAATGATTTAAACAAGTTCTATGCCAGATACGACAATACCGATTATAGTAATGAATGTGATTAACTATGTCAAACAATGAGCTCCAGCCCTGTAACACTCGTCGAAAGTGATGTTGTCAGATGTTTCTCACGTATTAACCCAAACAAAGCACACGGACCCGATGGCTTGACGGGCCGTGTTATGAAAGTTTGCGCGGTCTTTTTTTTTTACAAGATTTTTCCAATTGCTCTTAAACACACATTCTATGCCTCGCTCGTGGAAACAATCTACTATTATGCCCATTGCCAAAAAACCTGGCGCTAGATAATTTAATGACTTTCGACCAGTGGCGCTCACATCTATCATTGCTAAATGCATGGAAAAACTTGTATGTAATCAACTGATTAAGTCTGTGGCCAATCACATGGATCCCCTACAGTTTGCATATAGAGCTAAGAGAGGAGTAGAGGACGCAACATTAACTCTGCTCAACTTAATTGCCAGTCACCTAGACACTTCTGGAACTACCGTCCGTGTCCAATTTATGGACTTCTCGTCAGCTTTCAATACTATACAACCACACGTTCTGATTAAGAAGTTGTTGTCAGATGAGGTTATAGTAAATACCGGAGCTCCACATGGATGCGTCCTTTCACCAATTCTCTTTTCCATTTTTACGAATGACATACCATGTAACAATTCATTTCTTACCCTGATCAAAAACGCAGATGGCCATCTTAAGGATAAATTATCTCTTTTTGAGTATCGTCTCCAAATTGATGCGTTAGCTTCTCAGTTTATCTCCACCTTTCTTAAACTGAATACAACGAAAACTAAACAGTTAGTGTTTGGATGAGGAAGGATTAGTCAGACACCGGAACCGATATTGATAAATAATCAAGAAGTTGAAATAGTCAAGAGCTTTAAGTATCTAGGTACTGTGCTTGATGATAGGTAGTCGTTCTGTGAACATATCGATTATGTATAGAAGAGAGCCCAACAGCGACTTTTTCTACTGAGAAAGCTGAAAAGCTTTAATGTTAGCCAGCACATTCTCTAACTTGTCTACAGCAGTTTGATAGAGAGCGTTCTTTCTTTCAATGTAATTACATGGCATGGCAATGTCAGTGGAAAAAATGAAGTAAAGCTTGCTCGCGTAGTTAACACAGCAAGCAAGTTAATTGGCACCGATCAAAAACAGCTGTCCAGCATATATAAAGATGCACTGAAAAGGAAATCCACACACATTCTCTATGATCCTGCCCATCCTCTGAATCAAGCCTTTCAGAAACTGCCATCAGGGAGACGTCTAAACGTTCCATTAGCCAAACAGAAACTCTTCACAAAATCGTTTGTACCCTCTGCCATTTTTATTTTAAATGCTAAATGATAATGCTATATTCAGCGAGTCATTAATTAATTGTTACATTTTATGTGTCTCATATTCTTATGGTAACTCTTTATTTAATCTTATTTATTTATCAATTTTAGTATTATGTTATTACTAATGTTATTGTCTCCTATCAGAGACTCATTTTAAGAAATTAGACAAGCTTATTTCTTTATTTATCTTAGTAGCTATTTTTATACGTAATTTATTATTATACTTGACCTATTTTAGTGATGACTATGCTTACTATCATTTTATTGTGTATTGACAACTGTAGACCCTATATGATTCACCAATGTTTTTATTACTGTCATTTTATGTGTGACTGAAGAAACATTTCCGTTTTTAATATGTTTTTAAAAGGACAATACAGTTTTTTTAATCTTTGAATCTTTGAATATATTATACATGAGTGAGTGAGTTTATTTGGTAAATATTATGGACATGACAATTAAACAGAGTTTAGATGCAAAGGCAAACAAAAAAATAAGCATATATAATATTACCTAGGATAAACACATTAAAGTACACAAAAGTACACTTATTTCTAATGTGGTCCTCATAAATAATAATAAGAATGCGTCTTGTGTGAACATAATTTCAGAGATTATAATCTCTTATTATTCACCAATGTATTTAATACCATTAATTAATACCATTAAACTATAATATTAAACTAATTTGGTTACATTTACGTACATACATTTTATATAGAGGAAAGTAAACAAGTACATCACCAATCGCGTTGCATACCTAAATGTTTTACTTTTACATGGAATTATACCTGTTAATTACAAATTCGATGAAGACACGGTGCATCACTAGTGAATATATAAATCCATGATGTACATGTTGCGGCATGACAGCGGGTCATTCTTGAAATACTATTAACGGTGCTTGCATTTGCAAATATCACTCATCGCAATGGTCTTCCATACCATACATGGGAACATAACTTGCGGATGCCTATTGTGCTAACTAGCTGCACTAATCAATGTTCTATTTTACAGCAATGGTATGCATGTGTTGTAGTATCTCAGGTATTGCAACACCTCAGGGAGTTTGACGCCCCTGCCATGTAGAGTTGTAAACCACTGCCTTGTGGTACATGTTCGAGACAGAACCGAAGGCTAAGGGAGCAAACCCTAACCAGAAAACCTTTTAACTGTGGCAGCATCAAGGGCGGTTGATGTATGGAACTCCCAATATCTCTCGACCAACCACTGCAGGGCCAAATAGTTTGCGCTTGTCTTGATATGTACTTGCCGGTGTGAGACCTCTATTTGCTCCCCGAGAGAGCTTCCAGTAACTTGCAACTGCACGAAACCGGATCGGCCGTCGCCCGGGTTACTAAGGACCGCGCTGCTCGACCTCATCTTCCGTCGACAGTGGCAAATCAGCTAGGAAGGTGAAGAACAAGACAACTACTAACAATTGCATAATGGAACGTATGGGCTCTCCTCAACCGAGAAACAAGTAACCAACCAGAAAGACGTAAGGCACTAGTAGCAATGGAACTTGCCAAATACAACATCGATATCGCCGCCCTATGGGAAACACGGTTCTTAGAGTAAGGTAGTCTCAACGA
Organism: Oasisia sp. SBJ-2009; assembly: GCA_964017155.1. Classification (NCBI taxonomy): domain Eukaryota; kingdom Metazoa; phylum Annelida; class Polychaeta; order Sabellida; family Siboglinidae; genus Oasisia; species Oasisia sp. SBJ-2009. The sequence goes on from OZ024854.1 coordinate 20,715,130, forward strand.
CTTGGAATACTGTTTCTTCTGGAGTGGCAAGCCCGAAGGATAAAGAAGGGAGGCCGGATGGCTTTCTTATCAAAAAGGATATCGTGACAAAGCTGACAGAAATGCCACGGCCAATAAATGACAGAATCATGACGATGAGACTACCTCTGAGCAAGGACAACTTCGATACAATTATCAGTGTGTACGCTCCAACAATGACAAACCCAGATGAAAACAAGGAGGCCTTCTACAACCAGCTGGCAAGTGTGCTCAATGGCGAGCTTCTACTGGTTCTGTGCTCTGAGTTGGAACTGATGGTGACGAACACCATGTTCAAGCAGAAGGATAAATGTTAAATCACTTGGATGCATCCTCGTTCCAGGCACTGGCATATGATCGACTTCGTCATCACGAGGTGTCGGGATAAGATGGACGTCTACAGTACCAAACGTTGTTTTCAGAATACGACAAAAGCGCAATAGGCAAGGGAAAAGTAAGCCGACCGACCAAGTTCAACATAGCAAAACTAAGTACCATCAGGGAGAGTTTTGAGCAGGAGATGGACAGTGGTCTCGCCCATTGGGAGTAGAAGGAAATCTCACCACCAGACGAGGTATATGCAGCTCTGCAGCAGGTCGTATACAGCAGCCAAGACATATCTTGGACTGGTTCGACCCAAGCAACCAGGAGCTACAAACTCTTATGAGCAGAAGAGACCAAGCCCACCAGAGAGTGTTACAAACCTGGAGCACAAGATCCACCACTGCAGCATACAAAGATGCCTGCAGACTGCTACAAAAACACACCCGTGCACTGAAGTCACACTGGTGGGAAAGGAAGGCAGTAGAGCTGCAGAGAGCTGCTGACAGAAACGACATGAAGGGCTTCTACAATGGACTGAAGGAAGTGTGGGGACGCAAGAAAAAGGGACCTGTTCGCCTGAAATCAACAGATGGAATGGAGACCTTCTCTGATAGCAAGAGAGTTGTGACAAGATGAAGTGACCATTTCCAGAAGCTCCTCAACGTCCCTGGCTACATAGATCACGAAGCTCTGGACAACATCCATCAGTGCATTACTAAGACAAGCTTCGATGACATTCCATCCATGGCTGAGATGGCTAGAGCGATCGCCGGCCTGAAAGATGGCAAAGCACCTGGGGGAGATTGGATTATTTCTGAAGTATGGAAGCACGGAGGAGACAATCTGTTCAGCAGACTGCACCAAATAATCACCAATGCCTTGGAGGTGGCTTCTGTACCACAAACATGGAAGGATGCCAGCATTGTAACCATCTACAAGAAAGGTGATCGAACAGACTGTGGGAAATATAGAGGAATCTCTCTTCTTTCTATAGCAGGCAAGATCTTCGCCAGGATCCTCCTCAACATACTATCTGCCCACATAACACCAGAGGTAGTTCCGGAGACACAATGTGGCTTCAGAGGTAACCGGAGCACCGTGGATATGATATTTTTTCTCCGACAAGAAAAGTGCATTGAGCAGGACCGACCATTGTGCATGGTGTTTGTCGACTTCAGTAAGGTGCTCGATACAGTAGGGAGGACCGAGCTATGTCAGCTACTGAGGAAATATGGATACCCAAATAAAGATAATTATGATATCTAGAATTTTGCAGCTAATGTGTGCGCCCACAAGAGTGGAATACTAGTTTAAGTTACTGACGTTTGAAAATCCTCACCGCTTAACGCTTACATCAACATTGAACCGAATTATCATGCGGTACGTTTGCAGTGGCGCCCTCTTTCGTGTATCACATCGTTCCTACAGATGGCGCTACGTGTCATTTAGAATCAACAATATTGCCCGTCAAGTAAATGTATAAAACGTGTCAAAAATGTATATTGTATAAATAAGAAAACGACATAATAAAAGTATCTATGGTAAACAACAGTTCGTCCTCTGTTTGTTTGTGTGCCCCTACGTCCGTCATTGTGCATGCATTTCGCTGAAATGTTAACATAGCGTTCGCCTTTGTCGTTAAATCTAAAAGAGCGAGAGCGAGTGATTTCTGACAACATGTAGTCTCGCTTAGCCGACTGTCGGTCGACTGCATAATACGCAGAGAAGACAGTCTGGTGTCTTTGCCGGCTTTTGAATTTAATCCGTGTGGAGCTAAGCAATGCTGTCACCTCACGGATATTGGATAATCCTGCAGTAATTCCCGTTTTATAAACACTTGTAAATTTGTATTTATATTTATGTTGTGTTAGTATAAGTTTAATTTAGAATAATTTGTATAATATAGCATTATCTTATCTAAAGAGTACCGTCATTTAATTTGTTATTTCAAACTCGACCTGAGAACCAAACAGCGTCTCTACCCTAACCTGGTGTACGGCCGCCCTGGCGGTTACATCGGCATCCCATTGATTCCCTAGGCGGAGTTGAGGGACTGAAAGTTACACCCATTCACGATGTATAGTTCATGTTGTACAATCATAGATACCTATATATCATAATAATTACAACACGTGACGTTTTCACCATTTTATGTCGTATACATAATCGAGAAATAATACTGTGCTCTTTGTTATTGTCACGTGAGCTTATCGGGCCCTTTCCTGTAAGCAGCCATCGTTGTTATATTCGAGCCCAAGACAGGCTACCAAGGCAGGTTCTCTACTCTCAACTGTCTTCTGGTCACAGAAAGAGAGGGCGCCCTCGTCTCTGATTCAAGGATACCATCAAGAGAAACCTGAAGCTGAGAGTGAGAGACATCAAAATCGACTCATGGACATCACTCTCACAGCAGAGAGATAAATGGAGAACAACAGTCAAGTGATGGAAGCAGTCTTTGTCGCTTCGCGACCGACAGCACGATGTTAACTCCTGCACAGGACACTGTTCAGCTTCAGTTATCTAGTCCTGATTTCTTTTTGTCCCTAAAGTCAATATTAGTATTGTGGCTCGGGCCTTTGCTGTAGGTGCGTCTACTCTTCGGCATATGCTAGCTTCAGTTGCACGTACTGCTAAATTCCCTTTCAACTCATCTCCTGATCGAAATCAACTCGCGTACAATTATTCTGACTGATATTGTGAGTTAGTGTATTTATGCTGTTCGTTCCAGGATCCTCCTTAGATGACACCAGTTTGCATGTAACCAATATTTATCACAAATATCATCGAACGATTTTCAGTTATTTTGTCGAAAGGATCTACTCGGTGCTGATGGACTGCCTCCCTGTCTCCTTGTCACCATGTCTGTCTTCCTCTGCCTCCCTGTCTCCTTGTCACCATGTCTGTCTTCCTCTGTCTCCCCGCCTCCCAGTCGACACCCCTCTCAGCGATGCGTGGAGAGGTTGAACTTACAGCGAGACGGTGAGAGCAGGTCCTCACTGCTCGGTGAGAGCAGGTCCTCACTGCTCTGTGATACGTAAACATGAAACAGACCCGTGCACGCGAAGATCGTAAAAAATAAATTGTTGTTGTTGCTGTTGCTGTTGCTGCTGTTGTTGTTGTTGTTGTTGTTGTTGTTGTTGTTGAAATAAATGCTTTCTCCATGTGTCAGTAGTTGGACCACTTTAAATGTTCTTCACCAGTAATAACACGTAACATTCATAGTCTATGACGTTCATGTCTTATGACTACATAAATTACACTTCCCGTGATTTATGCCCACCATTATTTATTAAACGACGTAATGTGTATAACGCTGTCCTGGATAGCCCTGACCTATGAAGAAGCAATGCCGTCTAGGAGAAAAAAGATTCTGATACAAAGAAGTAAACGTTATATACTTTGGTGAACAATGGTTCATTATGGTGTGCTAGACGTCATTGTCACTGCTGGAGGTGATGTCTTACCGTGCCTCTTACAACGACAATTCCTGCACCCACGCTGTATCACTTGTTACCTTACCAACCGTGTAAGCCAAGTCTACCCGAGGCAACAACACTGTATGAACAAGACATTGGCTGAGTCATTGGTCAGGTCAAGGCCATTTCATATTTCCGAGAATTAAAACAACTTTAAAATAGGATCAGTTCTGTGAATTGGCGTCGGTTCAGTGCATAACGATGACGTGCTATGTGCAGGTCGCGACCTTGTCCAGGTGACGAGATCAGCACGTTGCGCACGTACGCCAAAGAGTAAATCGGTGCAGTCACAGCCTGGACAATAACTCGGAGATCACCGCCTGATGCCCGGAGTATTTCTGCGAAACTGTCGTCCTGGCTGTGTTACTTGTGTGAACCCGGAGTACGACTCGTTGCTCAGTCCAATCGAATGTATGATCAGTGTGTTAAAATTACATTCTGAGTTATAGCACCTGGTACCGTTTGTTAAATGTTGTTTATAAGAAAGTGTGTGTGTGTGTGTGTGTGTGTGTGTGTGTGTGTGTGTGTGTGTGTGTGTGTGTGTGTGTGTGTGTGTGTGTGTGTGTGTGTGTGTGTGTCCATGTGTGTTGCGTGTGTGTGTGTCTGTGTGTGTGTTTGCGTGTGCGTTTTTTGTGTAGTACGAACACCACTTATTTACCTTATCATACTTGATACACGCATACACACACACCCATGCACACACATACATATCCATACACCTATATACACACATACACTATACATACACATACATGAACCGTCCGGTATAGATAATTATATTATGTTCACGGAGAGTTTAGAATTATTATATATATTATTAAATTCATACTTATTATTTTATAAATAAAGCATAACGCAGGTGTCATACGATTAATCTTGCTTTTAAACATGTGAATGTACTTTACGAAGAACCATGGTTTTTGGTTCAATTTTGAACCATGGTTCAATTTTTATTTCTCTCTAAAAGGTTTGTGCTATGTTGTTATGTAAAATATCTTGGAAGAAGGAGATACAAAATGTGTTTCGAATGTCGCCTTCCATTAGCATAATAATCAAAACAATTCAAGATATTGTAAAAGTTTAGTGAACATAGAGGGTTAAAAACACCAAGGATGTTTGTGCAAGCATAACAATTAAACTATTCAAGATTTTCAAATAATAGTTTGACATTCTTTGATTTCATCGTTCTATTGTGTCTGTTGCTGAGGACGATGATGAACCAGCGACGAAAGGTTCAACATATGTTTGGATTCAGTAATTCCCACACTGTGGAATGTGTAGAACAAATTGTAGTACATGCGCAAATGACAAATGTATAGCTGGCTTGGGCTTGTCCCATTAACAAACGTAGTAATGGACCTGTTTTTTTTTCTTGCATGACTGTGTCGGGCTTCAGGCCCATCTGTCAGACAATTGTGGGCAATACCCTCTGGACTGTTGCCAGTCATCAGTCAAACAGAATTCAGATAACAACAGGCAGTTACCGAGTCAATCACGGCCACGGTCCTATTACGTTGTGGCAAGCTTCGCTGGATTTACCTGATACAACGACGATAATATTCGCCAGGTAGGCTAACAGTGGACGTGAGACACGTGTGTCCACCTCGGGGTACAATTCCTTTTGATCTTACAAGCCAAATAAAAAATAGTGCACGTGTCACTTACATGACATGCCGCGTACTTGGTCCTACGTCCCGTACGGCGAACCCTGTAATCGTCACCGATGATTTTATAAGCGGTATGACAAAGAGGTGCGCGCGGCTGTAGCGTGACAAGCCTTGCACCTAGGCCTACTTGAAGGACGTGACTGACGCTACGACTAGTTGTATAAGTTACAGGTGTACGTGTCACTTAATTGGACCAAGGTAGTGAACGTGACCATGTAGGCGGATTTCTTGCTTAGTTGGGGTCATACGTTGTGACACTCCGCACGACAATTACGTTGAATATTTATCCGTTGTGGGTGACATGTGAGTGTGTGTGTGTGTGTGTGTGTGCGTGCGTGCGTGCGTATGTGCGTGCGTGCGTGCGTGCGTGCGTGCGTGCGTGCGTGCGTGCGTGCGTGCGTGCGTGTGTGCGTGTCTACCTGCTAGGGTAGTATTTAACTGTTAGTAGATGTTAGGGGTGAGGGATGGTTCATGTCATATTCATTGTAAATTGCCATGTATTGCTAAGTTTATTTAGGCGGGAGTAACGAGAAGGTCCCCTAGGTACGCCCCAGATGTGTGTGTGTGTGTGTGTGTGTGTGTGTGTGTGTGTGTGCGTGCATGCGCGCGCGCGTGCGTGCGTGTGTGTGTGTTTGCGTGCGTGTCTGTGTGTGCTTGCGTGCGTGTGTGCGTGCATGCGTGTTACGTACAGACAAAAGTACACGCACACACACACACACACACACACACACACACACACACACACACACACACACACCACACATCCGACCACTGCAAAGACACGCCAGTAACCAAACAATCACCCGACTGTCTTGGCAGCTTAGCTGAATGCTAAATGACGCAACACAATGCGCCACTGTTGACAGAAATAGCACCCGTCGCTCAGTGTAATGATAGGTTCGGAACACTATTACCGTCACAATAATTATTATCCAAACAACTGCCATGTGACACGGCTAACTGCGGTCGTGTATTTGAACTGCATGACGTTTAGTAAGCGTTCACGGAAGGAACATGGGCATCTCGTAAGATGTGATGGGTGGGTTATTATCTTCTGCATAAATGTATTTGCCATAACTCTGAAGTATAGTATGCATTACCGAAATCACTATCTTTGTAAACACTACATGTTAAGACTGTTAATGCACAACGTTACATAAGGTACGGGCTCATCATAAAATGGCAGTTGTCATGATGTATTATATTTCACAAAACTCTATCTTTATCACTCTTAGAACATACTCCAATGCTGCTGATGCTGTTGCAAATGGCTAATTTTGTAGTAATAAACATGGTAGGTGGATATGACCACTTACACTTGTTATACATATATATATATATATATATATATATATATATATATATATATATATATATATATTATACATACGTTTTGATGACTGCATGGATTTTTTCATCAAGTAATATTTACGTATACAATCTTCGTAATGAATCTTCTACAGATGAGTCCATTTAGCAATTAACTCTGTACCACGTCGTCTATATATTCCGGACAGTTGCTAATAATAAACTGAACAATTGAAACATAATCAATAGTTATCGATGTTTTATTAAGCTGTTAATTGCACGTAGGTAGGCGCAGGTATTCTGCATATCACATAAGTGACACGTGTATCATTTTTTTTCGGCTTGTCCTTAACCTCCACCCGGGGAATATTATCTCTCTGAATCAGGTGAAATCAACGAAGCGTGTCACAACGGCACAGAACAGTCGCAGTGACTGGCGCTATCTGCCTGTTCATCTAAATACTGTTTAACTGATGACTGGCAACAGGCCAGACAGTACTCACCACAATTCTCTGATAGTTGGGCCTGAAACCAGACGTTCTCTTGTAAATAGTACGTTCATATGTAGGATATTTAACGAGATATCCAGATTCACCCATTTTTCAACAATCAAAATGGAATAATAGTATTTAAGAATGTTGCCCAAAATAACACCGATATACTTTGTTTATAACAATGCTGTCACAAACATCACAACTTTAGTTCGTTAAACACTAACAATATTTTGAATTGCTTTTACTATCATCATGCGGTCGGTCGCGAAGCGACAAAGACTGCTTCCATCACTTGACTCTTGCTCTCCATTTATCTCTCTGCTGTGAGAGTGATGTCCAGGAGTCGATCTTTATGTCTCTCAGCTTCAGGTTTCTCTTGATGGTATCCTTGAACCGGAGGCGAGGGCGCCCTCTCTTTCTCTGACCAGAAGACAGTTGGGAGTAGAGAACCTGCTTTGGTAGCCTGTCTGGTGACATCCTCATGAGGTGTCCAGTCCACCGGAGATTCTTTCTGATCAGAAGATCTTCCATAGATGGTAGCCCTGTCCGTTCGAGTATTTCCTTGTTTGTCACTTTGTCCATCCAGGTTATCCTCATGATCGATCGCAGATGTCGCATCATGAAGGCATGCAACTTTTTCACCTGTCGTCTGTACACTGTCCATGCCTCGGCTCCGTATAGGAGGGTGGACAGCACGATTGCACGGTATATCTTGCCTTTAACCCGCATGGACACATGGTGGTTGTTCCAGAGTCTCTGGCGTAGTCGGCCGAAAGATGCACTAGCCTTGGCCATCCTCCTCTGTATTTCATCGTCAATGCATCCATCACTTGATATAGTGCTTCCGAGGTAGGTGAATTCCAGAACAGAGTTCAACTTGTTTCCATCAACCATGATATCCTCCTCTCGGGTTCTTGTAGAGTTGGGTTGGTACAGCACCTCGGTCTTCTTGATGTTAATCTTCAGGCCAAACTTCTTTGACGCATTGGAGAAAGCATCCACTATATTCTGCATCTCTTCAGCAGAGTGTGCAACCAGTGCACTGTCATCTGCGAATAGCAGCTCTCTCATCAGTATCCGAATAGTCTTGGTCTTCGCTCTGAAGTGTGCGACGTTGAATAGGTCAGCGCTCTGTCTGGACTGTATGTAGACACCATCCCCCGTGTCTCGGAAAGCATCATCGAGCATTGCTGATAGGAAGATGGAGAACAGCGTGGGGGCCAGTACACATCCTTGCTTGACCCCATTTGTGACACTGAACGATTCCGAGACTTCCCCTCCAACACTAACATTTGCCATCATTCCGGTATGTAGTGCTTCGATCATTGTTGTGAACTTCTCTGGGCATCCATACTTCCTCAGTAGCTGCCATAGCCCGGTTCTCCCAACTGTATCGAACGCCTTACTGAAGTCGACAAATACCATGTACAGTGGTCGGTCTTGCTCAATGCACTTTTCTTGTAGTTGTCGGAGACAAAATATCATATCCACGGTGCTCCGGTTACCTCTGAAGCCACATTGAGTCTCTGGAACTACCTCTGGTGTTATGTGGGTAGATAGTCTGTTGAGTAGGATCCTGGCGAAGATCTTGTCTGCTATGGAAAGAAGAGAGATTCCTCTATAGTTCCCACAGTCTGTTCGATCACCTTTCTTGTAGATGGTTACAATGCTGGCATCCTTCCATGCTTGTGGTACAGAACCCACCTCCCAGGCATTGGTGATTAGTTGGTGCAGTCTGCTGAACAGATTGTCTCCTCCGTGCTTCCATACTTCTGCAGGAATTCCATCTCCTCCAGGTGCTTTGCCATCTTTCAGGCCGGCGATTGCTTTAGCCATCTCATCCATAGTTGGAATCTCATCTAGGCTTGTCTTGGTAATGCGCTGCGGGATGTTGTCCAAAGCTTCGTGATCTATATCTCCAGGGACGTTGAGTAGCTTCTGGAAGTGTTCACTCCATCTTGCCACAACTCTCTTGCTGTCAGAGAAGGTCTCCATTCCATCTGCTGATTTCAGTTGAACAGGTCCCTTCTTTTTGGGTCCCCACACTTCCTTCAGTCCATTGTAGAAGCCCTTCATGTTGTTACTGTCAGCAGCTCTCTGCAGCTCCACTGCCTTCCTTTCCCACCAGTCTGACTTCAGTGCACGGGTGTGTTTTTGTAGCAGTCTGCAGGCGTCTTTATATGCTGCAGAGGTGGATCTAGTGCTCCTGGTTTGCAACACTCTCTGGTGGGCTTGGTCTCTTCTGCTCATAAGAGTTTGTAGCTCCTGATCGTTGGGGTCGAACCAGTCCTGGTGTTTTCTGTCTGGCTTGCCAAGATATGTCTTGGCTGTGTTGTACACGACCTGCTGCAGAGCTTCCCATTCCTCGTCTGGTGTTGAGTTTTCCTTCTCGTCCCATTGGGCGAGAGCACTGTCCATCTCCTGCTCAAAACTCTCCCTATGGCTGGTGGTACTTAGTTTTGCTGTGTTGAGCTTGGTCGGCTGACTTGTTCCTTGCCTGCTGTGCTTTTGTCGTATTCTGAAAGCCACTTTTGACCTCAGCATCTGGTGATCGGTCCAACAGTTTGCTCCACGCATGGCTCGGGTACTGTGGATGTCCATCTTATCCCGACACCTCGTGATGATGAAGTCGATCATATGCCAGTGTCTGGAACGAGGAACTGGTCTTGCGTTCATCCTTCTGCTTGAACATGGTGTTCGTCACTATCAGTTCGAACTCAGAGCACAGAGCCAGTAGAAGCTCGCCATTGGAGTTGCATTTCCCAATCCCATGTTTGCCCATGACCAAGGGCCACTTGTCATTGTCTCTTCCTATCCTCGCATTGAAGTCTCCTATCAGCAGTAGCTTATCTGTACGGGGGATGCCACTGAGCACACTTGCCAGCTGGTTGTAGAAGGCCTCCTTGTTTTCGTCTGGGTTTGTCATTGTCGGAGCATACACGCTGATAATTGTAGCAAAGTTGTCCTTACTCAGAGGTAGTCTCATCGTCATGATTCTGTCACTTACTGGCCGTGGCATTTCTGTAAGCTTTGTGACGATATCCTTTTTGATAGCAAAGCCCACTCCGGCCTCCCTTCTTTCTCCTTCGGGTTTGCCACTCCAGAAGAAAGAGTATTCCAAGTCGTTGAGACTACCAGACTCTGAGAACCTTGTTTCACATAGGGCGGCGATGTCGATGTTGTATTTGGCAAGTTCCATTGCTACTAGTGCCGTGCGTCTTTCTGGTCGGTTAGCTCCTTCTCGGTCGAGGAGAGTCCTCACGTTCCATTGTCCAATTGTCAGTAGTTGTCTTCTTTGTCTTCTTCTTCCTAGCTGATTTTTCACTGTCGATGGAAGATGAGGTCGAGCAGCGCGGTCCTGTGTAACCCGGGCGACGGCCGATCCGGTATCATGTTTCGTGCAGTTGTACATTTCATGGAAGCTGCTAGCAAAAATTGTTGAAGTGCCGCTGGCTTTTGCAAGTTACTAGCGACACTCTCTCGGGGAACAAATAGAGGTCTCACACCGGCAAGAACATGTCAAGACAGGCGCAAACTATTTGTCCCTGCAGTGGCTGGCCGAGAGATGTTGGGAATTCCATACATCAACCGCCCTTGATGCTGCCACAGTGACATGGTTTTCTGGTTAGGGTTTGCTCCCTTAGCCTTCGGTTCTGACAAGAACCTGTACCACAAGGCAGTGGTTTACAACTCTGCATGGCAGGGGCGTCAAACTCCCTGAGGTATTGCAATACCTGCATTGCAATACCTGCATACAATAATTTTTACTATCACATTACTAAAATACCAACATTTGCAGATAAATTTGTGTAGGCCTACTCCCAAGATAGTTCACATATAACATAACGCAACGCATGTTAGATAATTTACAGCTCAACGCAACACACCAAACCAGATGAGTTATACTTCCAGAGTGTTGCTACCATTCGCTGTATGAAGTGTATAACAAATATTTCTAATACGTTACATTTTCCCTACATCATACGCATTTTTACATTTTCTATAAAATAAACTTAAATACATAACTATGAATGGTTGGTAGTAAACCATACATAGATATTGCACAACTGAAATGTTGCATTTTCGAATAACTGGATGTCCAATTGTTTTACGTTGTTGTTGGAAGTAAATTACTTACTTACTTACTTTTTAGCAGATACCTACCCGACCACCTACCCGACATGACTAAACTGATTTTATCACATGTCAGGGTTTAGAGTTTACATTCGCCACCAAAACTGCATTGCCAGTGCATTGGGGTCATCGTTCACGTTTTAAAATAATCTTAAATAGAGGATACTGGAACTAAGCGTACCCATTTCCCATAATTCATTTATTGATTAATTTCGTCTTGACATATCCGATATGATTTTACCTCGTGGCCGCAGAGGCTCACATAAGCACAACACGCCGACTTGTCCAGTACTCCTGTCGCATGACGTCATCGTGTATGTGAGGGAGTTCACGACTTCCCTCGTCTCCGTTGTTTTGATGTTTGGTCTACCTGATCTACAACACCCCTTCTATCCGTGAACAAAGTCCAACCCTGCCCCCCCCCCCCGAATGTAAATAATACAACACTACCCTCTCCGTTCTAAAAAGGCAAGGAATCCGTTCCAAAATCTGGCTTCGATGCCTGCTCAGACTCAAATCCAACAGTTTGTGACACATTTATAATCAACTAGTTTGTGCGCCATCGGTAGCAAAGAAAGGCATTTCGTTCAAAGTACTTCAAACCATATATTGTTTTAATTCATCCACCGATATAGTAAACTTGTCGCTGTTACGAAATCCAACTCCGAATGTCAAATGTACCTTCTGCTTCGTCATGTCGACATAACATCGACACATTTAGAAACGTCAACTTGCTCCAGGACTTTAGCAAGAAAAAAGTTAATTTCTCGGTATTGCTATAGGGAGTCAATGACGCAAACAATCCAGTGCAGACACGAACTGGGTCAATACGATGGTCCACTTCGATGTAGTGGACGTCACTGTCACCGCCGGTAATGCCTTGTTACTGGGCCGGTGTAACACAATACTTGACTTCGGCTATAAAAGCGGCGTGGTCTCGCGGTTTCACAGGTCGGGTCCGTCGGAATTGCGCAAGATTAGTTTGGTGAGTTCATCCAGTTTTCAAATCAGCTTACATATTAAATTGAAATTTATATAAGTTGGGAAAACATGGATTAGTGCATGATTGTGTGTTCTTGTTCAAAGGACATAATAGCAGATATGTACCAGATACTATTTTAGTGCGTGTAAGGTGAAACGTAACATGACGACACTGGGTTAAAGCTATTTTCTTAGAGCTTTTATCTTCTAAATATAAATATAAATTTCAAGTGAATTAGCATGATTCGTGTCGTGCAGAATATATAATTTTCTTACCTGTACACTTTGCCAAAATATTTAATGATGTGGAGATAGCATGGAATAAAATATGTATAATTATATCAACGGGCTGTATATGTATTATTCCACTGGTCTGATCTGGCGACCGGTCATTTCACAAATGCACACTTGATCAAATATCATTTGAAATACCATGATACCATATAAGTACCATGGCATTTTAGTACGAATTAAATAAGTACGTATTGTCCATGTTTTGCGTACAGTTTCTTAAAAACAGTTACACTTTATAGTTTAAAGAGAAACATAGGGCGATTTTTGATTTGATAAATGAGTTAATACATACTAACCATTTGCAAATATAATCAGCATTTTCAAGTCAATGGTTAACTCAGAAAGCTATTTCAAAGGGAAAAATATTAATAAAACATCCGACATTCCGGAGGTAGACGTCTTACTCGTGGCGATTTGCTTGACCAATATGCGCCGAACTGTGACGTTTGTAATGACGCGCTATGTTCCTAGGTTTAATTGCTTTCAGAAATTCACTTTGATTCAGTTGCTGGGTTTAACCTTGGCACTCATGATTGTTATGATACTGTTACAAACATCAAACGTACAAAATACACTACGAAATATACTAAGAAAACATAATGGTACATTCGTAATCGCATCCTAGCAAATATAATATTGTAATATGTATAAAATTAAAACCTTTTTAACAGAACATTATTACTTATGGGTACAATTATTTTGCTGCAGCTGTTGCAACTTCAACCACTGTGGAGCGTCACGATGTCTCTTCGCCGTCTCGTCTCCGTCATGGTGTTGGCTACACTTGTCCTGGCGGTGACAGCAAGCGTACGCGTCATGTACGACAGCCCGAAGCACTACATCAAATACGTCACCGGCTGCCTCAATATCATATTCACCACGCCACACGGGGGACACCTCAGACCCGAGTCGATCCCCGACCGGGAGGCCGGGTGTTATGTGGACGGCAAGTGTGTGTTCGTGCACGGGTGCACGGGGCAGCAGGATCCCGTCAACTGCCGCGCCAAGATCCTGGCAGACAGGTGTGTTGTGATCAACTCTCGCTTGTGTATGCGTACGTGCCTGCGTTTTTGCGTGCGTGCCGATCGAATGAGTGTGTGTGCGCGCGCACATACGCACACACACACACACACACACACACACACACACACACACACACGCACACACTGTACATTCTTAATGTGTACAAATTTCAAATTTGATACAGTTATTTAGTACATTGGGTACACCTATCCACCCACCCACCCACCCACCCACCCACCCACCCACCCACCCACACACACACACACACACACACACACACACACACACACACACACACACACAGACACACACACACACACACACACACACACACACACACACACACACACACACACACACACACATTGTATGTTCTCAATGTCCACAAATGTGGTACAGTTATTTGGTATGTTGCGTGCAGCACCTGTGAATAATACATTTCGCCTCAGAGAACAAATTAGAAGTTGATAAAAATGTCGATACCTAACTTAATTGTTTTAATTTAAAAAAATACGTAGCGCGTAACTTCCTAGCCTACAACATGATATTATTGTATTTAGCTACACAGCCGAGATTGCGACTCACATCGCGAGGACGTTGAAGAAACTCACCGGCTGTGCCCCTCACATCGTGTACAACCAGCTCCACCGCAGTAAGCTCGACCGGAACCGGGAGGTGAACGAGGCTGCCCTCAACGTCCCGGTAGGTGGCGCTAGCTGGTCACAAAGTCCAGGTTTTGAAAGGATTCTTTGAAAATGTAAAATAATAATTTTTTATAAAGTACGGAGTTATTTATTAATTTTGTTAATACGATTAGTTTATGTAATGATATGCCTTTAATTTATTACAAATGTGTTTTGTGTATCATTAATATGTAATAACCCTAACAATAATCGAAAAAATATCTCCGCATACTTGGAGTTTCTAGCTTAGTCTAACTGTATAAGGCGTGGTCATCAATATTCGGTTCAGTTCCCCAAATTTTGGTTTGATCAAAGAATGAATCCAATATGTGGCGATCTTCTTTTCTTCAGTTTTTCGCCAACCTCTATCACGATGAACACGATAACATAAGTGCTGTTGTTTTGCGTGCAGGAGGCCGTGGAAGCCTACCACAACTTCACAGCCTTGATCAAACTCGCTCAGAAGACGATCGGCGGCCCCGGCGTCTTGTTTGACTTCCACGGCCACTCTCACCACGGCGGCAGGACGGAGCTGGGCTACGGCGTGTCGACTCTGAACGACGGCGTCATTACAGCCACTGAGTCGAACGTCAAAGCCCTCGGTCAGCGCAGATGCGGTACAGGTGTGTGTATGTTGGATTCTTAAGTACCTAATTTTTATCTATTTATTTATATTTTTATTTATTTTGTTATGTAAGTATGTTTTATTTATTGAACGCTGCAAATGTTCTGTCATAAGATGAAAAAGTGTTATTGTATTGAACGTTTTTAAAGTCCCGGTAAAACAAATGTGCTCTTTATTGAGAGCAATACCTATGTTATTATAGTGAAATACGAAAACCGACAAATACCTCAGAATGGTAGCGAAGTACAAAACAAAATATTCGACTCTCGATAAAGCAAAAGTTACTAGACCGTCTCGTTAATGCCTGTGATTTGATGCTGCTTCCAGACAACGCCTGTTTCGAGAAGCTGGTTCGAGGCGTCAACCCCAACAGTCTCGGCCACTATCTGGCCGCCGAGGGGTTCCCCACCCTGCCGTCGCCCGCCCACCCAAAACCCGACCGCCACGGCCACTACTACGTCGGGGGCTGGGACGTCAACGAATTTGGGTCTCGCAAGTCTGGAATGGTCGACTCCATCTTGCTAGAAATCCCCAAAGAGGTGCGTTTCGAACCCGGCATCCGACGGCGCTACGCAGAGGCCGTGGCCCGCGCCATGAAGCACTTCTACGACGACAACTACCGACGCTGAGACCCGCCGGCCCGCACGCTGCCAGAGGAGGACACCCTCGGTGTACGAACAAAGCATTGCGTTTCAAATTTCAGTCTAGAATGTGGATTTATCCCCGCACGCACGTATATACACAAGAGCACGCAGACCAACTGAAAACGGGCAAATGAAATGTAACAGAGACGGTGTCAAGTGCACGTCTGGAGATTACACCTCAACAGCACGTAACAAGTCAATGTTATTAATGTAATTGTAACTAACCGCGCAGTGAGACAAGAGGGAGAAGGAGAGAGGTAGAGGGAGAGGGAGAGGCACAGGGACAGGGAAAAGAGGAATCAGAAGGAAAGAAGAATGTGTGTAACCTTCCATCTGTAAAAGACGCCGAAAGCAAAATGTTGCGTTACTGTTGTTTGTATATAATACATACTAATTGTTTGTATATAATGCATACTAAGTACTCTAGTAATTACCATTAAGTGTATTACGCTACCGACGCCTTAAAGTTATTTGTTTATCGGTTAAGTGTCGACACCGCGCAACTCCACCATGCATGCAACATCACGCTGCCGTATTAAAATGAATTATACACTTTGGTATTTGTTTTCATCGGTTTTGTCACACATTTCTGCAACACGATTTTTAAGAAAGTCAGTATTAACAATGAGCATTACCTGTCGGTTCTCCATAAATCAGACCGGATTCTTTCATTCCATCGATGACACGAGTTTATATTACCAAAAAGATTAGAACCTATAAAACATTACTGTAGTGTTGTATGTAGCTTGTTCAGGATGCAATATAAACTTGAAAAGGAGTTTTATTTCCAAATTTCTCGCCATTTATTTGCATGACATCGATCAGGAAGAGAAAGTGTCATCTGCCTACAATTACGCACAGTAGGCGTCTGCGTGAAGACGCTCCGTGTATGTTACATACAAATAATAATACTGAAAATAAATGTTACATAATCACCAAGTGTGTGTGTGGTGTGTGCGTGCGTGCGTGCGTGCGTGCGCGCGCGTATATGTGTTTGTTTGTGTGTGTGTGTGCGTGTGCGTGCGCGTGCGCGTGCGCGTGCGCGTGTGCGTGTGGGTGTACGTGTGTGTATGCATGTGTGTGTATATGTGTGTGTGTGTGTGTGTGTGTGTGTGTGTGTGTGTGTGTGTGTGTGTGTGTGTGTGTGTGTGTGTGTGTGTGTGTGTGTGTGTTTCATAGCGTCCATTGTTCAATTAAAAATTCCCTACCTGCATTTTGTATATCTAAACAAGCAAACGTACTAACAAAACTAACATACACACACCCTCCCCCACATACAGACACAGACACAGACACAGACACAGACACAGACACAGACACAGACACAGACACAGACACAGACACAGACACAGACACAGACACAGACACAGACACACACAGACACACACACACACACACACACACACACACACACACACACACACACACACACACACACATACACACACACACACACACAGACAGACAGACAGACAGACAGACAGACAGACACACAGACACACAGACACACAGAAACACAGAAACACAGAAACACGCACGCACACGAACACGCACACATACACACACGTGTGCGTGTTCGTGCGCGTGCGCGTGCGCGTGCGCGTGTACGTGTGTGTATGCATGTGTGTGTATATATGTGTGAGTGTGTGTGCGCGCGCGTGTGTGTGTGTGTGTGCATGTGTGTGTATGTGGGTGAGTGTGGGTGCGCGCGCGCGCGTGCGTGCGCGCGCGCGCGCGCGCGCGCGTGTGTGTGTGTGTGTGTGTGTGTGTGTGTGTGTGTGTGTGTGTGTGTGTGTGTGTGTGTGTGTGTTTCATAGCGTCTATTGTTCAATTAAAAATTCCCTACCTGCATTTTGTATATCTAAACAAGCAAACGTACTAACAAAACTAACATACACACACCCTCCCCCACATACATACACAGACACAGACACAGACACAGACACAGACACAGACACAGACACAGACACAGACACAGACACAGACACAGACACAGACACAGACACAGACACAGACACAGACACAGACACAGACACAGACACAGACACAGACACAGACACAGACACAGACACAGACACAGACACAGACACAGACACAGACACAGACACAGACACAGACACAGACACAGACACAGACACAGACACAGACACAGACACAGACACAGACACAGACACAGACACAGACACAGACACAGACACAGACACAGACACAGACACAGACACAGACACAGACACAGACACAGACACAGACACAGACACACAGACAGACAGACAGACAGACAGACAGACAGACAGACAGACAGACAGACAGACAGACAGACAGACAGACAGACAGACAGACAGACAGACAGACAGACAGACAGACACACAGACACACAGACACACAGAAACACGCACGCACACGCACACGCACACGCACACGCACACGCACACGCACACGCACACGCACACGCACACGCACACACACACACACACACACACACACACACACACACACACTGTTTTATAATATACTTTGTGTCCGTAGTGAAATTTCAAAAGTAACTGACTACATATTATATTCCCTTATTCATTATCCATTTATTTCAAACGGGAGCTTATCTAAGTTACTGTGTTCAATGTAACTGCTGAAAGAACGAGCATTAAAACAATACAAGTATTGTGAAACTGCACGACCAGCGCATATATGAAGCTTGTGATCGGCAGAATCAGCCTCATCGGCAGAATCAAAGGAAGAAAAAAGCTAATGGAACCGGAAGGTAATCACCCACACCGCGCGCGCGCATCGGTTATCAATAATGTAGATTAAATGAGGTACCAACTACTGCGGCATTACTTGATAGAAGTCGTGTGATAATGTGCTGCCACCTCACGGCGCCTGGACTCAACGACAAGCACGCCTGTGTATAACGTGCTGCCACCTAACGGCGCCTAAATAACTCAGGGCTAGTTCCTCGCGCCTTTTTGTTGTCACCTCAATTTCATGCATTGATACTATGTTTCTCATTTTAGTGTCTGTCAGATATGTTTGTCGGTATGTCATATAATGATTTGTAGTATTGATATTATAAACTGTTGCTTTGGTTTGTGAAGCATTGATGATGTGTAATATAAATATACTCTATTATCGCCCCCAATGTAAAGCTTATTAACCCATATCATCATGCCGGGATCAGGGTTGGGTCCAAATACAAACACAACTCAGCCAAATCAAATACAAATACATTGCTCTTCTAGATTTCGATACAAATATAAATTTTCAATTCAAATTCACTAAGGCCTGATTAATTGGCAGCAGGTTTATTAAACTTGGTTTATTAAACTATTGTGCTAGTAGTTTGTCAACTATAGTTGGTAACTCTTCCCCTGCACTGGAGGAAGCTCAGCATGTTTACACAGCAAGTGACAGCAGGATTATTTGAAACACATTCCCTGTGAATACCTGCCTTTATGACTATAGATAGGTTTCACTGGCTACCCATTCATTCATTGATACTAATTAATGTTTCACCAGCTTGTCTGTAGGCTCATTTTCTCAGTGCCCACGGACTTTCACGTGACCGGTCAGGACCTGGGTCAGTTACAGGTCTTGGACACGTGACTGTGGCCACGTGACCAGACAATCCTGAGGCTTGCGTCCACTCTGGGTGTCAAGCCCTCCCAAACAGTTAACTATACCACAGGCGTGAAAAACATTCTGTCTACACTCCTGAGCCTGTTTATGTCAGGCAGTGATTTATCCTTTGTTCATAAAATGGTAATTTGTATGTGTATTTGATTGTATTTGCAAATACTTTTCAAATACACACCAAATATCAATTACAAATACGTGCCTTTTTGTGATTTTTAATTCAAATACACAAAATGTTGGTATTCAAATACAAATACCTATTTGAGCCCAACCCTGGCTGGGATCTACATTAGGTAGACCTGCCATGGCTTGTAGCACAAGCCACATCAAGGCGGATTCATGGCATGGGTCAATTACCTAAGAAATTTATAATAATTATATGATATATAGGGATTCTTTGATAATTTTAAACTCATATATATACATCTTTTATTAATCCTATTACATGTAACATGATCATTATTTTGTGTAATTCTTTTTACATTTTCATTACAAAGGTGTTTTACTAATAAGTTATGACCATGACAACATATCAAAAACATAACTGCGTACATAGAGGTTTTAGTTTGACTTCCATCTATGCCATCTGTATGAGACATGGTCATGAATATTCGATTCAGTTTGTCAAACGTCGGGGATTATCCGACAAGTTCACTGTGTTTTAAGTCGAGGTTCACTGTAGCAACCTCGTAGTGATTCCTATAAACACAGGCTTGTTGTGCACATAACACCCACATTAGGCATACATTTGCATAACAAGAAGACAAAAGTAGCAAAGAAAGTATTTATGGGAAATTGTCATGTTTTGATACAGTACATCTCACAAACATGTATAACCTTAAAAAATCTCTGTAAAATCTGCTCTGTTAAATACTATTACATTATGAATATAGTGCAATATGATACTATCTCCTTAATTGTCTTAATATTACATTTGAAGCAATATTAATATTATTACATTTTCCATCAGAACAATGTAGTATATGGCCTAATATGCAGTAAGCAATAAATATATACATAATGAGCATATTATGAGCAAGGTGGGCCACCTCACTGGTTTTGTTTTAAACCACCTCACACAAAATATGCCAAAATTGCCACCTCAACTAATTCTTGCTATTTATACGTTTACATGCTGCTACCTTAGTTATTTCCTCCGTATGCCAGGGATTATGTTAATCAAGCTTTCAGAAGGCACCATTTTTAAAGTAGTTTTTAAAATAGTTTTGGGGACCTTGCGCCTAGATCCACAAAGCATCGCATCATACCTTCACTACACACTTAGCTCATCCTACTACCTCCCTCATCATTGTACTCAGGAGAAACACTGTATATAATATATAATAATTATATATATATATATATATATAAAGTGTATATATATATATAAAGTGTATATATATATATATATATATATATTATACTTCTAAAGGTGAGTCAGCATACACAGAGATGAGGTAAACTGTGTTCTCGAAATCAATTACATAATTTATTTATGCAAATAGTTATATTTTCTGGTTATTAAATAGAAATGTATTAACAATTCAGGATTTAATGTGCAACATAGGTATTTCTCCTTAGTGGTGCTCACTACCTATTTGGTGTGACTATGCTCTGTTATGAATATTTGTATATAATATATATATATATATAGACATTATAATAGGTATTATGTGAATTCAGCTATTTCCCATTGTAGAAGGTGCTATCTTGGTGGAAATGTGGATAACTAGATGAGTTGCCCTATGGTGTCTTAACGGAACTGCATGGATGTAAGTATATATCTAAACATGTACAATTACTGACAGTGTACTGAATACAAGCTTATTTGCATAAACAATATGAATTGTATTGATAACAGTATAATGTTGAGTACCTCTGAGTGAAGACTGAAGTTACTCATCAACCTACACTGGGTTTGGTTCTGATTCACTAGTGTACATACTTGAGTGTAAAGTGTTTTCAAATAAAGTGCCTGCTATTTAGACATTCAGTATTGTATCACACATGCTTTCATAGACCATCACCAACATCGTGGTTCTTTGTATTTATGCGCCTCTGAGCTGGGTTCCGAAGGATTTAGGCATAATAAAAGTTATCTTATTATTGTTACTTTAAGTTGCACGGAAAGACGAGATACACCATTTAGATTTCTAAAGAGTTTGGTGTGTCATAATGTTCCAGTGTAATTCCAGATGTGATGTTTACAGCATAATTCCAGATATAGGGAGGACACACCATAACATAATGTAGTACCATGTTTGCTGTGATTTTTACATTAATATTGGTTCTGAGTTGTTTGACATGGCTATAATGTATCCATTGTTTGAAATACTGTCTGCTTCCGTAGTTGTGGCAAACGTCTATTAAATTATGTAACCACAGCAAATTAAAATGTAAATTCTCACTGTTCCGATGTCAATGTTCATGAAGAAAATAATTAAATGCGTTAAACAATATGTAACACAACAATAAAGGAGATTGTCGTTTTTTCAGTTTAAAAGCGTAATCTACAGAACCAGGAGCCAAGCGGATAGATATCTCGACCTCCAACATAAGCAGCAGTTTATTTTGGAATCCCAGACAGATGTACGTTTATAGATTTCTATATCATGCTAGTTCGTTTATAAAGGCACACAGACAC
Source organism: Oasisia sp. SBJ-2009 (assembly GCA_964017155.1). Classification (NCBI taxonomy): domain Eukaryota; kingdom Metazoa; phylum Annelida; class Polychaeta; order Sabellida; family Siboglinidae; genus Oasisia; species Oasisia sp. SBJ-2009. The sequence goes on from OZ024854.1 coordinate 20,737,075, forward strand.
ACATGTACCACCGCATACACGCACGCACGCACGCACGCACGCACGCACGCACGCACACACACACACACACACACACACACAACATCGATATTGTGCATGAACTGCTGGAACAAACTGAAGTAAATTTACAGACTGATGCTTAGCTCGTAATTAGATACAGAGCTCTAGTCGGGAAACGATGACATACCCAAACTAAACATGCATGTGGTTACATCTTCAGAATTTGGCCAAGTTTGAACTCCTGGCCTGTTTGCTAAAAGCAAAGCTATTGTTTAATCTAAACTAAAGCACATGCCAATCATGACGAATTTACGACAAGTTATGCGCAGTGGATATAAATGGTACGTGTTTCATTGTTGTCTCAATTTGCTAATATTGTAATATCCAGACATGTACTGGCTATCACTATACTTTTGATAATGTTGGTGTTTCTTTAATCTATTGTTTTCACCAAATCTATGGTAGTTCCCAGGTGGTGATAACTTTGGGTATTTAGTTAAATGTGTTATAATCGTGTTATTGTTGTAAACGGTTCCCGGTGTCTGGGCTACGACAACACAATTGTAAGTAAGTGTGATATACTTGCAGTTTGTTGTCGCCTTTCTTGCCCCTCACACGTATTACATCGGTATGACTGCTACTGCGACGGCCTGGTCTGACGCCGATTGGACGTTGCATCATAGGTCTTTATTCACAGTAACAGCACAGAGTACAATGTTTGCAGCTCTTATGTACCTAACACAGGAGGCGTTCCGGGGCATTGCCCCGACTGGCTAATCTGCAACTATCACGCCACCGCGAGTGGGTTCTGGCCTACCACATTATATAATCATGATGTCCACACAGCATAACCTTTGACTGTTGACAGAATTTGTGGATATCTCCAAACGAAACCTACCAGATAGGTTTGGAATGGAGCCAGATGTCGGAGCTTGGAAGTGGAGGATATGGCGAATGTTTTATGGCTAAGGATAATACCAGCAATTTTACATTTTGTGTAAAATCGGTAATTACATTTTCATAAATAATTATTGATAAAAAACTTATATTTTACAATTGCATGTGGCACACGCTATATGTCTTGCAAATGGAGAATATGTACATTTCAAATCAATAACAGATACTATTATGTTGATGTTCAATTATTGCATATAATATGTTAACATTACTGGTGATATAATAATTACAGATATTGCATTATTAAAAAAGTAAATGTGAATTTTACTGGACTGGACTCTGTCAGGATCGTTCTCTTTAATTATCTTTTATTCAGGATATTTCATCTTGCAAACAAATGTTACCTTGTAGAGAGTTTTGTTCGTTTCTTACAAATTACATCGAATTACGTGATCTGCATTTTGTACGTTGACCTACGACTTAGAAATATTTAATTATATTCTGAGGCACTAATTTTGTAATTTAGCTGACATTGTGTGACTATATTGATTTGGTGAAAAGTCCACCAGCCATTCTGATAAATATCTTTTATTGCAATAACTATGTTTACGAATAAATCTGACCGATTTTGTTGTAGATTACAGCATGGTCTTGTACTGAAATGGACTGGAAAGTTGCCTTTAAAGACGCACAGATCTTATGTCGTCTACAGCATCCCAAGATCGTTGCTTTTTACGGGGTCCTGTTCAGTTGGGAGCATTTTAGAATCCTCATGGAATATGTGCCTGGTAAGAGGGATTAAGTAATTTTTATATTAATGATGATTCCATAAGAAACGAGACCTGCGTCTAAATGGGTGAAAAAGAAGAAACATTAAGATTTTATGATACAAACATTAAACTGGACGACACAAGTAAATGATTTAGAATGGAATTACAAAGTTGTAATCATTGCATTCATGACCTATGAGTGTCAGGCCCAGTGTTTTAAGTGTATTGCATAGCTTGTGAACATTAAAGTCACATTTTAAATTCGACAAAACCGCTGGTTTGTACAATGTCATTTTACGCCATTTGGCCAGAAGATGGGCCAGTGTTGATTATCACCGTTTTTTTACCACACCCACAGCTTCACAATATCACACATCTTCACAGACATTTTGCATCCGACTTCCATGTTTTCTATTCTTGAAGTATTACTGTGTAATGCGAAATATTGTCTTTGCAGGGAAGTCTTTGTCAGAATGCTTTGATGGAGGTAATAGGACGAGTTTGAATCTCTGTCTGCACATACTGAGGCAATTGTTAGAGTGCTTGGTGTACCTGAAGGAGAATAATATAACCCACGGAGACATCAGATGTACGTGTTGGTACCAATTGCTGTTTGAATTAGAGTATACACTAATTGGAAATAATATTCAAGTACTAACTTATGTGAATGTATAGCAATTCCTAGCACATATTTTATGTATTGCCTTCTTCCGGATTGTACAGAATTATTGCATTGGCATTTCTCCTTCATAGTCATAATCGATTCGGTTTGAATAATCTGTTTTAGATGGAATTACCGAAATAGACTGTTTCCTGGTTTACAACGTACGATGTCCATTTGCATCTGATCCTTTTCATGTTCTTCGTTACAGTTTACATTCAGATGAAAGTATATGTTGGGTGCCATGTTCTTTATTACAGTTGACAACATCATGATCGCATGTGATGAGTCTATCAAACTGGTAGATTTTGGAATTGGGACTTTGCAGTTTTGTGGAGAAGTAGGCAGTGTATTCTCTGTTTTCATCCATTTGTTGGCGCTGTCATTTCCCTGGCGGTACCACTACAATGGCACACAACTACTACGTAAATTGGTAGGCTGATATCTGATGTGTTGCTTTGGTCGTATAGAAAACATATATAGGGTATCTATGGATACAGGTTTACAGTGATGAAAGTGCGCACGCATGTTTATCCTGTACATATTTTGTGCATCTGCAAAATGAAGTCGATTTTATTTCAAATGCAACTTCAAATACACAGCAACATAATTCAGTTACATTTACCATTACAACTACTAAACAACACTACAGTGGCATCACTTCAAAAAAGGTGTGTGTGTGATGTATGTGTTGTCTGTGCACGTTTGTAATAAATTCCGACATTAGCTACGTTTTTAGTTTGACAAACAAACTAAACAATTGCCTAATTTCTCTAAGAATCACATGATATAGGTGCTGTGTGTGTGTGTGTGAGTGCGTGCGTGCGTGCGTGCGTGCGTGCGTGCGTGCGTGCGTGCGTGCACATCTTTTATGGCATATATTTTAATGCAGCTCGACGTGCACAGCTTTCCACGTCGCTCCTCCTGGTGTGCCAGTGTCGGTTGCACAGATCGTTAAGAACGGGTTCGGGTTCAGTGAACCTCCGTTCTCCTCGGAACAACTGCTCGACATAGTTACCATTGACTTCATCCGTAAGTAATAGATGCGACTACATTGTATGCTATTGTTTAACAGATTTAGCCAAATAATCACAGATGGTATGTTTCAATGTCTTAAATTAGTTATATAGATACATATTGTATATTGTGTAAATTATTATTATACATACGCTAATGTCTTAAATTACACATTATTTCATTCTATTTTTAAGAAGTGCTCTTTATCTTGTTTTATTATGTACCCATTTCAATCTCTGTGATTGCCCAGAGGAATAAATGATTATAATTATTACGCTTCAGCTTTTTAACGTAGTGCACGCGCGCGCGCGTGTGAGTGTGTGTGCTTGCGCGTGTCTGTGCATGCCGCGTGTGTATATTATGTCTGAGGCACGCGCATATGTGCGAGTGTTTGTGAGTGTATATATATATATATGTATATATGTATATATATATATAATTTAAACATATACCCAGTGTGTTTATGGGTGTGGCATTATGTCTACATGAGTCGTAGTCACTTTTGCAGGTGAAGCTTGCAGCATTGATGATCAATTCCGGGAACCTGTAGACCTGGGTTTTGAAGCTTCGGTGGAAATGACGGAAGATGTCATCCCATTGTCTGAAATTCCTACTACTGTTGAGGAACTGGTGAGCTGAGGAGTGATTTGTTTATCATCGTCTGGCTAGCTATACATGGAATCGGTTTCTAAGTATTACAAACTCATTAAAATCTTAGCTATATTTCGAATTAAAAACAAACATATGCCCACATAGATACCTTATGTGAAAATGTCATGCCAGTTGTTTAACATTTTGTTTTAATTCACAGACCTATGGCTTAGTATTAAGTGTCTGTTGCTGTCATTCATACCCATTGTATTATATTATGCCAGTTACGACTCAACACATCGGACTGTCCAATGCCAGTGTAGCTAGTTATTCTACCGGTTAAACTGGCACCCATTAAGTTAACACAATATCATGCGCATTCAGAAACATGTGATATGTTGTTTGCATTGTCAGATTAACACAGATGAAGGTCTCCAGTAGGCAATGACATACCTAAGGTAGGTAGGTACTGTATTGTGTAGTATGTATATGTATATATATATATATATATATATATATATATATATATATATATATTATATTCTTCCATATATATATATATATATATATATATATATATATATATATATATATATATATATATATATATATATATATATATATATATATATAGAAGTTGACAAAAATAGCCTGAGCTGTACGTAGCAGGTACTTCTTCCGACACTATCACAAGTTGTGTAATATGAATAAAGTATAACAACAATGATATACATCGTTAGAAAATAATATCATTCATATCTTAAATTCTATTTTGCATGAATGAACGAACGAACGAAGTATATTTCTATGTGAACAATATATCATTTGTTTTAAGCGTGTGCATCATTATTAAGAAACTTAACGACAGTGACACAGTCAGCCCTGGTATTCACCACGTTTCGACACTGATAGTGAATATTAAATGTTTGTTTACGTGAAACAAAATGAAGTGGCAGTTCATTTATGATTAAAAATAAAAAATTATTTGTGAAAGTAAAGACAAATTATTGATTGCATTGTTTCCCTTTCAACAGATCAGTCGCACAAGTGAACTGTTATTGGCCTCCCGAAGTGACGGCAAATCTATACGGCAGCAAAGACACACTTCCGCCAGAAACTGTTCAGTAGCGTACATGGGAAATCATGTCGACGGCCACCCCACTGTGATAATAGCTCTATGTGATAACAGTATTACATGATATGTCTTTTAATAAATATTAGTACCATGTTGCCATGACTAATACATGTGCCATATTATTATGTTTATGTTAACCAGAAATTAAAATGTACTTGAGTGGTGTATTTTGTATGTGACTGATTGTAATTGTTGGCAATAAAATAGTGCCCAGTTATAAAAACGACTCGCACTAACTATTGAGTAAAATCCACAACTGTATGTGTGTGCGTGCGTGAGAACTTCGGTTTGTTGCCAGAGTTACAACCCAGTGCCTACGTTACGCCTACATCCAGTATTGATACTACAAACTGCACCGATGAGAAAGAGAGACGGACAGAGTGAAGGCGGGAAGGAGGAGGGAGGGGTAGTGTGTTGTGTATGTCTGAATATATGAGTGCGTGCGCGCGTGTATGTTTGCCAGGGGCACAAACCAACGTTAACAGTCTAGGTCCTTTGTCATATGTAGCCTTCAGTGCCTCTAACTGTACAAAACAGTTAGAGGCACTGAAATGACCGTCTCTACGCATTGTCAGCCTATAATGAACACAGTAATGATGACAGACGCGTCCAGCCGGCGGATATGTGCCGTACAGGCGGGAAAGGCGGTCGTTTTTATATTTCACAACAAATTCCTCGTTTCTTAATAAGGGTAAAGGAGGAGGGACCAAAACTAGCGACATTGAATGTGTTCAGTATGCAATTATTGTTTAGGGTGTAGCTATTTCGGGTTGGGCTTATTTAGTTACGAAACAACCTTTAATGACGCAAGCTGAGACATATATTGCTTGCAGGGAGTCGTTATTCTGACTAAGCATGTCGTCATGCCCACGGCAAGACTCTCTGTCAACACGGAGCACATAAACATCGCCGCACCTGCGAACGTCTCCCTTTAACTGTCACTATAACTCACTGCAGTATGGCAGCGTTAAACGATTCTTGTTCTTACTCACGGTGGTTTATTGCTGGCATTAGGGTTTCTTGTTCCTAACCAGCTGTAGTCATAATTATAGCCGATTCTTCGCTCTGTAGTTACAAACATGCTTCCCGGAGAAGTAACATTGTTGTTGGGGTGTATGGTCTGTCAGAAAGCAAAGAGAACAACGCTTTAAACTAGAACTCCAATAAATAGATAGCGAGCAGTATATTCGAATGTACCATATCGCTGGCATTGACGATGCTAATGACAATTCATTATTAGTTTATATTCAGAGCATAGATACTAAAATCGGTTCAAAATACCGTTATTATAATGGACTGCTTACATATACGTAATGGGGGGAGGGGTGTCAATGGAAGACATGTGCTCAGCGGCACCTTTATAGGACGGAATTTGGGAGGGGTATCTTATTACAAGATGGCAAATATAATTTGTTTACGTTGTCTCGGACAAATTCTGAACACACCGGGAACAGCACAGTGATTCATTCCAGTCAACCAATACGCAGTTAACATTTTGTGATATTGTTCTCAAATGACAGTGCAATGCTGAGGAAACGGAACACACATACGCACACAAATTAACACACGTATATACATGTATATATGTATATACATATGGTTGTTTTCTTACTCGGCGAATAGTATGGCTGTAGGTTGTAATTATACCATTGTGGAAATGTTTGCCGTCAAAATTGTAACAAAAAGATAACGAATACCAGCAAACGCCTTCCCAATAATATATAATAATAAGACAGTAGCAGTAGAAGATTAAATAACCTCAATCTCATGGGAGATTTTAAAATGAGCACGATCGAGTGAGTATGAAAAGATGGTAGGCGAAGTCTGCGCCTAGCGTGACATGGCCGCCACCCCGCAAGGAGTAGAGGAAGGAATGGGCGTGGAGTTAAACACCCGTTGTCCCCAGTGCCCTACAGCTAGGGTCGCCAAGACGTGGGGGCACCCCGGAATTCGTCCGTCCTTCTGTCAACTGTTGTCACCTGTCCCCGCCGGTTGTACATCGACATTTTAACAGCCGCCCTTACTGCCGTGTTTGTGTCTGTACAAAGGAGTGGGGTGGTGGGTAATAACTCAGCGTGGGCCGAATGGCATATAAATGTCCCAATAACGGTGCGCCGTGACGTTCTCTACAAAGACATTCTCAGGCGGTCGGCTACAGACTCGGCTCGGTGGAGTTGACAGCATCTGATACGAGACGTGAACAAAGACTGCACTTACAGAGGAAGAACAGTACATAGGACGGATATTATTAAAGCCTTGGGAAGAAAGAAACAACGAGCGTCCACCAACAGGGCAAATATTTGACTGGAACCTTAGCGTAGTTCGTCCTACGACGTCAGTTGAAGTTGTCGAGGAGCGGCGACTGCCGTGACGTCATAGTGGTCATTGTCCGGTGTCGCCACTGGACAGGTCATAATGGCGGTGGTCAGCTGGATAATCTTCGGATGCAGCGTTGTCTGTTTACTGGGCACAGCGGTGGACGGCGCTATGTGGCCGGGTATCTGTAAGTACTCACGCACGTACGCACGCACGCACGTACTCCCACACGTACTCCGAGGCTCTCTCTTGGTTGGTCGTATTTGCCGACTATAATTTCCTTCCCCTCGAGCCGTAGCTCTACAACTAGCTAAATAATGCATTAGCGCGCGCGCACGCACGCACGCACGCACGCACACACACACACACACACACAATGTTTAGCACATATACGAAACTCTTACACTTACATGTTTATTGGCTGGTTTAGGCCATTGGCCTTTGTTGTTGAGCATATCCCAGACTGATCCACTGTTTGTCTAGTATTGCTCTGAACTGTGGAGCAATCTCGGCGTCTACCGCGTATTGTGGGAGCCTGTTCCAATGTTCTACTAGTCTACCATCACTGAGACGTGGCATTTTTCTTGGCTGCAGTTGTGTTCATTGTTTGTACAATTTGTTTAGTTTCCTCGCGTCAGTTTTGTCAATCAGGCCAACAGATAACAAAGCCAAAAAAACGAGTTGACGTCAAACGTCGTACCATGATTGCAGCATGTCGGGCGGCAAACATGTACGTCATCGACGATGAAGACACGTCCATCTACTACCAGTGCTCCAACGGCCGGCCGTACAAGATGGCCTGCTTCACCGGACTGTCTCCGTGCATCGGCACCAAGTGCAACAAGCCGTCCGGACCCACAATGTACTGCACGTGGCCGGTCAACTGTCACCGCCCCGCGAAACCAGGTGGGTCTATGTCACGATGATGACGTCACGACATCGTCGCGATAATAACGATAATAATAACATAAGTTCATAGATTGCGTCAATCAATGGTATAAATATAAATTAACTTAAAATATAAATTAATTGAAAACAACAAAATAACATTTTTTTTATCTAATGCCATTAAAACTGGCATACCATGCGGACGTGCTAACCACTACGCTATCGCACTTTATTCGGTCAAACATTCCATAGGGCGTGTAAGTCTCCCGCGCGAAAACGACGCTGGGGGCAGTTGGGGGCAGGAATTCCATATTCTCCATGTTAATATATAGGTCTTTGTTTTATTTTTGGTTGTAATAATCGAACTGTTCGCAAATAGCGTATTTCAGTTATATTATCCGAAGGATTATTACAAGCAGAAGCAGTGAAACACTTTGCCGATGACAATGATCACGAGAATTAAAGAGTTTTAATCGATTATTGTGGTGGTTGCCATGGCATCGCCAGCTAATACTTCTGTTTGGCGATCTTGACTAATAATGAAGAATGCCATTTTTCGCACAGTACAACCTGTTTGTGGCAAATGTATACATGTGTTATGATTATGTGCATTTAGACAACTTGTCAGATATTTAAGTGCTTATCGAAACCACAACGTACATCTATGTAAAATGTAAATCCCTTAAAAGACACATGCGGCCTAACATCGTGTATACTCTCTGCGCTACGTAAATCGCTGTGTCTGTGACACTGCCAGTGGTAAACTCAATTATAAATCGGACATTTAAGATACGAAAGGTATAACACACGATATTTAAGACCTGATTTTCCCAGTATTCATCAGTCGGAAGCTACAACTGTCATCCTTCGTTAGAATATTATTCTTGTGTCCAGTCCCAAATCACCATGTATCGTGACCTACTTACGGGCCCTATTGCAGTGAAAAACCCGTGTGAGTCTCAGCCCTGTCACAACGGCGGCAGCTGTGAGAGACTCTCGGGCGGCCGCTATCGTTGTGAGTGCGCCGTCGGTTTTGGCGGAGCGAAGTGCGAAAAAGGTGAGTCACGTGATGCAATGACGTCACAGACGAGCGTGTTACGTTCAGTCTCCTTGACCTTGTCCTCCTTCTAGCTGCTTCGAATCCACCAATTTCGTGTTGACCAGTACCATATGTTATTCTACCCGTTTGTTTCTCACACGCTGCTATAGTTATACAACTGTGTGACGGTAATGTGTCGTTTCATCGCCACACCAATCAGTTAGATCTTAAACCGACCCTTGATGGCGCAATAACACTAACAATCATCCGAAGTTGAACACATTGTGTAGCACCCCATAAAACTCACCGCCATTGTTGTTAATAGACGTCACTGAACAGCGGCGTCTCAAACCTACCATGGTTAAACTTGGTTTCAGTGATAGACATCGTCACATTCCTGTGCCAGAATGGCGTCGAGACCATGCCGACTCCTGGTGTGACGTCACCGTCGCCTAGCAACGACACGTTCGTGGACGAGGACTGCAAGACGTGGTGTTTCGTGCGAGAAAACTCGGTCGAACAAAGTATGTACATGCGCCCTCATACACAGAAAAATTACACACATCATAGTTATAATCTTAAAAACTATTGTTCGCATTTTGCAGGCTACGTCTATATTAGATATACAATATAAGATCATATGTCGGTGTTTCTGAAGACTGTGTGTGTGTGTGTGTGTGTGTGTGTGTGTGTGTGTGTGTGTGTGTGTGTGCGAGCGCGCGCGTGCGTGCGTGTGTATGTACATCCATGTGTGTGTATGTGTGTGTGCACGCGCGCTTATGCGTGTGAACGTGCGAGTTCGTATCGTTAGACGATTAGATTGAGATGCAACTATGGCGACATTTCACAGAATAACCTGTATGTACCCGCTGCACATACAGTCTCTTATGCAGAGTAGCAATGCAAGACAAGTGATGATTGAAATTGGCCAAATATATGACATTTATTATATTAGATAAATCAGATGGATCACATAGATATACCACAAATACATCAATACATCTCCACAGCAAATATGCCGGCCCCACTGGTCTTGCTAAGAAGTCCCTCAAATTCTAACACATTACCAATGACCGGTATTAACAGTTCTCTTTACACTATATTTAACATCGACACCATATCGGTGGGGGTCACTCCGCCACTAGGTCACGCCGTATTAGTTTGGAAATGTTTAAATGCAGGAATCGTATAGGTCATAGATACAAATACAACATAGAAAACACGACCGATATTTGTCCGTAGTTATAGGTAGCCATAGAATGGTCCAAGTTATGCTAGGTACCATTCCGTAAACATTTACGTAAGTTGTCATTAATGAAATGTCCTACTAGACCGTAGGCCTGACTGCGCTGTGGTGTATCTAAAGACCCGGATACAGCTACTTAAGAACGTCTCTTGACCTCCCTGTGTTGTCCCCAGGCATAACCCGAGGCTGCTGGTACCCGGGGCTGTTCGATGACGACACTGCGACTGTGTCTGCCCCCGAGAAAGGTTGCGGATTCTTCGACGACAAGTTGACCAGCACCCTGCCCGCCACCGACCAGTTGATGTGCTTCTGTCGCCGTGGCGATGGACAGTGCAACACGGGCAGTGTCGACTCACTAATTGACAAGCTACGTGAGTAAAACCTTTCATCATCATCATCATCACGATCATGGCTGCTGTAGTGCTTCGATTCCATTTTGACTCGATCTTCTTCTGCCTTGTGTTCTGCTTCGCAAGACGTCTTGCTCAAATCTCTCGGTCTTGCACTGCTGCCTGTGTCCCAAATACACTGTCTCGTCCTGTAGGGCCTATGTCCTCGTTCAGACGTAGGATGTAAGAGAATTGTGGTCCGTGCTTCGGTTCCCAAAATAGTTCTGTGCAATAGCTACGTTGTTACTATAATAGTTATACCATTTGGCTCTCACCCCTTGTTCCTGGCGTCTTATGGAGGGAGGTATTGCGTGGGAAGTTTGGCATACACTACGTCTAAACAATATACAGTAAACCCTGTCTTGGACGACATCTTACATGAGCGACCACTCGTCTTGAATAACCGGTTTCCTAGGCACGGATCGTTTCTGGTTGAAATGTATCCGCAATGAACGACTACCTGACAAACACGACCAGCTACCATACACAAATTGTTCACGGGACCGTTGTTTTCACCTGTTAGCAGCGACCTGAAATTATTATGTCAGCGGGCAAGCATTTATTAGGTCGTTCATTCGGCGTTAAAAATAATACATCTTTAATATTACAACAATGACAACATTGTATTATATACAACGGTTTAAGTCTTCAAATAGATCCTAGTTTATTTGGTGAACTATTGTCCTCGACTTAGCGAAATTGCGCGCCGAAATGTTGTGTCAATGACGCTTTGCAACGGTACGGCAGTCGCCGACATAGGTCGCAGCAAATCGAAACCCCGCACTTGTAAACATATAAATCGAAACCCCGCACTTGTAAACATATAAATCGATGCCACCAAAGAACCGAAAGTTACAACGTTTAAAGCGTGTTGATTTGTTAATCTCACTTAACTTAATAATTTTGATTAACAAGTACGGAAATATCGTTTTGTTCGATGTCGCATTGTTGATGTGGTGTTTTTTGTTTTGTTTTTTACAATATTGCAGTTAGCTCAAATAATTCCAAACTGAAATGTCATAACTTCTTTAAAAATGTACAAGTTACAATTATATGTATATATACATTCCATATGTTTTTATTTTTTACACATTATGTTAGTAATTAGGTAGTTAGTAAAGCATGTATATATTTATAATTATACCGACATGATCAATGGCACGACCTGTTATGAACGACCACCTGTCTTCAGAGACCAGTTTTTCTGTGCAGAAGGGGCGGTCGCCCAAAAGAGGTTTTACTGCATGACATTCATATTATGTTGACAGATGATATATGCGGTTTGGTTTGAAATCCGTTCGTCGGATTTATCGACTACTTAATATTTGAACATTCAAACGGCCTACGGGGCATGTAATACTAGCGCAGCAGGCCTAGTACAGCCTACAGGCACTTTCCTCCGGGAGTCCAGGTCGTCCTGAAGCTGAACCAACATAGAAAACACAATTTGTTTAGTGTCTAAGTCACCTGGTCACTTCCAACGCTTGGCCTGGTCTACGTATCAGACGTTGGTCAGTCAGTGCTACATGTTCGTCGGTCTTTGTTACAGCTACTCCTGTGTATCTCATTCGCATTATTCTTTCCTTCCAGCTTTCATCGAGTCGCTGTAACCCAGTGTCCCTTCACGACGTCCGGTCATGTAGTCTCCGTCGACAGCACCAGTGGTGCCATCTGGCGCACCAGTAAACCAGCCTGGCGAAGAGACTCCCGTCACTTCTGCAGAATAACCTGCTGTTTTGCATGATGTAATGAAGGAAATGTAATATGCCTACAGATTAATGCAGTCAAATCAAAATAACACGCACGACTTCATCATGTACGTTGGATGTATCGTCAAATAGTTCAACTGGACACAGCGACAATGTTCTCTATTATTAATCTTATAACATTCACATTTATAAGCAAAATTAAACATATTATTACTATTTATTAGTAACACTTTCACCACAATAGAATATGAAACATCGACCCCGTGTTCAACCCATCTAACCGTTCGATATCTAAGGTCACTCTAATATAACGTTATTGTTTTTGCATGTAAATTACTTCAGTAGATCAATAAAACTGAGATACAAAGAATCTTGTGTCCTTCAGTCTTGACTGTGTTCAGCCATTTGAACATAGATTCTGCCCAACATTCCCGATATGTTCACAGTGATTGCTTTATCCCTGGTGACATGATTATTCTGTATTACCCTGCAATCTCTCAGCATTCACATTCCTGCTTCTATCTATGTAGAAGTTAGACCAAGGATTCTATAGCTTCTGTGAAGCTAGAACATCCTTGGTTAGACTTTCTTTGCTGAACTCTTCCAATAGAGGACAAACACTGGTCAACTGCTCTCAAATTTACAGCCAAGTTCTTATAAAGCATGTTAGCATTTTGTTACTCAGTTCTTAAGATCGCTCTAAGTGCTATACACTCATCACGGCAGACCAGACATTTCAACATAATCTTCACATCTTTGGGTTCCAATCACTCACAGTAACCAGGTATTTCATACATCTAAATGAACTAGTGCAACGTGGCATGAACAAAATGACCGCAGCTTTGAAACAGCAATATGATTGGAACTTATATTGTCTTGGATTCTGGGTTGAGTTTGATGCCAGTATGCTACCACACATCTAATGGACACACGTGATCCAATATGTGACATAACACAGCAGCATTTACATCAGGACATGTTTATTAAAAGCAACGCAACGTTCTTCTGAACTACACAAAATCTGCCTTCAACTAGAGAGAACAAATGCATGTCGACAATGCGAAACCCTGGGCAACATCCTGAAAGCCAGGATGGTAGAGTTCTTGCTAAATATCACATTCCCAAGGGAGAACTGGTAGTCAGCAGAAAAACAAATAATACAATGACACTGCATACTGAACATTAGGTCTGTACATTTATAGAGCGATGCGCAAACGAGACACAGACACATAACACTAAATTGTAGCGGAAATAAACTCCTTCCAGTGGGACGTCATCCAGTAGGTGGCAGCACGAATGTTGTCGTATTGACACCGGTTCCATGGAGGTTTCACAACCGATCTGCAAGGACACTGTCAAGTGAGAAATGTTTACGTGACAGTTCTTGTGACTGTCTCACTCGTCACAACACTTACATCAACACAAAACACATCACAAGATGTAGTCGAGTTCGTAGCGGACAAACTGGTTCTTGTCGTCGTTGGGAACCCGGGGATAAGCAGGGATCATCGAGTCCTGGGCTCCAATGTATATCGTGTTGTAGACCTTCCAGTAGACGTCTCGCACCTTCCGCGCTGGATGGAACAGGCCCTGGGAGAGAGGGAACATGGGATGAGAATGGGAAGACGATTTAATGAACATCTCATCAACATGTTTACCCTGGCTGCAGACAAGATATATTACATACGTCTTCTTTGATGAACAAGGAGTAGGTAAATTAGAAGACATTTCCATTTGTCATAAATTAAACTTTGTTGTTCTTGGGAATCATTAAAATATGCCCCAGAGCCTCCACAAAGCACATTGTATTTTCAGCCACTACACATGAATCTTGCTTTAAACATCAGTACCTTGCAAGTTGGCAAATAAAGTGCAAACATCCCCATCATCAACCAATGTGGGGAGTGAGATTACAGATTCTGAGTGATCCAAAATATTTACCAAAACCACAGCCGACAGCTGCCATATTCTTATATCCAGACAATACAGATGTCTAATATACCTCGTGGACATTCCACTCAATAAGTGACAGCACTGTTGTTAGTTAGTTCTGGTGATATGTAATGATGTCAAAAATGTTATGTCACTCATTCGTATATCATTTTATTGGAATTTTTAAGATAGCGTCCATTGTTGTTACTGTCTGACAATACTTAAGGAACATTTACATCACATTTTTAGGGAATTTGCAAACTTAAGCTACTGCTTATGTTTGCAAATTCCCTAGAAACATGAATTTTAACGAGTATCTCCCTCACACATACCTGCATGCCGTATTGTAAGACCTTGGTGGCACCCAGCCCGACCCGCATGCCCTCGATGCTGCCCATGAATGCCTGCACAACGTGAGGGGACGTCTCAAAGATGTTGGGCCACACGTAGTTGAGTAGATGTGTGAGTGCATCCTCACAGCCGAAGCCGTACACACCCAGGGCTATGTGCTGGATGGCTGCCATGGACGTCTGTCTGTGCACCAGGTCTCTGTAACAGGTGAGGTCAGGCTACACTGCTCTAGAGAGTGACAGGGCTTCTCACAGGGGTAGCTGATGACAACCCTCCATGATATATACTCTCATTAAAGCGTAATATCCAGGTTATGCAGCAAACAGTACTTTGTCGAAAGTACTCCCAGCAAAGGATAATTTTTTAATGTTTTAGCCATCCTGAATTGCTTTCTCTGGTGTTCAAATCTGTAGAGAGTGAATAGTTTTAATAACATATCTATTGGTTAATAAGAGTGCATATTTTGCTTTAAAACTTTTAAACGACAAATCTATTCTGAGACTGATGAGCAAAACATTGTGGTGGAAATTTTAAACACACAGAACAGACACATGCCCACACATTCATACGAACCAAGACATGTACAAATCCTTGATCAAGGGAAGTGGAATGCTATTCCTCCAAAAGTGCAATGCTAGTCTCCCAAAGGATGGAAAATGCCGATATGACTACACGTAAATGTATGTATTTTGTGCTATAACTACTGCTTTATTGAACGATTTGGCAGTTACGTTTGTCCGGCTTTCCACACAAAACACACAGTGCTGCCACCTACCTGTCCATGAGTGCATCCTCAAACAGTGGCGCCACCGCGTAGATGTAATCCTTGCCCATCTCGCCGATGTACTCGAACATGAATGAGAGAGACTTGAGGACGCCATTCTGTACGTTCAGCTCCGGCACTCTGTACTCGTTCATGAGGCCGGGCAGCACCGTGAACGGGGAGCACGTCTCCGCAACGATCGCTATGGCAACGGTGGTACAGACACGGTTCTGTCGCTCCTGTACCTTCAGGTTGTTGAGAAGTGTGGCGAGGACGTCGTGTGGGCTGTGGACAGGGGCAGTGGGGTCACACACATGTTGTCACATCAAATCACCTGTTACTATAGCAACGCTTTGGCTAAATTAGACCAAAAAATTGAAATGACATTAGCATTCTATTCCTTCAGTGGTCCCTTGATCTAACTGGTCTTACACGTCCCACCCACAAGTATGGTCATGATGTATGCCTCTGGGATGACACTCCTGAGTGTACAGACACTATTGATGGCTGTCATTATCATCATGTGCAATCAACACACTGCAATATGGTCTTGCTGCTGAACAAACTATAGTAGAGCTTATGTGGGAGGTATTTTTGAGCATTTCAGAGTTAATACATTTGTGCATCTACAACCTTCATAAAATAGTACTGCCTTCATTTATATAAAAATTTACTATCAGTTAATGGCCATAACCAGTTACAGGTTTTGTACCAATCATAAATAGAGCATTTGTGATGTTACTTTCTATGCCTGTTGCTCACAAAAACAAATCTTATGCAAAAATACATCTAGATGACAACATTAATGAATACTCTGAGAAACCACCTTGTGCCTCTCTGTATATGCATCATTCTTATATTCAGAGAAGCTATGGCAATGTTCCAAAGCTTCTATGAATATAAGAATGATGCATCGCCATGAATGTACACACGTCTCACCCAATGGCCTTTGCGATGTAGCCAAATGTGTTGACGGTGGCTCGGCGGATGGCCTTCTTGTGTGCCTTCAGTAGCTCCAGCAGCTCAAAGCAGATGCGCATCCACTCCCTCGCAGACACAAACTCTGCCCCGCGGTCAGCGATCCGACCCACCAGGTCAATGCAGTTCTCTTGCACCTTCTCGTGTCTGCAGACGAGGTCACATGTTAGTCACATGATATGACACGTTAGTCACATGGGTCGTAAGCTTTAAAGGTGTGGAAGAGGGTTTACAAACACGTGGATTTAGATCACGGAAAAACATGAAGGGATTTATATAATGGACACACCAGTCACAATAGGACCCATTGTGACTAGCCACTGAATGTATCCAACTACTACTACTACAGTATATCGCAGTATACATGACTAACCCTATTTTGAAATGACTGCATGCAATATGAAATGACTTCTTAATTACATATCAACGGGACAACAGAACGCAATAAATAAAATCTATAAATCAGAAAAAGCACAATCCAGCTGTGGATGACATTTGTGACCCGACTCATTGACAACCAGGAGTGACACTGACCTGTTCTTGAGGATGGGTGTGAGGCGGGGCAGCAGGTCCTTGATGGGTGGCGTCATCTTTGTCATTCCAATCACGTTGACGATGCCCTTCAGTGCTCCCAGGATACTCCCCAGCACCTCTGGGTATTCCTCTCCCAGGTACTCGTACAGCACCACGCCCAGATGGCCCATCAGCTTCTCCTGCACAACACGACACAGTGATACCACACCACGCATTACACACTCGGTCCTGTCTTCATATTTATAACCAATGTGTACTTACTAATAAATATATTTTAATGATAATAATATTTAATAACAATATTTTAATGATAATAATATTTGCGTATGTTTTTGTGTATATTTTCAGACTATCTATTACAAAATAAATCGTTACCACTTTTTAACTAGATCTAATATCCCGAATTTCTTTATAACAAAAAAATTATTTTATTATACTTTTGTCCTCACCAAAATATACTTACTTATCTCTTATAAAAGATTACAATTCCAATTTCAAAATTATCTCTGCCGAGAACTGACTGACATGGGAACAACTTCTTTTTAGATCACTCAATAACCAAAATTGCATCATTATTACATATTATAAAAATTATCATATCACAGACAGACCGAGACGTAGACATAGAGTGACAACCAGACAGACAAACACACCAACACACACCCAGCCTAGACTGCTAAATATAATAGACAGACCTACACCCAGCCAGACAGACCTACAACCAGCCAGACAGACAGACCTACACCCAGCCAGACAGACAGACTTACACCCAGCCAGACAGACAGACCTACACCCAGCCAGACCTACACCCAGCCGGACAGACAGACCTACACCCAGCCAGACAGACTGACCTACAACCAGCCAGACAGACAGACCTACACCCAGCCAGACCTACACCCAGCCGGACAGACAGACCTACAACCAGCCAGACAGACAGACCTACAACCAGCCAGACAGACAGACCTACACCCAGCCAGAACTACACCCAGCCGGACAGACAGACCTACACCCAGCCAGACAGACAGACCTACACCCAGCCAGACAGACAGACCTACACCCAGCCAGACAGACAGACCTACAACCAGCCAGACAGACAGACCTACACCCAGCCAGACAGACAGACCTACACCCAGCCGGACAGACAGACCTACACCCAGCCGGACAGACAGACCTACACCCAGCCAGACAGACAGACCTACACCCAGCCAGACAGACAGACCTACACCCAGCCAGACAGACAGACCTACACCCAGCCAGACAGACAGACCTACACCCAGCCAGACAGACAGACCTACACCCAGCCAGACAGACATACCTACACCCAGCCAGACAGACAGACCTACACCCAGCCAGACAGACAGACCTACACCCAGCCAGACAGAGACCTACACCCAGCCAGACAGACATGCAGATAGCTTACCTCCTGACATGTCTTCATGACGATGGCGATGCGAGAGATGAGGTCGGCCGCCTGCTGTCGTACTTTGGCTGACTTGTTGTTGAGACGCCACAGGATGGTACCACAGATCTGAGGCAGGTACGGCTTCACACGCTTCGCCAGCGCATTGATGACAGTGCCAAAGCCATTGAGCATGACAACATCCTGAAGATACAATGGAAGAGTGTAGATTAGATAGAAAAGTCATCCTGTCTCTGAGGACAATGGAACAGATCACATACTGTGTAGATGCTACCTGTGGAAACATACAGTATAGTCATAGAGGTGCCCCTAAATCTAATTCAAATTTATAGAATACAGTAAATCTGGCCTAAGATATGTATATTAGAGAACACGTTATATGCATTTTTTAATAGGCAAACTAGAGATTTGCCACTTTTGGAAGCATTTAGAACGACTAAATCAAATAAAAAAATGTGATGCAGTGGCAAAAAAAAAATCCTGGACTCTATTTCTGAGAAGTTATCAGAGCATGGTGGATGTAGAGTGATGCCAATCTGTCGGACCTTTCGCCGAAAGGACTAAAAACACACAAGAACAAAGCTGCAATCGTACAACTTTGGCACTCGACCATGTATGATGCACACCCAGATGAAGACACCCATGCCCGTGTGTGTGCATGCGTGCGCGTGTGTGTGTGTGCTCACCTCTGTCGTCTGTTCCTGGAAGGCGTAGAGGATGCCGTCAATGAGCTGCTCCTCCAAACGCGAGTCGATGTCAGCGGCGCCGAGGTTCGACATGATCTTGTCGATGGTCTCCATCACCATCTTACGATACTGCTCCGCCTCGTCCTTGAGGTCGTCAACCACACGACTCACAATCTCCGCCGCCCCCACCTTGTTGGCAATCTCCACCGTCGTGTCCACCAACTAGAACACACAACCTCTACATTTGTAGATTTAAAATATGCCTTTACAAATAACGTAGTTACCCGACTCCATCACTTCAAGTTGCTAGCCAAATGTTTTTTATAAAATGGAATATGCTAATGAGTTACTACTACTATACATGGATATGGTTGTGTACACTACACCCAGCACAGGTCGTATACACAGTCACAGTACATGTACTGGACATTGACACATAGTCAAGGCACATGATGTATTAGTAAGTATCCGATCATACACTGCAATATGGACCATACAGCAGTGGAATCAGTGTTATATCTCTTTTATTAAACACACATGCCCTGATAGGCAAACACCCTCTTCATCAGAGACAACAACCTCCAAACGAGAGCACCTAACAATCTTATGTTATCCTCCCTATCTCTATCTACTACAGCTCTGGCAACCACATAATGCAGGTGACCACATATGTATCTACAAATGGTTGTTAGCTGCAATGACATGGCATGGCTTCAATGGGTCACTTCTGATGAGATGTCATACGAATTAGCAACACTGTTTTGTTTTACCACACTTGCGTGAGACATCTGTTGGTGTGTGCTGAGGAATTATTGCAAAGCTTAACTAGACACAACTGCAGTGTCTCCTACACCTGGATAAGTGTCAAGTACAACTCTGCCCCCTTCAGTCACTCGCACTGCTGTGAATGACCCCCGACGCTCTCACCTGTCTGTAGTTGCGGCGGTCCAGAGCCATGCGCTGGTTCCAGAAGTGTTTGAAGAAGGCCGGCAGAATCTCATCCTTGATGTACTGGGGCTCCACACCATCAGTGGCACAGCACTGCTTGACCACCTACAACACAGATGTCAATGACATGTCACTGCTTGACCAACAACAACACAGACATCACTGACATGTCACTGCTTGACTACCAACAACACAGACGTCACTGACATGTCACTGCTTGACTACCTACAACACAGATGTCACTGACATGTCACTGCTTGACCAGCTACAACAGACATCAATGACATGTCACTGCTTGACCACCTACAACACAGATGTTAATGATTCTGTCAAGTTTATACTGATTCTGTCAAGTTCATACTGAATATGGTGTGTAGAAATGTAACAAAAATAAACCACTCACCTTAAGCACAATCTTCTTCATCTCCTCATCAGGACTCTGGAACTCTCGGATGAGGATCAACATCACTTCCCGAGTGTAGTAGTTGGCGTACTCAGCATCCATCAGGGGGATCAGGTAGCCAATCGCCTTGAGGAAGGCGGCCAGACCCTGGCAGCAAAGACACAGTTCAGTCAGTGCCGAGTTGTACATGATATTCAGGATGGTTAATCATGGACTTTCTGTCAAATGTTTCTGCATCCAGCGTGTAAGACATTAATCTGCGACGATGAATTGCAGCAATGGCATCCCACATTGCGTCAAACTCTTTCAGTAATACGACAATCCGATGTTGTTCAACAGTCCATTCCATATTAAAGTTCCACACCAAAGTAAACACTGTACATATTTAGGATTTTGTTGACTCCAGGCAACCCAAAGAGGCCTACCTTTCCCCTGTGTGTGCGGATACCGATCCAGAGCGGCTTGAGGACACTGTCGAAGGACTCGATGCCGTAGGGGGTGGCTGACTCGGCCAGGGCGGCCAGGGCCAGGGCGGTGATGGTGCGCACCTTCTGCTGCTCATCCACCAGACCTACAACACACGGGTACTGACATCAACCTTACATCACTTGGTTACTGACATCAACCTTCACATCACTTGGTTACTGACATCAAACTTCACATCACTTGGTTACTGACATCAACCTTCACATCACTTGGTTACTGACATCAACCTTCACATCACTTGGTTACTGACATCAACCTTCACATCACTTGGTTACTGGCATCAAACTTCACATCACTTGGTTACTGACATCAACCTTCACATCACTTGGTTACTGACATCAACCTTCACATCACTTGGTTACTGACATCAACCTTCACATCACTTGGTTACTGACATCAACCTACACATCACTTGGTTACTGACATCAACCTTCACATCACTTGGTTACTGACATCAACCTTCACATCACTTGGTTACTGACATCAACCTACACATCACTTGGTTACTGACATCAACCTTCACATCACTTGGTTACTGACATCAACCTTCACATCACTTGGTTACTGACATCAACCTTCACATCACTTGGTTACTGACATCGACCTTCCCATCACTTGGTTACTGACATCGACCTTCCCATCACTTGGTTACTGACATCAACCTTCACATCACTTGGTTACTGACATCGACCTTCCCATCACTTGGTTACTGACATCAACCTTCACATCACTTGGTTACTGACATCAATCTTCACAACACACGGTTACTGACATCAAACTTCACAACACACGGTTACTGACATCAACCTTCACAACACACGGTTAGTGACATCATACTTCACATTAATTGGTTACTAACATCAAACGACTGGCACTAAACTTGGTAGTACGAAGTCACTGACATCCAACATGACTGTACTCTGATACTGATGTTAAACATGGTTGTACTATTACTGATATTAATATTTGTTGTACTCGGTTACAGATATCAAACACAGCTGAATTATATTACTGATTTCAATTCACAACTGGCATTAACCAGTCACTACCCACTCTACACAAAACATGCCATTTCTACAGGACAGCGCATTAGAGTAACTACTACAATAAGAACCTCCATAGACTGCCCCACACAATGCCATCACTGACCGTGTTCTATGATCTCAACTAGACTCTTGAGATGTGGCAGGATGGCACAGCCCATGAGGATGGCGATCTGTTGGACGATCTTGATGCCCGTGTGCCGGGCCTGCCACGACTTCTTGCTGCGACACACGGCCTTGAGGAAGGGAAGGAGGGAGGGGATGCCGAGGGCCGAGGCTACGACCGCGAACGCTCGGGCTGTCGTGTTACGCACGTACTCGTCCATGTTGTCTATGTCGGGTCGCATCGTGGAGATCATTGTCGCCAGACCCGCCGCCTGACACCAACATACAGCAGTGACATACATCTGTGGTTACACTGAGTTGAGGGGATGCAAAAGTATTAAATGATCACGTGTAGTTTTGCTCCGACTCAAATTGGTGGTAAAAAGACAATCATACATTGTAAAAGTGATCGTAATTATGATTACAGTATTTTGTATACCCATCTATTGCCGAATATCTGCCAACAATGGAAGCAGATATCATGCCATGTTTGCATCTGTTCTAGCTGTTGTGTTTGGTATACTTTATCTGTTAACAATCTGGAAATTGTAAACAATGCACACATAAACATAGTTATATGCAAACATAAATCTGAACTGATTACACATACTTTCTAAGTAATTGTACTCAGTTTTTAGTTCAATTTATTACCCTTATGTTGTAATCATCCCATGTCTAACGATCTTGAACATACTTGAAAAAAACATTAAATTGCCATTTCAGAGCAACATCAGTTTCACACAAACCTTAGCGAGATTGGAGATGATCTCACGACCTTCGACCCTGGCGTAGTAATCCTCATCGATGAGGAGGGGTTCAATGACGACAAGAATCTTGTGAACGTAGGGTCGCACCAGGTCATCCAACTTGTATAGAATGCGGTCAATGACTTTCACCAGCAGATGGCGCTCCTGGTCCTCCAGTGTCGGGGACATGAGCAGTGGCAGGATCTGGTTGAAGAGTGGACCGGCTCCAAATTCACGCGCTTTGTCTGTGATCTGCCGCAACGCCGCCTAGTGACATACAACAGATACAGCCATGAGTGACTCGGATAATCCTTCAATTACATATTTGATAGTCTTTCAAATCTGAAGAAAAGTGTTACATAGTTACATTGTCCAATCTTGCAGGAACTGGCTATTACTGCCTTTGTGCAGCCCAGACTGAGACACAAACTCTAACAATCAGGACCACAATATTATATTATTTAGACCTTGAACATCAAATACATGTATGCTGTACTATGGAAATAAGCGTAACTTGTAAATTAATGGAATATTATAAATAACCGCACTGGATATAATATTATATAATAATACTGATAGACCTAATGAAAATAAATATATTATATAAAATAAATTTGCCTTTCTAAAACACATATTTCATTGCACATTTATCATAGGTGTAAACACATTTTCTTTGTATATAGTACTTAAAACTTAGACAAGTAACTAACCTTTCTCATGGGTGGTGTTCCATTTTTGATCTTCAGCAGCAGTTTCATGATCTTACGTTCTTTCTGTTCCTCTGGCGATAGCGATTCCTCATCCACCTCCACCTATTGGCGGAAACAGCATAAATGCACGCACACTGAGTCAGTTTTATGACTTTATGCTTATCTCACCATACCGACATCTGAGAGCAACAACCAAACATTTTAGTGCTTTTTAATCCATTTTATCCTGAAGCTAGTGCAGACGAGTTGCAGCCAGTTCCTGATCATTTCCTCAAATCAATCTGTCAGCATTAAAAAATGACAGGCCTTCATTTAAAATGGACATAACTTTATTATTTCTCAATCAATTTTTAAATGTGATATACCTTTAGAAAGTAGATAAAATAAACTATCAAGTCGCATTGACAAACTCATAGTTTTATCATATATATTTTATGTGGCATATGACAAAACATGCCCAATAAATTCAAACCTATGTTGAGGTTTGTCACATTACTTTTCACCTGACATTTTCACCTGACATTTTCGCCAAGAAGGAGACAACATGTCAATGAGCAAGTTGACTTTATTTTATGCATTACTCTCTGCTGAAAACAAAGGTATACAACTTGTCCACATATCTTGGATAATAATCTCATAATGTAAAATTGTTTGTAATAACCCCCATGTCAGTCGATTGAATCGCCAACGTGTGGCGCCGCTGAGCGGAATTATGCAAATTTGTGAAATATTTTCTTTCAACGATGTATAATTTTGTGGCTTATTTCTTATAACTAATAAATAAGTACTCTAAAGTAACAACGTTGGTAAACATTTCAACGTCACTTTATTGATGAAGTAGTTACCATCGTTGGAAATAATCTTAACTTTGTTTGGCGCAAAAAAAACCGGCGTGGCCGTGGTGCGTGGTGAGCGAAAATGAATGCCGTTGTCGGTCGACCCCACTTCGAAGGCTTCAAAGTATGTCTTCACGGACAAATATCGCATCAAATACCATAACCGTCCATCTTATATCGGCTATATCGACGTGTCTGCCTTCTTGTCATCAACAGGATGAAGTAAATTAATGGAGTTATCCTTCGAAATACGTCAACATTTAACGATCTTTGCGACTCGACGCCATCTTTGATTTCACTTTGGCTTGGGGGTGCTGAATTTGGACGGCAAATACCCAAAGAACGGCACTGATTGGTTGAAAAATATGGGTTTCCTAGTGATCCCGATATACTGACGTCATTCGGTGTTAACCAGCCAATGGGATTCCAAAACGTCAGAGTGCGGGGAAGCCGTGCCAAGTGCAAACTACGACCAGAATCGTATTCCGGATAAAAAGGGTAACTACGACTAGAATCGTATTCCGGATAAAATGGGTTAATACACCAGACTTGAATGATAGCTCCAACAAACATTTTAATGTTCTTAGCACACCATACTTGAGTGATAGTTCATACAAATTATCATCAGAATAAAACCAATACTGTCTCAAGCACAACTATCCAACTACACATCACCAAGTCTTACTGCCAAATGGTAATCACCTGACTACAATGTAAACACAGCTTCCTGTTCCGTTGCTTCACAAATCAGTTGCATTTACACCACACCTCTAGTCTACTTCTAGTATCTACATAACTGACTGCATAATCATTACATCATACACCAAAATACTAATTTCAACACCCCATTAGTCAGCATACTCTACCCCATCTAAACATGACTGAGAGCCATCCTACCAGTAGTTTGTCAAAGTACTGCATGTCGTCTGGCTTCATCATGGGCAGGTTGCCTTTCGGCTGCATGTCAACAATCTGGGTCTTGGAATCTGGGGTCTGCATTCGGAAGCCAACTGGGGTGCCTGCCATGGGGGTAGGGGTGGCGATCAACTTACGAGCTGGTGTACGGATCGGCACGTAGCCTGCGGGAGGCTGCAACACCTGTTCGTAGAAGATAAACTTCCTGTTAGTTTCCACAATATCACAAAGGAGACATGGCAAAGTTGGGCACAGATCTACATCAGTTTACTTTACTGGTTGTTTTGGTCTAGTAGTTAGGTACATTTGCAGGAGGGTAATCACCCAGCGTACACAAAACGATATTATGAAACTGGATTTTTTAATGTGTTATGATTATGTTCTACGCTGTGACAATATACTATATCTTGTGGTTATATACTGCAAATCTTGTCTGATATGATATCTTTTGCATCAAATTTCTTCTCTCCCCATTAAACATGGAATGTAATATCATGCAATAGGGGTTTAGGTAACATGACTTTAACAAAATGAAAACACTTATATGAAAAAATATGTACACCATAAATAATTTTGGAACAATATTCACTAAAAATATATTACAATGGTACAATCAGTTTTATAATATGTAAAAAGTTTCAAAAAGAAAACAATTACTGTACATACTTTGTACCCAGAGGGAAACATGGCATCCAACTCGTCATCAGAAAGGGGGCGATTACGTTCGTCAATCTCCCTCTGCCAAGTCCACGCCTGCATCTGCTCCGGGGTCATTGACATCACATGACCAGGGGTCGGGGTCGCCATCGCCATGGCTTTAGATCCAGTTGGGGTCGTGCCCGACGGGGTGAACGCACTCGGGGTGAGGCCCTGGGGGGTCATTCCACCAGGAGTCAAGCCCCCGGGGGTCAGACCGCCCGGAGTCAAGTTACCAGGGGTAAGACTTCCGGGGGTCGTTCCCCCTGGGGTTGTGCCCCCTGGAGTGGCGGCATTGGGGGTTTCATCCCATCTGGACCTGCGTTTGCTTGCCCCTGGGGTGGGGGTTTCCTGGATGAGGTCACCGGCCGTGCGGTCTGTGCGGGGGGTTTCTGCCCAGCCACTCCCATGACCCGGTGTTTCTGGAAAACAGGGTAAACAAATGTTTTCTTTGCTTTCAAGAGCAACTATCTATGTAGATGCTTGTCAAATTATGTATTGTCTACTGTATTCAGCATATTTTTCTCAAAACAACTGGTAGAAAACAGGTTACTTAAATGTGTCACCAAACGTTGTACCATCAAAGTCAAATTGTTCAATGATTTTTTAACAAATAATCTACTTCTGTCAATAAACTGAGTGCATATAATAACTACTCACTTGATACAGTAGCAACACCCCTGAACATCAATAAACACAAACTATGAGGAACCTAATGTAGCCATGATCAAGCATGTGACTAGAATGACGTCATACCTCGTTCTGTCTTTGGCGTCTCGTCCCACCTGTTCTTGCGGGCGCTGGGGGTTGCCTGTGCCCCCGGGGTCTCCCGTCCCGGGGTCACTGCACCGGGGGTGGCATGACCCGGGGTCGTGTCCCAGTTCCGTGTACTCACACCAGGTGTTGCGCCTGGAGTTTCAGCGCCCTTCGCCCTGCCTGGCGTCTCGTCCCACCGACTGATGGAGGGAGTGGTGGCCTCATCCCAACTGGACTTCTTCGTGGCCCCCCCTCCCGCTGCAGGAGTGGGGGTGTCACCCGCCGTCTGGTCCCAACGTCTGCGCTTCTTCGGTGCACTGTCGCCTGACGAGCCGTTGACGATGTGAAGAGTTCCGTCCTTCGCCTTCTCGTGTATCTGCTGCTCCAGCGCCCTCTGGTGTACAAGTGGCAACCCAAATTATTACAACAACACGCACAGTTATAGTCATAAACATAATTTGGCATAGCTACTTATAGGGGCATTTCACGTCAACGGGATAACAAACCCAGCAACACAATTATATGACTGTAGTTTTCTGATCAGTTTAACTGTATGTGTCATCTCAACAGTGTCACCTGCTCTGAAGCTACAAGTTCAGAAAAAAGAAGTAAAAATACCTGTAACTTTAATAAATTAAAATTTTTCTTTGGCTATGTATTATATTTTGAGACCTGTTGCATTTGCCTTTGTAAAAAATGATACTTTATGTAAATTATGTTGGATTGCACATTGCCATTTGATCTGTGTATGGTGCTGGAATTACAGGTCATGGTCATATATTCAAAATAATCCCTTTAAACATGTCATTGTAAGAAAACTTGAACTTGAGAATTTGACGAACAAAAACACCTAGAAAAAGGGTAGCATTTTCTGAGAATCACACTGCCAACTTGACGGTGATGTCATAATGCCCACAATGCACCAAGACCCACCTTTTGTGCCCTCAGTTTCTGCTCTGTCATGACATCGGCGTATGTGCGTCTCTCAGACTGTACGTCAGGTGTGCGACCGCCTGAAACCATAAAGAAGAATGTCACGACGGGGGTCGTGACAAATCAAGACGAGATTAGATTAAATGCCAAAAGATTTTACAATGTCATCAAGTGCCAAACACGCCCCATTCACTGGGGTCGTGACCTCCGCATAACGCCTTCAAATGCCACTCTTGGCATGGGATTTGTGGGGGGAGGAAGACCAAATCATCAAATAATCAACCAAATAACAACTGCTTTTACATAATCATTCACAAATGTTTGGTGAATGTTAATAGCATTGATTTCCAGGTAAACACTTCAGTTGTGCTTAGGGGAAACTTTACCATTGTAGACTGTGGTGGGGGGCATTAGAAGGAGCGGCATGGGAGATGGCACAACGGATGTTTATGAGAAACGCGCCAATGCTACGTGACATTGCCAGCAGTCGGTGGGAGCCATGCACACACGGTTGCTCACAGCATTCGCGTGCGACGTGTAATGCATGCCAGCACCGGTCACATGCTCCAAGGACTAGTGACCATGTCAACATACACCAACCAGACTCCTGTGGCTTCAGCCGAGTTCTCCCAAAGTAATAACGTAGATTGCTATGGTGCACAAAGTGTTATATTGTCGATATGAAATCCATTAAAACTATACTGATTTCCTAACACGGTTGTGAAAATTCATGCCATGGAGTCTGGTATGCGGTGCCCCAAGGGCTTGGCGCGTTTTCTTACACACAGTGCAAAGTAACAAGAAACAGAGAAGAAAAAGTACGTACTGCGAACCTCCTGGTGCACACGTTGTGCATGACGCTCTCACCTTCTGTCGATCGCTGCTGCAATGATACGTGTAGCACCTAGAACTAATCTCAAATGAGTGTAGTCTTGTGGCTGCCTTCACGCCCTGCCTGCAGTAAACACCCCACCCCGTCCATGTGACTAACTACCCAACAACACTATTACTGCTACTCTTAGAGACCTCCTAGCAAGTGTTTACTTTTTCAAAGTATATGGAAAATGATGTCACGACCATTCTTAAAAATTCTAACAATGATGTCACGTATTTTAGAAAGCCTTCAAGTTAGCCATGAGAACCATAAAATTGGCAATTTATTTTTGAACAATCGTTTCTGTGCACAAGACTATTTTAGGCAATGTTGAATGTATTGTTTTGCTCTGTGGACTTCGTCAAAATGGGACACTAGATGGCAGTGTAGCAGTATATACTTACATATGGGTACATTCGCTCTTGCTCAACGATGCATTAGTGAAAATGTAATAACATGTGGAGTAATTATATATATATATATGCCACAAAAGAACAGCACAATTTTATATAAATAATATTCAGTAAGGCAATAGCATTGGTACTTGATTAGTCTTCTGCTCTGCGTTCATTCAGCTTTTTTGAAACTGCTGAAGTTTTTCACTTTTCCTCAAATGAAAAAAAATGCTGTCTCATTCTTAGTGATCACCACATTAACAAATATTTAATCAACTGTTCAAATAAATACACAGTTGATCCCTAAAATGACCTTTATTTTTTATTATTTAGCTCTGATGCCCTTGTAACAGTTTGTTATGCAATTAATTGGATTCAGCCATGCGGTGTTGTGTGTGTTTTGAAGAAAGGAATCTTTCCAACAGCATGCGAACTTGCACCCATCTAGCTTCAAGACCGTAGACCTGACTGCGACATACAGAGAGCGAAACATAGGCCAAAGCAGACCCAGGTCAGTCGAGTGCACAGAAACTACCACTCAAACACGATGTAATGACCAGATGTAAAGTTACCATAAAACTGAATTTCACTGCATCAATGTTGTTTGCATTGTTAGGTCAAAATTATAAGACGCTGACTCCCTGGCCAAGCCCCCTAGTTGAGGGGCAAGGCACTGCTGTGATTCAGTCAGACGCCATGGCAACCCAGACTGCGTGTTGCTGTTCGGGAGAAGAAGGTTTATACATTAGTATCTTTCCGTGACAAGCCTGGCTACATACCAGTCTACCCAGCAAACACTTTGCAAGCCACCCGTACCAGCATTCACACCGTCAGACATGCAATGTCGCCAGAAGAGACATGTCTAGCATGCAGGCACACGTTGCTTGGAATATTAACTTCACGGTATTCGTCATACTATTTGTCATCATAATTTTATACTCATGCACACCAGCTTTTATGGTATACCTACTCGAATCACACAAGTTTTAACGTTTCAATTTTATATACACATAAGACATTCTATTTGTTTTCAGCTTTTTTGTATTGTGGGTTTTCTGCTAGAAAATAATGGGTCACAAGCTCAAAACTTGTATGAAGAGCAAATTAATAAAAAAAATTAAGATTTGTATAGCGAGTTGTACCAAAATCATGCAACGCAGTCTGGTGAACACAGCTAATGCTACGGCCTTGTATTGGGTCTTGCTGATTCAAGATGCCAGATATATAAATGTGCACCATTTTGAGTTCACATGGTAGTAGGTATGCATGGCCTGCCAACAGACCAGTTCTTTTGGCGACATCACCACACACTTCTTGTGACACGCCACTCACCACATACAACAAGACATTCTTGTCATGTTCAACCTACCATTTTGGCAGTTTTTTTAAATGGGCCAAATGCAAACAAGACCACTTGTTGTGGTCTTAAAATGACATTGTATGGGTATTAAGATTACACAAATACCGTCAAACTGCAAATAAACTGCATTATTTCTTACACCAAAGTGCAATTATGTCAATTATTTAGAAACAATAGAATTGTTTTGATGAACGCTTAGTACACAATGCTGTACTATGCACTGACATGTTTCTGACAACCATAATTCACATTGAATCACTAGTTGGGAATACCCAGGGGGGAATCAACCAATCGAGGATGGAGGATACCAGGAGAAGGAACAAGGTTTATGCTCTGTCAATGTGTCAAAACAGAAGACATGTCCAGAGGATACTTGCTACATGTTTCCGTCTAAAACATTGACATCAGCAAAACACCGCAGTAACAACACAACCAGGTTTCTTTCAAAATTCAACATTTCTGAACATATCTCCTGTAGTTGATTTTACATTTTCAGTACAAGACAATTCAAAACAGTGACATCTCCAAAAGAAAACACACTTCTGCACGTAAGCATCAGTCTGTGAGAGATGGAAACATGCACGAAGTAGGTGAACAGTTTACATGACATCAAGTGACACACATGTTCATCAAACAAGGAAGCCTAGCAGCCCTAGGTGTACCTACCAGCAAATGGGTCGTGTCTCTCGGGGGAGATGATCATCTGACGGGGGCGGGCACGATACTCGTCCTCCCGGTCGGAAATGCGTGGGATCCGTCGATCTTCCAACGGGTTAAAATCCTGAATTGAAATGACATCACATGATCACACTATTTTACTCAATGCGTTTGTTTCCTGTGTTACTTGAGTTTAAAACTATGGAATAAAATTATGGATTTTTGAGCATCACCAGAAAGTTGTCAGCTAACATACAGAACTATTCATGCTGCTAAAGATATTAATGCAATTGAGAACATAAAAACTTATCTAGTGTGTGTGTGTGTGTGTGTGTTTGTGTATGTTGGTAATGGTAAGTCAGCAGTTTCCTCATATAAGGACGCCAGTTTCAGGTAAGTATGTAAGTAAGCAACATAGCCGTATTTTGTGTATTCATTGGTTTGTTGGTTTTTTCTGGATGTAAATAGAATGTTCATAACAAGAAAGACTTATTGGGGATGTTTTTCTTAACTTGTGTTAACCCTGCAGGTGACCATGGCCGAAAATCGGCCCAAATGCACCTGCCTCTGTTCTAACAATTTTCATTTCCATCACACTAAACTGACACGGGTTAACCCTGCAGATGACCAAGAAAAATCCTCTGCGGCATACTGTTCCAATTAAAATCATAACTTCGCTAATATTGGTCATAAAAATATGAATGATGCATAATTGTAACGCTAAAATGTTGCTTTATTATAATAAAATTATAATATATGTAGAACAAATGAAAATCATGCGGATATTTGTATTTTGAAAAAATAAACACCCATTTCATCCTACTGCCAGAAAATGATCGTGTGGACGAATATACTTCATCATTTAGACAAATGTAGATTCATATATTAGCTGCGAAATAAAATTAAAATGAAACAAATCCGTTGAGAACTATGATATTTATGTGGCCGCGCTTGTTACCGTTGCAACCCACGCGCCCGGCCGGAGAAATGTCACGCTGCTAATTTGGTGAATGTTCACCCTCAAAATGCCTCCAAGGTCAATCAAACTACATGAACTAATATAATAACCTTGTTTATGAATGCTGTCAAGCATTTAGTCAAAATATCAACGCAGAAACTTGAGATAATCCAAAGGAAAGTTGCGAAGCGGATAAACTGTTGTTTACCGGCCGCCATTTTGTCTTCAACTTTGGTTCCGTGGGGGTCGATGGCACCACATTTGAAATCACGGTTCTGATTGGCTGAATGGACCGAACCCACGTGGTTTATTTTTGGCAGATTGGCCACTCACAGAGCTTTCTTTTGATACCGAATGTGTGGGGTGTCGACTTTATGAATGGATGCGTAAATTCATTCATCAGGACATAGTAAAATCTCCCAAATATGGGCAGCAACTGTATCACGTGCTTTTTAAACTCGACTGCGAAAAATCTGTCACTGAATCTACGCAAGGAAAAATATACATGATCTAGAAAAATCTGTCAGCTATCCAATGCTAAAAAAATTTCGCGTGTCAGTTTAGTGAGATAGAAATGAAAATTGTTACAATAGAGGCAGGTGCATTTGGGCCGATTTTCGGCCCTGGTCACCTGCAGGGTTAACACGAAGAATGTTTTAATTTTCATCAAAACAAATGTCATTTATGAATACTGCAAGAAACTATCTTCTATGTGAATGATGAGTAGAATAACACTAGTTTTACTCATGCTGTGACAACGTTTGTTGAGTGATGAGAGTGACTCACCTGTCCCTCTTTGGCAATGTCATTGAGAATGTTGAGAGGGGCTGTGTATGTAGACTTTTTGCCCAACACAGTTGTTGTGTAGTCATCGTCATCCTACAAAACAGTTCCAATGCCCATGCAACTGATTTTCACCAAAATTACAAATTAATGCGATATCTATCTTTTTCACACAATCAAAAATGTACTGCTGATAGTCTCATTAGAAGTAATCCTCTGCATTTAGAAAATAATCACGGTGGTATACTTTTTATGAAAGGTGTCACCTGATATGTAGCAAAGGTGTACCAAACTATAAAGTCTAATGGTGAACATGTAGAGGACATTCCAGTGTACATTCTGTTGAAATTATAGCACCAAACATGCTCTTTCGCCCTAATAAATAATGTGAACTTATCAAATAAGACATTACAGCATATATGTATATTTGTTATTTATAATGTAAGCCTTTTAGATTTTTTTTCATTCAGAAATCTTTGAGTGATTAAAAAGGATGCTATAAATAAAAGAGAATGTTTTGGTAACGGAGTCATACCATGATATGCTATTTATATGACAAATGTAATTTTACAATGTATGTCAGACTATTTATTTGCACAAATGATTAGACTTGATTTATACAAACTATTCTCATGTTTTAGGATTTTCTTTCAAATTCACTTGAATGTACTTCCCTTTGCATTTAACATTGCACAACTTAGGTTAGCCCCAGAAGGGGCTGTGTGGAGAATATGGACGTAAGATCTACTATCATTTCTAGCTTTATAATTATAAGCACAATTAGATGTTATATATATTTATATAACGGTTAGTATGTGAACTGGATACAAATTCAGAGAACGATATCTGCAGGAATAACTTATCTATTTTTATATTTCGTGGTTTTTATATTCTCATATTCATGAGTCAACAACTTAACCAAAGTTGACTTGACACATAATCATAATGATTCCGCAACTACACTTTGAAACTCCTAATAGTAATACAATGCTTCTGTGAAACATTGTACGGCATCTCGCCTACACTTCAGTGACTTACGTCTTGTTCATCTGTTGTCCCAATAGATGTGACGTAGCCAGCAAATTTGCTGTCGCGTGTTTCATAGATTTCTGTATCAAAGTGCCCCTCTTCTCCGAGTCCTACTCGGGCATCTCCCTTCTCGGTTCCCGTCAGTCCCTTCTTCTTATTTTGAATTTCCCGTACGTGGGCTTCGATATCTGAAATAAAATCAAGAATGTCCTGATTTGTATTTTACTATCGACAGATACAATGCATAATGGCAAGACGTCAAAATATTTAAGTATGCGGCACAAAACAAAAAGAATAACAACACTCGGACGACGTCGCGAGTGACCATCACCAAGTGAGTGAGTATTTCACCCGTCGCCATTTCGTTGGCGTCATAACCGAGAGAAACCGTGCCTTGGATTTATGTCTAGCGTAGTCTTCAATACATATATAAAGTCCATGTCCCGAAAATGTTCATGCCACTTATATTTTAAGCATAATCTCATCGTGATATTGCACAATTAAGAAAAGAAAACAATTTACCTTCGTGCGTCACACCCGCCATCTTGTAAAGCAGTGCGCTTTTATCTCCCACAATGCAACACGTCGGGAAAACATTTTGCAAAAAATACTTAAACGTGCTAAACTACATTTTCTTAAACTAAAACCAGCATATGATAACTAAAATGTTCATATAAAATGAATTATTTAGCCTATATTTATTATGCGTTTGTAAGCAAAATGTATGGCGTTATCGCAAAGCTCGACGATATGTGCATCTCTTCCTTAGCGACATCATATTCTGAGAGGCTCGATCTATGAGTATATATAGCTCTTCGTGGCTCTTCCTCCTTCCCACTCCCCCTCCCCCCCTCTCTCTCTCTCTCTCTCTCTCTCGTTCACTCTCTGTCTCTCTCGCTCGCTCTCTTACGCTGTCGCTCTCTGTCTTCACCAGTCTTTAATTTCCTCCTACCTTTCCTCACTATATATCTAGCTGTTTATATTGGCTATATCAATCACACTCGATATTTCGATACCCCTCTCTGCATGCCTCCATCCCTGCC
This sequence comes from Oasisia sp. SBJ-2009, assembly GCA_964017155.1. Taxonomy (NCBI): domain Eukaryota; kingdom Metazoa; phylum Annelida; class Polychaeta; order Sabellida; family Siboglinidae; genus Oasisia; species Oasisia sp. SBJ-2009. Next base: position 20,772,073 of record OZ024854.1, read on the forward strand.
TCCCTTATTTTCCTCTCCTCTCTCTTCCCCTCTCTCCCCCTCTTTGCCTCCATCCCAGCCTCGATCCTTATTTTCCTCTGCTTTCCTTTCTCCCCTTCCTCCCCTCTCTCTTTCTTTCGATCTCTATAAACCTTGCTCTCTCCCTTAATCGTTGTTTTCCTCCCTGCCGCCATCGATCTCACTCCGGCCCTCCCTCACTCACTCACTCACTCGATCACATGCACCCTCACTCAATCACTCAATGACCACGCACTCACGCACTCACGCTCTGTCTGTCTGTCTGTCTGTCTGTCTGTGTGTCTGTCTGTCTGTCTGTCTGTCTGTCTGTCTGTCTGTCTGTCTGTCTGTCTGTCTGTCTGTGTGACTCACTCACTCACTCACTCACTCACTCACTAGCAAAAAGAACCTCTTCAAAAAATCGTTTGTACCCTCTGCCATTTTAATTTTAAATGCTAAATGATAATATTAATGCTATGTTTTCAACGAATCATTAATACATTTTTGAATTTTATGTGTCTCATATTCTTATGGTAACTCTTTATTTAATCTTATTTATTTATCAATTTTAGTATTATGTTATTACTAATGTTATTGTCTCCTATCAGAGACCCATTTTAAGAAATTATACCTGCTTATTTATTTATTTATTTATCTTAGTATTTTTATACGTAATTTATTATTATACTTTACTTATTTTAGTGATAACTATACTATTATGTTATTGTGTATTGACAACTATAGGCCCTATATGATTCACCAATGTTTTTATTACTGTCATTTTATGTGTAACTGAAGATTTTTGTTTGTTTTTAATATGTTTTTAAACGGACAAAACACTTTTTTGAATCTTGAATCTCACTCACTCACTCACTCACTCACTCACTCACTCACTCACTCACTCACTCACTCACTCACTCACTCACTCACTCACTCACTCACTCACTCACTCACTCACTCACTCACTCACTCACTCACTCACTCACTCACTCACTCACTCACTCACTCACTCACTCACTCACTCACTCACTCACTCACTCACTCACTCACTCACTCACTCACTCACTCACTCACTCACTCACTCACTCACTCACTCACTCACTCACTCACTCACTCACTCACTCACTCACTCACTCACTCACTCACTCACTCACTCACTCACTCACTCACTCACTCACTCACTCACTCACTCACTCACTCACTCACTCACTCACTCACTCACTCACTCACTCACTCACTCACTCACTCACTCACCCACCCACCCACCCACCCACCCACCGCCCGCCCGCCCGCCCGCCCGCCCGCCCGCCCGCCCGCCCGCCCGCCCGCCCGCCCGCCCGCCCGCCCGCCCGCCCGCCCGCCCGCCCGCCCGCCCGCCCGCCCGCCCGCCCGCCCGCCCGCCCGCCCGCCCGCCCGCCCGCCCGCCCGCCCGCCCGCCCGCCCGCCCGCCCGCCCGCCCGCCCGCCCGCCCGCCCGCCCGCCCGCCCGCCCGCCCGCCCGCCCGCCCGCCCGCCCGCCCGCCCGCCCGCACTTTCAATAAAATCAAAGATATTGATAAACAATTAAATTGAAATTTTTGTTGCCTTTTTTTGCGATAAATAATATACAATATGTAACACGTACACCATGGAAATATTCTCGGGATTTATAATTATGTTGGTGTTTCCTAACTAATATAATTATATCTATAAAGTAACCTAGCTGGGTGTTGCATATGTTATCATTCACTGTATTAATTGCTGTATACAATATGTGGATTTTTTGGGTACAATCCGGGGAACGACAAACTCTTTGGTACGCCACAATGCTCATAGTTATTCCACACACACACAAGCTTGCGCAGGCTACCACAAATAAAAATGAGAGCATAAATTGTAAAATTCATTTTGTGACAAGATAATACTGAAATTTAAATAAATAGGTAAAGTAATAACAAATATGTCCGGTTATTTTCCAGATATATTATTATAGATAACAAGTATTCTGGGTTTATCGAGTCGGAATGAAATATTATTCACATGTTTCTGTAATCGGCGCTAACAAAATGATTACGAAACGCCATGGTTCTGATTTGTTCCGCGATTGGGTACATACTTAAATGGGTACGATATGGTATAGGTGCGGCATGACTTACATCCCACGCATCGATCTCGGCTGGTATTTATTTTGTAGCAGGATACGCGCGTCAGGATACGCGTACGAGTAGGGTCTAACATCTGCAGCGTTTTTGTTTTATGCTACAATAATGGCCACACGGACAGTACTTCGCGCAGGAAAGCAAGTGATTGAAACTGGAAAGCATAAAATGACAAACAGTCAATATAGGTAAGAACGTTTATATCGCTATTCAACGCTGCGCCTGTCAAGACTCAAGTCTTTGACGTTCTCAACATTATGGACGGTGATGTCATGTTATATTGCTTTGGCTATCGATCCATTTATGCAGGTTTTCACGTATTGATTACCGACACCTACGTAACCAGTATATTGGCAACGTTATGAAGAATTTGTTGTGTTTTTAAAAGTTGATTTTCCATGGAAATTCGATGTCACGTTGACATAGAATAGTCTAGACTTGAGTTCCGGTTCCAGTACGTCACTACGTGCGCCAGTACCCGTGCGTAGGCTACAACGTGCGTCAACGTGACGTCATGTTAGCGTAAGATCTTTTATAAACGCAAATAAAGGACAACACTCGGCTCACGTTCGGGTTATGTCTTTCTCTGCTTATAATTAAGGACTCTCTCATAGAAAGGTCGGCTTGGCGTGATGTTCTGAAAAAGGCTGACTAGTTAAATGAGACCTCATAAGATCATACGTTGTAACCACAATATACAGACTAGTCAGTTAAAAGAACGTTGCCGAGTGCTGGAAACAACTAGAACTAGAACTAGAACTAGAACTAGGACTTGGACTTTTTGGTGAAATAACACGTACGATTTCGCAATGTTTGGTATGTGTCATTAACGGACAGCTTGTGTCCGGACGAGGACAGAGTCAGAGGCTGAGCGCGTGCCGGTGTGCGCGTACAGGCGTGCTGGGATGTGCGTTCGTGCGTGTGTGCATGCCATGGGCTCATGTTCTTTGGCATTGGGCATTGTCAGTGGTTTTGTACCTGACAGTCTGGGGTCAACCCATTACCACTGACATTGTCGCTGACACTGAGAACTAACATCATGCCGTGAATTGTGGTCTGACTCGGCGGCAGTTAGAAATACACATAATAATGTTAACACATAATTTTTGTTGTATATGATGAAATGCATGCATGATGAAATACATAATATGTCCTGTATATAGTGGTTCAATCCCACCTACTGCTGTTTCAAAACTTTTTATCCAATTCTATCTGGTGTCTGTGCCAGAGTAATTAAGTAAAAAATCCCACACAGCCACAGGGGATAAATGTGTAACCTGTAGTGGACTCACTAATTCTAGAAAAGGACAACTCCTGAGTTAGCCAAAATGTGGGCTTTTTGGAGAAAACCACCTGAGACGAGATACAGGCTTTCTGAAATGAAGACTTGTAAACTCATTTGAATGTTTGTAACTTTTCATGTACATTTCTAATGTACTCAACATCATCTTTTTAATGTAGTCAACATGTTTTTTTCCCTTAAGATTAACTAAATTAATATTCTTCCTCCATTGTGATTGCAGGCAATTGTCAGAATGCACACGGAGGATGTCCCCAGCCCTTCTGCAGTGCAAGTGGCACCCAGTCAATGAACAGCAACAGCGAGCATTCTTTCTGCCCAAGCTTCCCAGTCCATTTCCAGCCAGGATGAAGAGTGAAATGTTGGGCTATGCAGAGCAAAGACTTCTGGGGTACGTAACTCTTTGTTTTCATAGAAGCCTGTCCCAAACAAATCACTTGTAATAAAAAATTGCTTTCTCACTGATTCAGTTTAGTTTGTATTTATTCTTCAGAATGCAATACAACTAAACAATTCTAATGATCACATGAATGGTAATGTCACTGAAGTGAGAACCATTATACCCACCAATCCTTCAGATTTGAAAAACAAACAAGTGATAAATCGCTCGCCAAAACGTACAAAATAATTTAGGCAAGCATTTCATTAGGTTTCTTTTTATGCAATTCCAATGTATGATAAAATAATGCCACTGTTACTGCTGTTGTAATTGATATCAATTACATACATAAGGTTAATTTGAGCATTTAGATTAATTTTTGACATCAAATGTCGGCATGACATTAAAAGTGACATGGTGTTAATAAAATGTACACAGGAAACACTAGTTAGCGAAAATGACAACTCTATAACAGTGGTGATGATTAAGTTGTGATCGACTGCCTCAAGCCTAATGCCGTGTGCCCATGTGTGCCCATCGCGCAGCCTCTGTCTTTGCTGGATACTTGGTGACTTGGCTACACAGTTTCAGTTTCATTGCTACCAGCCCAAGCCAATATTTGAGCTGATTAATGGTTTATGACTATGATACTATTGATAGCACTTGGCGTTCAGCCAAAGTCACAAGAATCCCTTTCACCAATAAGTAAACAGATTAATTCCAAGTCAGAACTTTCTAGAAATACTGTAGAGCCAGAGGCTTGAAGCATGTGTGGTGAATCAGCAAATCTAGAAATTAGTACTTGTAAGTGATAAATGGATTGGGAGCAAGAATGCTGGCTCACTTGATCAATTCAATTTCAGAATTGGCGCGGGAATTGGAATTGAAAGATTTGGAACAAAATGAATCGGAATGTGAATTGAATTTTTTTGAATGGAACTGGAATTTAATAAAAAGGAATTGAGGATCTGATATGTTTGTGATGCTGCGAAGGATACTTTAAATACAGACATTTGGGAGTATTGCAATGGTGTCTAATGACCAAGAAAAGTTGGACAGTGAAGCTGCTGGTCAAACATTACTCAGCAATTAACCAGTGGGTGAAACTTATGAATTCGAAGTCAATTAGGCTTGACCTACTACCTTGTGTGAATGAGTGCTGGCTGGGGACTGATTCAAAGAATCACTGAAATTGCCCAGATAACAGTCACACTTTCCCAGTGTCATATGCTAAGCAAATAATATATTTAATTGGACTACCCAGGCACCAGGAGTGAAGGCAGGATATCTCCAAACAGTCCAAACTGTAACCAGTTAATGTTTAAAGATTAACAGGGTTAACATAAGCCCAGTGAAGACTGATAATACTTGTAGATTATGACCGGAATGTGACAACCATATAAACGTTATAAAAAATATAATTACGTTTTACCTAGCCAATGCTACCCAGTAGCCACTCAGTGGTTTTTAAGTGTTCTTCCTAGCTACCGAGGTACTCAATCAAAACTTTTTGTAACACCTTACCAGTAACACTGGTTGATACACTGAACTATTTTGAGTTAATTGTTTATCTTATTTCTGCTATGTGTCAGTGAGTCAAAACCATTTTAATGTGCTGATCTAGTGTTTCAACAAAATTATTTCAATTATGCAATAATCCTTGTGATGCCTGGATTAAAATGCAGAGCAATGAAATGTCACTGAATTATTTAAGTCGTGATTAAATTGTGTGTGTGTGTGTGTGTGTTATAATGATTAGATAATTATATAAAATACATCAATACATAACATGCTATATATGTATGCACAATAATCGTATAATTTCATGGTTAACTTTTGTTGTGTGGCTTGGAGCAGGAATTGGAATTGTATTATTATATATGGAATTGAAAACAATTTGAATTTAAAAAAATTGAATTGTAATTGGAAAAAAAATTGAATTGAGAGAAATTGAATTGGAATTTGAAAGAGATTGCATTGAAAGAATGGAATTGACCCTAGCCCTGCCTTCCAGGCACTGTTGTCTTGTCTCGTTGCACCTCCCCAATAAACGTTGCTGGTACTTGCAGGTTTTCGATGCAGCAGATGTTTAATGTGGTTGCGGACGTGGAACAGTATGAACATTTCGTGCCGTGGTGCATCAGGTCGACCACACATGACCACCACACACAGGGCTTCCGATGCACCTTCACTGTCGGCTTTCCCCCAGTCATGGAACGCTACTCCTCAGATGTCACGATCTGTGAGCCAAATCTTGTGAAGGTGGGTTTCTGTAAAATGTTCGTATGGTAGAATGGAAAGTGAAAAACCTGTTTATTTATTTCATGTGTTGGGTGTTTCTCTTTCTCCCCAACCCTCTCTTTCCTTCCATTCTTCTTTCTCTCCTCCTCATCCCTCCCTCTCTCCTTCGCTTGCTTGCTCTCCCCTCGTCTCCTTTCTTCTCCTGTCCTCTCCTTTCCTCTCTCACATGCTCTCTCTCTCTTCCACCTCCTTCACTCTCTTCCTCACATTCTCTCCGTCATTCCCCCTCTCAAGGCACGAAAGACCACCTTTTTCTCTCAGTGCAAACCAGGGCTTTATGCAGGATCAAATTATTGCCAGTCACATGTTTTGGTGGACACGTGGATGTTAACTGTTAAGCTAGTTTATAAACTTTCAAATTGTGCCTGATGACCTGAAATGGGCTACAAACACACATTTGACACCATTTACACTCGCTTTCAAGGCATAACTAACAATATCTATGGTTTTGGATTTTTTTTTTGGTCCTTCATTTTTTTGCCCGTTCATATTCGTTTTTACCCGTCCAAATGACGGGTGGACGGGTCTCTAGATAAAGCTATGGTGCAGACTGTCTCTGCCAACAGGTCCCCTATGGTGCAGACTGTCTCTGCCAACAGGTCCCCCTTCAAGATATATGGTCTCAAGTCAGGTTGTCTCTGGTTATCCATGGCAGGTTAATTAACTTTGCAAAATGTTGAAGGCAAACATACATACAGTGACAGCCTGAGTTTGTGCTAGTTCCGTGTATGTGTTATACAAAACAGGCTTTGATGCGTCATTGTTTTATCAATGGTTTTATGTTGTCCCTTTCAGTCGGTGTCAACGGAGACAAAATTATTCCGACACCTTGTGACGACGTGGCGTTTCAGTCCTGGCTACGATGACAACCCCGACACCTGTACCCTGGACTACAAGGTGAGTGTCATGTGTGTGCATGTCATGGGGAGGACTCGGTGACACTGGTCAGTTGCTTGGTGGCCAGAAAGCACTGTTATCATTTCAGTATTTTACAGAGTTCACAGTTGCAGTCATAGCTTTATACAGAGACCCATCCACCCGTCATTTGGATGGGAAAAAACGTTGTGGATGGGTAGCAATATGGTTGGACGGGTGGTGGACGGGTACAAAAATAAAGGAGCAAAAACGTATTCCAAAACCATAGATATTGTCAGCTATGCCTTAGAAATGATTGTAAATGGTGTCACATGTGTGTTTGTAGTTCATTTCAGGTCATCAGACACATTTTAAAGTTTGTAAACTGGCTTAACAGTTAACAGCCATGTGTCCACCAAAACATTTGTGACTGACAATAACTTGGTCCTGCATAAAGCCCTGGTTGCAGTGCTTCTGAAAATCAATCATAATGGTTCACAAATGGTCAGGGTTTCATCGATTGAGTACAACAAATGGTTTTAGACAGGTTACAGTGACGTTACACGATACACATAATATTTATTGTTACCACAGTTTTTTCAATGTTTGGGATAATACGTTGATATGGGAACCATCCACCAAAGCCAGCCGATTTATCTTTTTGTGATGAACAGCTGGTGTTGATCTGTGAATAGTGTCCTTAGTGTCACAAGTCAACTCTCATGTGACAACACTGATGCCTGATGTTGTCCACCAGGTGTCCTTCCAATTTCACTCGGCTCTCTACTCCAATCTCGCCCAGCTGTTCTTCGACCAGGTCGTCCACACAATGGTCGACTCGTTCCTGCGCCACGCTCAGACGCTCTACGGCCATCCAACCATTGCACATGGGCAGAAGAAAGTCCTGCATTCGGGGCTCACACACTGAGAACAGCGCCACCAAGTGATCGTGTGGCACACTAGCTGCTTACACGGGCCAGATTCAAATCTGCCTTATTTATTTCATGCACAGAAATGAACAACTTGTACATAAGAGAGTCATGTTCTAAAACGTGAGCACTTATTTAATCTGTTTCGTGCAATCAAATTGTGAGAGAAGTGGTGCTTTGAGAAAAATACCTATGTTTTGCAAAAATATATCTCTAAACACTGCACTGCCTATTCTAAAGCCATTTTTATAGAAATGGTAATTTTATTGCGTGGCCAGCGTAAGAGCAAGAACAAATGTTTTTTAAGTAGCCGGGTACATGTAGCACGTCTAGTAAGAGATGAGAACAAGTTTCAGTAAGGCAGATTTGTGGAAGACACTATTGACTGTACTTATAATATAAAGCATCTGTCTGTGTGTGCATTCAAGGACAGCACATGGTGACCGTGTACTTTTCCGGGTGGAGCTGTGTTTAACCCAGGGAAATAGTTACCCTGTTGGTGTTTAACTCCAAGGAGGAAAAGCACTTGTCAGTGTCTACCCCAGGGAGAGAAGGGCATTAATATACATTTACACAGAGGGAGAGAATAGATTACCTGTATGTAACCAAGGAGAACATTTAGGCATTTATATGTGTCAGTTTACACCCAGGAAGAGAAGAGTATTTGAGTTTGCACCTGTCGACAGAAGGCCCTCTTATGTAACTACTGAGTGTCCGTTTAAGTATGCATATATGTTTACATCGATTGAGAGAAGAGCATTTATGAGCGTTTATTTATGTGTTTACACCGTTGGGAAAGTGCTGTGAGAGAAACAGAAACAATGTTTTACCTGGCACTTACCGCAGGTAAACTTCAGTCAGACAGAGCAGGATTTCCTAAGGCATTCAGTCTCCCAGTCACTGCCAGGTGTGATGTGGCAGGTGTCCACTGTCCACTCCATGCCACTTCACACTGACAGATGCACAGCTGGACATGTCTTCCCAGGAACCTGGTCAGTTCTGATGGGCTGATCAGGGGTCATCTTGTCACAAGCATGCTGGGGACATCATCAGTACTTCTGGTGAACATGTCCCCAAGGCATGCACCTGAATTAGTTTCAATGGAATGCTGATCCGTAGTAATTACGTGTCCTTGGGAAATCACTGTGACAGCAAGTCTGACCAGAAATGTGAAGTTCCTCCTCTCTTCAATTGTCTACTTATTTTTTTCTTCAAAAAAACATCAACCATCTTGTTTCAACTAATATTTGACCTTTTGACTGTACTTATTACATCCTGATCTATTGACCAAAATTAATTCTTTAAAAAAATATTTTTTAAACAGGTGTAAAAGATTGTTTTTAAACAAAACTGAGGATGTTTTGTTATGCAGAATTGTGATTTGAGGAGGATCTGGTTGAGATGTTGTTTGGGTGTAATGTGTGTCCGCTGTATGTAGATGATACGCACAAAGACGCCACATTCGCACAGGAAGTATGCACATATTAGAGATGTGTAAATGTGGATGTTTAGAGTGTTGACATAGTTGACGTTTCTCTTGATAGGAAATTGCAAACAAGAGAGAATGTTACTATTATGGTTGGGACTCTGGAGCCCATGCTCAGCAATGCATCAAAACCAAAAGGTCAGACAGTCTCTAATCTGTTTACAAATATTCTTCAAACTGTATCAAGTATTGTTGTGTACATGTGAGCTATAGGTTGCATGATACAGCAGATATAATGAGGAACATTAATCTGTGACAGTTGTACAGTTACTAACTGCAGCATAAGTTCATGTCTTTAGACTTCATTACATGGAAAAATAGAGTGACCAGATTTATTGTTTCTTGAGTTCATCAAAGTTTGGTAAAAGAAAGGTCCAGACAAATAGCCTTTGTTCGTATTCTCATTCAGTGTAACAAGGTACTATTGTTTATGATCTGTAAGGAGGATGAGGTGCATAAAATATAGGCAGGCTGGCTACAGCCTAGACAGCTGAATTAAGCAGGGAACAATGCTACACTTTCTGTGTTGTCCACTCCTGGTCAAGTATGACCCAGGTGGTCAGTAAGCCTTGGTCAGTTGTTTACTTAGGCCACTCTTGACCCAGTGCCTTGGACTTGCTATGTCATTGTTTACATGTCACCTAAGGTGTTGTGTGTATTTGTTGGTAAACAAGATTCATTTCATATTTTCCGACACCATCCAGTATTTGGCCCAGGGATGCTTGTGTGAATGAGTCAGCAGAATACCTATACAGCTGTAGTGGGCAGTTTTATATTTTGGGTTGAGCTGAGGAAAAAAACAGAGAAAACGTCTAAGAAAAATATTCCAAAAAAGATATGTTGGTTTATTAGATGGACTTTACTGTTAAGTAAAATAGTCCTTGCAATCCAACACAGATAGTTTCAGTTACTACAAAAAATTATGTTGGTAAATGTTTCCGTAAAATAGTACAAAAATGACCAATTTGAGCTTATGTCAGAAATAGCAGATATTTTAAGAGGCATCCCTGTAATGGTAAACAAAACCGCTATGAAAATTGTTGCATGTTGGTGTAACTTACTAGTGTGTTTCTGACTAATCATGATACTGTGCTAACCTATAATAAGGCTATATTTATTACATTGTCCACGTCACTATGAATGTGCAGTTTGCTAAAGCCTACTTGATATTCAGTGATTAGATCTCTTAACCTTGTGTACCTGAAACTGTAGTATACATGTGGTAACAATTGTTACTTTGACTAAACAGGTGATCTCGTTGAGTGATCCCAAGAGTGTTTTAAGATATTATTCTTTTTTATAATGTGAATTTATTTTTTTCCGGCATGAACTGCTGGTTGTCATTTTGTATTCTGTTCACAATCTGAAGTAATTGTTTTATTTTCAAATGGTTGGTATCTTGGTATATCCATTAGCTAGTCTGCCCTCTATATATTTATATGCGATGTGTATGTGAAGGAACTGTGTAGATGCTCAGAGAAGACATGTAGATTGGCTACACATGTACCATGAATGCATTTATTCATGAACTACGAGCACAAAATTACAGATTCATTTTATGAGGCTGCTGTATCTTTGATGGGTTTTGATGCTGCTGGTGACGCAATTGTTATGTCTTACATGATCGAATGCGATATGTGATTTTCATACTGATTTATAGGCGATTATAAATTATACGTATAATGAACCTTTGGTTATGCAACCATCTGGTAATTTAGATGACTGCTGGTTCTGATTGAAGGAAGTGAGTAGATTTACATACAGAGAACTATAGTTTTGCTTCTCTGTCACCCTTATCCTAGGACTGTTGTGTGTGATAATGCATCTATCTAGCTGAAGAAATGTATGTATTTATGTGTGATTTCTCCCTAGAACTGCTACTGTTATGAACTCTGTGCTGGCTACAGTGTATTGATGATGTCATAGGGTGATTATTTGCTACCACAATTGTATGGTTTATTTACATAATGCAAAATCATTGGTAAACATGAATTTTATTTGGTGATGTTTACAATGTACAAAAGCTGATTTCATTACAATCTTGCAACTGTGCAGATGTGAGAATCATGTCTTAAAGTTTTAAAACATGAAATTGTACATAAGTAAAAGGGGAAAATATTTTTTCAGCTTTGGTTTAACAACTAATTATGTTTAACGGTATTTGATTGTATTTTTTCTTTACTGTTATTTCTAAAATTTACCTCTTGATTTAAATTGTACTGCGTCAACTGTTGGAAATTGTTGTACGCATTGAACAATTTAATTTAAGATAACCTTGTTTGGGTTCTTCATAATTCATCAGCAAACAAGCACATTTACGCATTTCTATTGTTCTTTCTTTTACCGTACTTACATTTGGAAATAATTTATTTGAATTATTTATGCAACTGCTGCATGAAGATATAATTATTTTCTCTGTTACACTAAGCACATTGCAATTATCTGTGTTCGATTTCTTATCACATACAATATGCGACCTACTTTACATGTTATATGCAACATATTTATGATCATTATTAAGTTATTAAGCTAGGAAATTATCATTGTGTAATGTTGTGCAGGACTCTGCCTGAGGGTTGTTGTATTATTAAGTTTGGTTATTGAGCCTATGTATCTTCCAAGGAATCATTGCAGACCGTCTTATGTAAAGCAGTGACGAAAAACAATACCAGGGTACAGTAATAATTTATTGATCACATGGAAATCAGCAAAATATATGATTAATGTAACAGCTGGATGAATTAGAAATGCATAAAATAAAGTCTTTGTTAAATGTGATGTGTGACATACTGGACTTGTTTTTGTTTCTGATTAAGTACATAATTCTCTTGCAGACAAATAGGGTAAAATGTAAGTGTGAACTCCAGGAAGTGTATCTGTATAACAAACTTATAGTATAGGAACTGCGTTCTGTCAGTTGTCAAAGCACGACATTGTTGTCCGGAGAGCATAAATGTGATATGTTACAACTTAGTGTTCAATAATTTGAATAATTATTATAATATACATTCAAGGGACTAGCATGCTATGATGTTTAGAGTGAACATTTTAGTTTAACCAACTGAATTAATTAATGAAACTGGATCATGGAAATCAGCAGTAACACCCACCTCAATTTTAATTGAATTTATTTATGGAAAATATTTCAAAATTGAGGGATTTCGTTCACCCCGCATTTCCTGTGCAGTTTTTGTGTATGAAAGATTGATGTGTTGAAATGTTGGTCACTTTGATACATTCTGTTATCCCATGCAGTATGTAAGTGTGTAACCTGTAAATGACTCACTGACTCAAAAGAAAGATAACATATACACAATGCAATATCTTAGCAGAACTGCTGAGTAAATATCCAGATCTAGAATTCTCACGAATAAACATCCTCTCCCCTGGCAAATCTCCTACGAGAAGTACTAGTGTTTGATTTAGTCAAGTTGAACTAGTTTACTGATGTTGCCAATTGTGATGCTTGCTCACGAGAACATGTAGCACTAATACCTGCCCAAATTTTAATTGAATTAATCATTTTTTAAAGAATTTTTATTTATCCAACATATAGTGAACATAATCATTAATCAACATTGACTAGGTACATATTCTAAAAAATATGGTAAACATAGTAAAGAACACCACTATAAATACTGCAAAATGAGAGTACATATAATGAGTATAATGCTGAGTTGTTCATTACAGATACTTTTTTGTGATTAATGTAGATTAATTAACACACCAATTTAACAATTGGGTAGATATCACTTAAAATAACTACTTAATATAACTAAAATCAAATCTACATTATCAGTGTTTCATATAAACAGACTCTGAAATTAATAAACAAATACAAATATAGAAGGCTAAATGGCCTAAAATACATAAATCATAAATCTAAAGTGTCATTTAAGAAGGTAGAAATAACATTTACTATTTCTCTTTAAAAAAGGATACAGTCACAAATTCTCAATTCACATATTGTCACTGCTGCAGTTAACATTCATTAGGCATATCATTAACATACAAGATAAAAGACAGGTGCATTTTTTGGAATTCCAGTATATTCCAGATGTAGTGCAAGTTTTATGTTTGCCACCAACTACATTAAATCTTTGAATGAACGCATTCGTTCATCCATATTTAGTCTTTTATGTCGTCTGAAAGTCATCAGTCGGATAACCTTCTTTTTATTAATTACCTCCATACCGATATTCATATTAAGAGCTGTATGTACTCATACTGGAAGTCGCTATTATACACATGACATTTGTATTGTATTTTTTTTTCTTCAAATTTTTAATATTTATTTTTACAACTTATTTAATTAATTTCCTGATATATTTCTTCATTTTTTTTAAACTTTACACATTTTTACGTTAATCACATCATTGCTTTGATTGTATTATATGTATTGTACTTTTCATATTTTTTTAAATTGTATTTTATGTATATATATGGACGACGTCTTGTCTTAAATAAACTTTATTATTATATTATTATATTATATAACGGATCCATTATATAACGACGTGTGTCAGTCGCGCGAACAGCTGAACGGTTTTGTGTATTCGAGTATTTTTTTCCTGCATCCCAAACATTGCATGTAACATGAACAACGTGTGGCTATCATATATAATCACATGACCCGAGGCCGACCGCATTCCTCGTGGGCGATTTCATTGGCTTACGTTAAAAAATGAGCTTTTGAAAGGAATGTGCCAGGGGTAAAGTAACCACCCGGTGAATCCATCAGCCGCAGCTACCCCTGGCACGCGAGGATGCCCCCTGAACAACGACGCGGCATGGATGTCTTCGAGTTCGCGATGCCGTTGTAAGTGTTAGTGGTGTACATTTGTTTTTGTTATGGCGCCGTTAGGCGTTGGGCGGTGGGGCTGTCTTTAAATTTTAATAACTAGTGCAACAGCTAACTTAAAACTCGTCCAGGATGGCGACGCGTGTTGTGGGTCGACTCAGCAGACGACACTTCGCAAGTGTTGGCCAGAAATGTCAAATGACTGAGAACAGGTAGGTCGAATGTGTTCCGCCGTGACCTGACTAACCTGGCATAAACTGAACTGACCTTGCGGTAGTTACCTCGAACTTACATAACAAGCCACGTTTACAAAAAACGAAGTATGTATTGTTATTTGTGATAGACGTAACTTAGTATGACCCATTCCCAAAGATAGCGAACATATCAATGGCATGTTTGGAACACCATCACCACTACCACCCAGCAAACAAGGAACTATGGCATTTCTGAACCAGTTGGCATGTGTCATACTGGTTCATATAATTGGTACCACTCCACCAGTACGTGTTTTCATGTGTATTCACATGCATACACGTGTTCTGCCTGTTGTCACAAGTTTTGAACGAGTTTGACACAAGTTGTACTGGGTTGGAACTGATATGGTTTCACTGGTACATGTCATCACGTGAAAAACTTGTGATTTTACGGTAAACACGTCTTGACACACAAGATGTCACAAGTTTTGAACGAGTTTCACACAAGTTGTACTGGGTTGGAACTGATATGGTTTCACTGGTACATGTCATCACGTGAAAACCTTGTGATTTTACGGTAAACACGTGTTGACACATCAGATTTGTTCACAGAATCAAGTGAATTCACTTATGGAAACACGTGAATTGAGCCAGTTCAACTCGTGAATTCACTTACAGAACATGTGAAATCACGGGTCATTGTTTTCTTTATAGTATTTAAGCCAGACCAGTGACTACCACTACACCAGATTCGCCGCATACCATCTCATCCACTCATTGAATTTATGGTTTGGCGATCTTTTACTTTCTGACCTAACAATGGAAGCGACCTCCTACAGCCGCCAAACTGCTCACATATCTCATATATACATATTCACACACATGGGTACACAATACAATCATATATATAAATTCCTGTAAAGAATAAAATATAAAAACCAAACTTGCCCAAAACCCGACATCATCTGCGGCGGCTATGTGTAGCTCGGCGAATGCCATAACATCTGTATTTTTTGTGGCGTCACCAGTTTCATACTAAAAATGAATTAGCCTAAGAAACCTTAACCCTACACCGCTGACAATTGACGCAATACCGATGTTATTATGTGCGAGTTTGTTTTGTGAATTTTATTTGTTTCAGCAATGTGATTTTGTTTATAACTTAATGTGTGACTGTGTACAAGTATATAAGATATGTAAAGAGAAATTTGGTGACTATAGGTGGCCTACAGCCACCACATTTTCATAGTTAGGTCAGAATGTAAAATGTTGTCTACAATCTCACCTAGATGAGTTTCTGAGGAAGGGGTTCTCTTCCATATCTGACATCGCAGTATACATACATGTACAAAAAGGTGAAATCTACCAACTCCAGAGCAGGCTCATCTGCATTTGACCTTCCACAGACAAAATTAAAGACTCTAAATTGTTGCAATGTAGTGAACCTGGACGTATCTATAAACAGTTTATAAACGTATCTATAAACAGTTTATCCAGATGTTATCTGTGGTTTAAGTCATAGTTTAACAACAACAAGATAAAGCCAAATGAAGTGTTCCCAGATAACTGTGTAGGTATTTGACACCAGCATATGTGCTGGTGTTACATGCATATAGAAAGTATGCCAACACTTAAGCTGCAAATGCCACGTGTGTTAGGTAAATTGTGTATTTCTTGTACCGTTGTAGCTGCCTGTACACGTGTACACAGAAGTCGCCCCACCCTCTTCTGCAACCAAAGGTTACACCAGTGACTTTCTACCAACAACAACGGTTTATTCTGCCCAAGTTTCCATCTCCTTTTCGATCAAAGAAGGGCAAAGTCTTGGAGTATTCTGAGAGCCGTGTGATAGGGTAAGATTGGATCAGCAGGTCTGAGTGGGAATTGTATAGTTAAATATACTGTAGATACAATTAAAGTTGGATCTTGGACTTGGTGCACAATGAGGTGTTAAATGTCAGTGTGGAATGCTTATCAAGTGTCAACCGGAAGCCAAATTTG
The DNA here is from genome assembly GCA_964017155.1 of Oasisia sp. SBJ-2009. Taxonomy (NCBI): domain Eukaryota; kingdom Metazoa; phylum Annelida; class Polychaeta; order Sabellida; family Siboglinidae; genus Oasisia; species Oasisia sp. SBJ-2009. The sequence continues at coordinate 20,788,453 of OZ024854.1, forward strand.
ATCGTGATTGTTGGCTGATATTAGGTGTAGCAATATAATTTACACCCATTTCAAAACTGACCATAACATTCTGATTGCATTTCCGACTGCATTTCAAATTCAAGTAACTATTTTCATAGTGTTGATATTTTATGTAAAATGCATCTGCGTATTGTCTTCGTAAATATAATGTTTAAATACATATGTTAGCAGCAGTGTTTAGCTCATGTCACACATAGCTACTTACAGCACTGACAGAAATACTGTTCACAGTGAACTTGGTTTCAACGCTGTTCATACATCAGAGACGACGTGTTTGATGTGTGTAGGTTCTCCCGGGAACAGATGTACAGCGTGGTGGCAGACGTGACAAACTACGATAAATTTGTTCCGTTCTGCACCAAGTCTGTGGTTGAGAGCAGCTGTAATGGTGTCGACCGCTGCATGTTGTGTGTTGGATTCCCGCCCGTTGTAGAGAAATACACATCCTGGGTGACGATGCAGGAACCAGATTATGTCAAGGTGCGTGGCATTGCAAGTCTCATTTTGTAATCATAATAAATAAAATATAAACAAGCTCATAATATATATGTTTACAGGGGTAGAACTGTCTGCTAGTCAGTACACTAGTAAGTATAAGGGCAGACTAGTAGACCTTCCTCTTAAGTAGTCTAGTTTTCTAGAAAAGGCCAACAGTCATCCACCCCGCCCTACAGTAGTCAATCAAGCCTTTGAGGTCACAGTGACCCTAACCTTTGTCCATCCACAGGCCGGGATGTAGCTGAATCTGAAGCCATTAAAACATTGATATATTGTTGCCACTGAGCAACTGGCTATAAAAGTGTCAACTTTATTTACTAAAACATTATGACATTTTCTTAGGCAGTGAACTTGTATGGGCATTATTGATACAATTAACGGTCCTTTGATGTATATAATTTTCTATTGTGTGATATTTTTATTTCCACAATTTCCACAATTGTAATATGAGGTCAATTTCCAGAATTATTATGGAAACTTCATAAAGATTCACTGGCACGTCTTTGGTAGAGTGGCACTACACGTCAATGAACCAAATTGTCGTCCTTTTTCAATTGCAGTTTTGTTTACTACAGATTATGTCTTCAGTTCTTCTTTAATTACGTTATCTAATTCTTTGAACAATGAACATTGCATCATTTAACTGGGTTGTAAAACATTGCATCATTTAACTGGGTTGCAAAACACTTTGTTAGTTTTAAATATAATTCTAAAAAGTAATGACTTTGGTTATTTTTCTATTTTGCCGGAATACCAGGTAGTAAACCTAGTCCCACTGTCTTGTTCTACCCATGGTTTACTAGTAACAAACATTCAAATAGTGCAGTGCTAGTATAAAGATACAGTGAATGTAACACAAACGTATGAAAAATGTTGTGGTGAAGAGAATCTATATTATAAAATAGCATGGTTCTGTGTTTGTTTGTGGGCCTATTTCTGTTATGTCCACAGGGTGGAGAACTTGGTGATAACAATTTCAAATGGTGAAAGTTTGGAATTTAGTGTTTTCTGTATCTTTGTCAAGATAGTTATGCCATCTACATATATTTATTGGGCATTAAATTTTGCAGAAATTGTGATTAGATTTTTGTTATTAATGTTGGAAAATCCTGAACGCATTACCGTGCCCCATATCTGCCTGTCACAGACCATGTCAGCATGTTGCAGTGACCAGCCATTTGTTTTAAGTGCAGGTTGTTTTTGACTAGCAACAAACTGAAACATATGTAACATTTCAGTCTATTTGAATTTAAAGACCAAATTTTCCTCAAGTTTCCCTGGAATTAAGTGGCAGTACTGGAGGAAGACAGTTGATGTTCCCATTAACAAGACCGAGACTCTGAGGGATGCTTATCTACCTGGATGAGTTGGAATCAATGTGTCAGTTGTGTGCGTGTTTCAGTCGGAGGCTCATAACACGCGTCTGTTCAACCATTTGAAGACAACCTGGGAGTTTGCACCTGGACACAAGGACATGCCGAGCACCTGCTGTCTCAACTTCACTGTGAGTTCTCAGGATGACACAGCTGTGTATGGATGACATATTTGGTTCAGTCTGAGTGCTGAATAATATATAAATTAATAACGTGCATCGTCACTGGTATGTCTCTCCTACCTCTAAATTAGGCAAACTCCAGAATGTTTTTCCCAAACATGTGACAGTATGATGAATGCATTAAAAAATGCTCAGTTAATGTGCGATGAAATGATTCGAGAGTCGGGGTCACAACGACCCACATATTGAAAGTCGGGTCATACATTTATTGAGAATTGTGTCACATTCACCTATTTATTTAGGATTATCATCACAATCTGTTTATTTAGGGGTTAGAAAACTGTAAGTCTTTCTGTTGTCTTTCACGATAATATAGTACCTTAAAATGAGTCAAACAGATTAGGCGTACCAACAAGTTGAGTGCTAGTATGTGATGGCAGTGTAATGACACATATTTGGCAGTTTTTTTGCATGTGGAAATGTTTTGTAAATATTGCATGGGTGTATTTTATAAAAGCTGGGCATGTGTGATTTTGACAAAATGTTGCCGGTTTATCGTCTTGCTCTCGGAGACGGAAAACAAACTGAGATAATTTAAGTACCATGTCGTCCCATGTTCCCGCCCGGCGGGGGTCGCGGCGCGGAACGCACTCACGTGCTGGTTTTACGGTGTGTGACTTGGGTTCAGGCAGTGGCAGTGAAGAATTTTCAGAGTTTAATTGTGTAAAGTTTTCTTATAATCTGCCAAGATATTAACATGGGAAACAACAGTGTTCTGTGCCCTTTGAATCAGGTCAATCTGACCTGCTGTATCAACCTGTGAGGTCAATCTGACCTCTATCAGCCAGTGAGGTCACATTGACCTACTTTATCAGCCAGTGAGGTCACACTGACCTGCTGTATCAGGGGTAGAAATAACTCAAACATTTCTGGTAGTCAGCAGGACTACTTAGTTGCGAAAACTGGTAGTCCTCAGATATATGTGGTAGTCATATGGCCCAGATTTAGGCAAAATAACATGACAAACAAAAAATTTGAAAAATATTCCCACATTTTGTGTTAGTCCATCAGACTACTGCTGTCATCATCTTTTGGTAGTCCGACAAAGTTTCTGGTAGTCCTCGGACTACCGGACTACCACTATTTCGACCCCTGTGTATGAACCAATGAGGTCACGCTGACCTTCTCTGTCCACAGGTGTCATTCCAGTTCCACTCGGCGATGTACGCACAGCTCGCACAGATGTTCTTCAACGAGATCGTCCGCTCGAATGTAAACGCATTTCTGAAGCGTGCTGAACACCTGTACGGCCCACCGTCCATTGCACACTCGAAGAAGATCAGTCAGACGAACGTGGTCAGTTGATGATGACCGCTGCAGTAGGCTCTTCCGTCGGATGCATAAAACTACATTATCTGGTGACGTCATGAGACGTATAAATTTGACCGGTGTTGATATCCGGTCTGTGGTAATTAACGGATCATACACGGTAACACGCCCGGCCAGCTGTGAGCTGTGTGGGTAGAATCGAAACATCGAATCGAGTTGTTATTGAAGTTTGTAGTGTTTTTATAGGTGCCGCACATGTTGAAGGCATTTATTGTTGGATTTCAAATGTGTCTGACGTCTGTTTTAGCAAGTCTGTTTTCAAATTGTTGGCACTCAGGTAAATGATCCATGGCTGGTTCAGTGCCTCTGCACTGGACTGTGATTGTCGTCATCTAACAAATTATTTGCCTTAACGCACAAAGTACGTCTATTTTTATATTCTTGTTACACCCCCTCTTTATTAACTTTGTTTTGTGGTGTTCCAAACTGTGGAAACCGTAGTTAAATAAATAGTAATTTTATCATCGAGCAGGTCAGCGAACCGGTTACTAAAAAATGACAGGTTGAAAGTCTCATCAATGGCAACCGTTTTAATCAGTATTTGTCCGGTGGTCACAGCCACAGGCGATTGTCATTTATCTTGACGTTGTGTTTTTTGATAATTGTTATACAGAGGTGATATTTTGTATTAAATCAGTGGCTGTTGTGTTTGATGTTGTTTTCTCGTTCCCGGCCCCCTACAAGGTGTCACTGTTGTACAGTTGATACCTGTCGTTTCAGCAGAATGGAAGTAATACTGAATCCAGCAAAACTAAATACGATGATCAGACAGTAACAATCCAATTATCACAAAATGTTCAGTTGGTGCAACCTTTGTATGTATGATTCTTTTTTGTCAAAGCGTAGAAACCACAAAATTATATACAACTGATTATTAGTAAAGGTGAGTTAACAGTTGGACTTTGCCAGCAAACTATACTACAAACATGAGTAAGTACCCAGTGAGTTTTACTGGAGTTTTGTCTTTAGTCTTCTTAGAGTAAAACCAACAGTAACTATCTTTAGACAAAATTATACTGAATATATTGTTCAGTTCTAATCAACCTCACATTTGTTGTTATTGTCAGTCTGTATGTCTTTCTCGACAATCTGATATTACCTAAGAGTGGTTAGTAAGACATTGTTAACATGATCATACTCGGATAAAAAGTGTAAAGATGTAAATCACAGACTCATCGTGGGTGTGAGTAGAGTAAGCAATTCTGTCAAGCAGTTATCTGGAAAATGTTGAATTAAACAAAGAATTATGTTATCAAACTAATGTTAGTGTATAAAATGTAAGCTGCAAACTGGGCCATGCTATAAGTACAGTCACACCTTGCGTGAACATCAGTATTTCTGATTTCAGAATTCTGACCCTAAGGGTAGGTAGTCTGCTATGACTCATGTCTGTTTATCTGTTACATTTTGGCATTTAGAATACAAAGTCTGATCGGTTTCATAATAAAATAATTTTTAGTAGAATAAATTACACCTATTTTACCAACTTGATCACCCAAATTTATATTGGTGAGCCACCACCTTTTCTAAAGATTTGAATCTTGTATTACATAGTAAATGAGACCAGTAAGATACTATCATTTTAGTTTCATGTATTTATTACTCTTATTGTGCAGACAATTCTATAACACAGAATTTTAATTCTTGTTAATTGTCTGTGTTCTGTGAGAATTCTAATGCAGTTTATTTAATCTTGTCCAACATATTGGGAATGATGTGATTCACATAATTTGTAAAGAAAAATTGTGGTCATTATGTTACCTACAATAGCTATCGCTAAAAGTAATATAACAGATCAGATTTTGTACTTGTTTACCTTGTTTATTGTTCCATGTCTCTAATGTTATATGTTTAACAGTTTGTTAAGCTAATTAATTGTTTTTACACCATCACCAAGTGCATTTTAACTGGTTGGTAAACAGAGCTGATTTTGGTTGATTGGTGTTTGTTAATATTTGTTGAAGAGATCTAAGGTACAGTGTAATGATAAATGTTCTTGTTACCTAATGCAAGGTTGCTTTGTTTTGTAAGTTTCATTTATGGATTTAGAAGATTTATGCAGTTTCTAAATAACAGGATCATTCACTAATGTATGACCTTCCTCCAGTCTGTACAACTTGTTGCCAGTGTTTGGTACATTTGATGGAATGACAGGGTAGACTTCAACCTTCCGTCCAGTGGGTTTACACAACACCTACTGAGCCGAAGAACCAATCTAGTTGACCTGTTATCTACTAACTGGCTGTGTGCTTCAGAAAGCACAAAGACAGTTGTTTATAATTAGTTGCATGTTTTACATGTGTGTGTGACTCTTCTCAATGACCTTTCTCCTGCCTGAAACAGTTGGGTGGTGATAGTCCACCAGATGTCGCCAGTGTAAATGAATGATTTATTTCTCAGTAGGTGGGTGTGAGCTGGTGGGAATTTGTTTCTGTAGCCAACTTGATTGCGCATTGAGTTCCTAATACTCGGGTTGGGTTTCATTGTTGGACAAACAGCTGCAAGAACAATGCCACTTGAGTTAGTTTTATTCACCGAGTGTGTTTCGTATGCCATGTTCTCACATAAATATTTACTGTTTAACAGGGTTAACTGTAAACTAAGCCTTGGTATCCATAACAGTGAATAATGTCCATCTGCAATGTGGAATATGTTTTATGGTATACACGTTTTGCAGCCAAAAATAATAATAGTGATTTATATGTCCCTGAAGTGGAACAAATCCGATACAAGGTGTAAAAACTGCTTATGTACATGCACTTACGTGACCATCTGTGTGCCAGAATTTATCCTTCTGGTTGCTTTCAGACAAAATGCCATGACATATCCTTCAGGACGTGAACCAGAGTGCCTTGCAGACAGATATGTGTAATCTTTCTGTGGAAGCTTCGGCTGGGATGTCACTAACGTGCCTGGTTGGTTAGACTGTAACGACCACCTTACCATGTAGGCAGCCTAGCAGATGCACGGTAACACCAGTGCATCTCAGTGTGATTGACACTGGACTCTCGAACTCGCAAGTGGAATTGTTACGAACTGGTGTGCATGTCATGCTATACATTTATTGACAGCCACCTGATTAAAAATATTTACATCACACCAAGTAATTTATATGAACACAAAAACACCGTGAAATATGTGAAACGTATGTTGTTTGTAGTAATCTCGCGTTAATTTGTAATTGTGAGTGGTGCGTGAGACATAATTGTAAGCATGTTGACGGTCCTTCACAATGTGGCCCCATGCGTCGCACATGATTCGCCTTCCGTGGGTGTTGTCTTGCGACCAGTGATATCTGTATACGAAGGTGTGACGAACTAAATATGCAACTATCTTACCCAGGAAGCGATCGTGCTGCGTATATGGTATTGCTTGTGGGCATGTAAATATATACATATTAGTCATATATATATATGATACTAGCTGGCACGTGCAATAAACTGCTTCCGCCATTATTACCGTGTGAAACCGCCACATGTCACGAACAATACTTTACCTGCGTGCAACCTGACACCCACACGTACAACGGTTGATGGACAAGACAGCATATACAAATGTAACAAAATTAACACAAACCGTGGCGTGCTGTGTACGTTGCGGTTGATATGAATGTGATCGAAAATAAAGTATAGTCATGAAGTCCGGTAGACTTCTTCGGCTCTGTCGAATCTGCGTCATTGTTTTCATTAAAAATCGCATTTCAACATTCGATTTGTAATGTGCATCTGTATTGGTTAAATCCAAAGAGACACTGTAGTGGGGCGGATATGTGAAATTGGTGTGCACTTCCGGAAAGAAGCATGAAACTTTGTCCTAGGGGGGTTTTGGGTATGCTGATTTCAAAAATTGCGGGAACCACGACGTCACTCCAACGGTTCCCGCCCAAAATTAAGAAATTCAAAATGGCCGCCACAAAACACGTTTTTGCCCATAAAATGGATCTAAGTGCTCCGATTACCATGATCTTGATGTCTATTCCTATGTTTTTAAGGTCAAGGAATCCAATAAAACACATTTGAAGACTCATAACATACATCTTCATGGTGAAAAAAGGTTTAAATGCTCATAACAATATTTTTTCACAGCAACATAGCTGGACGTATATGATTTGCACTTCCCACTTTGTAAAACCAATTTACCTTGTTACATATCCGCCCCACTATTGAATTTAACACCATGTTTATGTATATGCACTTGGCAATTGTGTTAATATTCAATAAACACTTGTTAAGACTTCTCATTCCGTCCAGCATACACGTTAGAATAATAATATGTACAATTCGATCAGCTAACACGGAAGATTAATACGGGTAATTTCTGTTAAATAAACATTATTGATTGTTACTGTTAGTCGTTTAGGCTCTAGCAAAATATAATTACTGTTTATTTTTTATATGTACCATATTCATTCTATTAAGCGCGTAGTAAGCTGAACATATATTTTAGCTGCAATAATTGTGTCAAAACATGCGTTTTAATAAACGTGCGTCAAAAAATCTCTGTGTCACGCTAGATGTCGACTACACTCCATGTAACCAGGCCATTCCCCAGATGGCGACACAAACCATCCTTACACAAATGCCTTCATTAGGCGTATGTATACGTGTGTGTATTACACAGTACTGCCAGAGAATAACTGGTACAGTACGTCACTTTGAAATTCATTTGTGTACATTGTTGTCTACCTATATAATATATTAGGTGATAGCACTCCCAATTGGCAGTCAAGTTTAATATGAGCTTTTAGGATTACTCTGTAATGTAATGCAATTTAGGCATAAACTCACCAGTAATGATGTATGGCATGCATGCATGCATACGTACACGCATGCATACGCGCACATACAGCAGAAGAATGAGTTCTCCTACCAGTGGGCGAGCTTACACCGGTCTATGTCTAAGTGCGGGAACCTTGGCGACGCTTCGAATTATGACGTCATTCCCAACGGCTTCATCTCGTGTTTGCCACTTCAAAGATAGCGGTGTTTTTTTTCGAAGCGGCCCGGAGTCTTCTTCCTTACACCGCCTAGCCTCAATAATCCAGTGGTTTCGCAATCCGCACGTTTTATGAGGGAAACAATGTTAATGTTTGTGGCTAAACGAGACTACATACATACATACATATAATACATACATATATATATATATATATATATATATATATATATATATATATATATATATATATATATATATATATATATATACGCACGCACGCGCACGCACGCACACACACACACACACACACACACACACACACACACACACACACACACACACACACACACACATACATACATACATACATACACACACACAACAACAAGAGGCATTTATGTGCAACAATAGCTCCATTCTGTTCATCTGTGCTAGCCATTACATTTCACAAAGGTAAACAAGAGGACTGCATTACATACAATACTCGTCCAGTCCACATGTAACTGCACTGCATAAACCAAACGTTCTTTGTCTGCACTACAGTTGGCACATACACACACGCACACACATTTACCCACTCTCGCCTGCGACTGTGTAGTGTTAGGTGATTGTAATTGTAGGTAATTACACTGGAATGACGACTGTGTCGGTATATATTTCGTGAGTGCAGGCCAATAAAGCGAAACCAATCTTGCTTCTTGTACAAACCTAAGCACACGTCGAGATGATAAAAACATTAACGATGCGTAATTGATATGATGACGTGAAGTAATTTCCTACATTATAAACTTCAAGTCCGTAATAAAATTTCAAGTATTCACATAGCGTGTAAGTATAACAGACATCTTGACGACGTCAGTAACATGCGCTAACACAAATAAATGTAATACCAGATGTATTTAGTTTGGTTTAGAAAATCGCAAAAAATATATATTCCAGTGTTTGGATCCGGGATAATTTAATGTAAGTACATGACTTTAATAGACAATTCTCTGACGTGGTAACGCATGATTATTTTAAAGCTAATTTAATGTAGCAATGTATGCATGCCCGGAGACATTTATGTATGTATACATATGCCCTCTCTCTCTCTCTCTCTCTCTCTCTCTCTCTCTCTCTCTATATATATATATATATATATATATATATATGTATATATATATATATATATATATATATATATATATATATATATATATATATATATATATATGTATGTATACATATATATATATATATATATATATATATATATATATATATATATATATATATATATATGCAACAAAGTCGGAAAATCCTGTCTTATTCAGCCATGGTTAGACTAATCCCTCGATCATGCTGCTTCCCTGTTCCTTCTATGTACACGTCTTTCTGCCGCTAGTACCATAATCACTACAAATGAATCAAGGTATACACACAGGTTCGCACCTTCCTGTACACATTGTGTAATGTCATAATAGATCCTTTCTCCTAGCTTAGTCAATGTACTGGCTTTGGATGTCTGTCAGACAACAGATTGTGGGTAGAACTGCCGTTGACTCTACTCTGTGTTTTTATTATTTATATTTTATCTGGAATTTTTTTATCTAAACAAACGTGTGGTGAACTATAACAAGATTTATTTATAACATGGTTTAAGTTACTCTTGTACATTTATTAATACATGTATATCGATTCAAGTGTTAATTATTTCGTAAATAAATTTATTTATAACTAATTTATCAATTATTTTAATTGTTTTATAATGTCTCTCTGAGCGGATTGCTTAATTATTAATAAAGTAAAAAAGAAGTAAAGATAATATACATTCGTATGTAGAGAGTTTAATTATATGTATAATTACTACGAGTATCCCTGTAGTAGTGACTTTTCAGTTTTAACAGGAACCACTGACCCACATTTCACAGTTCTGTTTTAAATTACTTATAATGACGTTTCGTTTATGTTCACCTTATGACTATTGATTCATGTACTTATTTGACGTCAACAAATAAACATCTTAGTTAGGGATCACGCGGTAGAAGAACCTGCGTTATTATTATTAATAAGAGACTTAATAATTTGAGTTAAAATGAAATCTCATGTACCATTTATATGTCAGCACCTTTGTGTCACCGATCCCTTCTTAGATGTCTCTTCGTTTGAATCGCCAAATAGATTAGCATCCTCCGCGTAAAGATGCTGGTCAAATTTTTATTATAATCTGACATCTTAGTTATGAATCTTCCTAGCAGTATACAGCGAGACTGGTAGGCTGTCCACATGGACACAGACTACGTTGAGACTAAGTAGTTCCGCTTGGAGGAAAGTTATTCAGCTTGATTTGAAATGTGTTTTAAATGATGGCCAACGTTGACGACCTAGACGGCGAAACTGCTACCTCTCGAATCTCCTGCTGATGTGACGGGTGCTTAATGGATACTTGGAAAATGCCCTACTGAAATCCGGCCACCGTGTCGCATTGTCACTTCGTACTCTAATTTACGATTTCTGGTTAGACAAAATCCGACGCCCGGCCATTGAACCACATCGAGGACGGTCACTGAACACTTCTGACGGCAATACGTACGTAAGTCATTACCTGATTGCAAAGTCATCGGATAGTCGGCGAAGGAGCAACGGAGATGACCGAAAGTAGGTTTACTCCCGTCCATCCTACGTATATGGGTTAATGGCGGTCACGCCAGGGTCTACGGCACATCCAGGTATGTCGTAGATTACTCTCTAGATAAAAGGGGAAGAGGGAGGGACGGTGCTACAGACACGAGGAGGTCGCCGAAACAGCGCGAACAAAGTAGGGTGCAACGATGTAAGTAGGGCTGCATCACTTTTGCTGTTTATATAACCATGTTCATATAACCATTTCATTGGGGACCTACTAATAACATATTAACACAGTTTTATAAATATCAAACACTAGCATGATAATACATGCTATTTCACATGTGTCGTTATATATTGTTTATGCTGTCGATTAAACAGATCAGGTCGTGGTGTATATCGTATTTGAAGCCCAGTAACATATTGGTTAGAACACCAGACTCTTAGTCGATGGAATCAGTGTTTGAAACCACTTGTTTCTGTTTTTCGGCTGCATAAATCGACAATAGCGGATTATTGATTCCAAGATAATATCATTATTATCAGTGATGTTATTGTGTTTCAGACATCAACATGCCTGTAATCGGCCTACTTCTCTTTACGTTTGCCACGGCATGTAAGTATTACAATTATTGAAAACTAGTACGTATGAAAAATATATAAAATAAACGTACGTTCATAAGAAATCAACCTTTATTTTGGTATTATATAAGGTTTTTAAATAAGCATAGTTATTGAAAACAAAGCACAGCCGGCTGACTAGTGTACATACATTTATATACTTCACGTGACGAATTACCTTTGCTTTCTATCTAGACGCACTGAACTGTCCGGCTGACCCCGAGCGGTACCCGTGGCTACCCGACGGTCTCTACGTCAACGAGCCCTGGTCCAGCTACCCCGCCCCAGAAAGCCACTGTTGCGATAGTCCTCAACCCGACGCAGAATTTGACGTTCAAGGTAGGATAGCGTCGATAATATCTATCTGTCCACGCACTACTGATGTTGACAGGATCCATTGCTGCTGTTGCTACATATGCGGGTACGGTTCTGTTGTTGTTACTGCTGCTGTTTTTGTTACTGCTGCTGTTGCTGCTACTTCAGCTACTCTGTTATTTTAGCTGGTACAGCTGCTGCTGCTGCAACAACCGCTGTTCCTACACAAGCTAATCATTAAATAAAGCTGTCTGCGTGACGTGCTCTTAACATCGCGTCACACTTTCTGCCAAGACAAGCTTTTAGACAATTCATTGGCAATATATATATATATATATATATATATATATATATATATATATATATATATATATATATATATATATATATATATATATATATATATATATATATATATATAATTTCACGTGTGCGTGTTATGCCAGGAAAATGTTCGCTGTGCTACGACCGCACCAAGAGTCTGCCCGGATACGCGGCTGACCCGAACAACTGCGCCAAGTTCTACCAGTGCGTGCGCTACGGCAGCACCTGGTCCGCCTTCTCCATGGACTGTCCCAACTGCACCTTCTGGGACCAGGAGAAACTAACGTGCGTCGAGGTCTACTCGGGACCCGAGTGCGGCAACTCGACCCACGAGACAGGAACCTGGGCCTATACGACACCCGGTAGGCGACGCATCGCTGTGTGTGTGTGTGTGTGCGTGCGTGCGTGCGTGTGTGTGTGTGTGCGTGCGTGCGTGCGTGCGTGTGTGTGTGACACACACACTATCATGCCTACACCCGATCTGCTTGCAGTGGAGGACCCAGTCATTACGTGCATCGACTTCAACGACGGCCAAGTGACGGCGAGCAATGGCCTGCATGTCTTCAACGACGGGGTCGTCGTCGGCAACTACTCGCAGTGCGCGGACGGTATGTGCGCCTACTTCAACGGCTCGGCCCGCATGGAACTGCCATACTTCTCCAACGCCTACGACCACTTCAAGCAGTTCAAGGTGGCGTTCACCTTCTGGAGAGAGGGCGGTAACACGAACGAGCAGGCGTTCGTAAGCAACGACTGCTTGGACAACAAGCTGAAGGAAGCAGGTAACTCGCTGGTCCTGGCGTCTTCAGGGAACGTTCTCGTCGGTGGATTCAGTGACCCTAGCGGTTACTACCCCGTCATCACAAGCGGTATGACAGATTTTCCGCAGATTCCAACAAAGAGTACCGAATGGCCGCATATTCCAATTCCGGAGTCAAGCGGAGCAACAGATGTGAGTCATTGAGTCAACTCCGTCGGTCGATACTGACAAGTATAACTTTCGTTTGAAGCCACTAATGGAACAATAAACCAGGGTCGCGTTTGTTGACAGTAAAATAGTTTGTTATTACATTTGACCCAGCTAGTTTCTGGTGTCACCAATTAGGGTGACAGCGCAACGAACGTAATGCCATAGTAGACCGTTGCAAAATAGAGTTCACAGGGTGATCAATGTGACGCCATCTTAAGGCGCCAGGGTAATCTATGCTAAACAATCGATACTGGCGACAATGACGTCGTGTGGAGAAGAACATTAACAATTGGTAGATCAATGTATCTTGGAAGCCAATTTATTTAGGTGAGTAGACTTCAGCTCGAAACAATATTTTTGTTTAATACTGTCCCATTGTTGGGGTATTAATGTATGCGTGCGTGCGTGCGTGCGTGCGTGCGTGCATGCGTGCGCGCGCCTATGTGCACATATGTGAGAGTATGCACGAGTGCGCATGAGCGTGACGAAACGTGAATAGGCATAATGTGATGTTATAAAGAGCATGACAAATGATATATTTTCAGACAGTTGACGTAACCTGTGATTTTTTTTACAGTTCCCTTGGGATCCGTATATGAATGTTGTCTTAGAGTGGGACGGAGAACGGGTGAGTCTGTTTCTCAATGGCCTTCAAGTGGGCGAGGATATCAGTTTCCGAGGTAAGTTCACTGGGAAACAATAAAATCACACTTTGTCAAAAAAAATCGGCAATATAGCGGGTACCGGGGAGAGTTGACACAATTTTCATTTAAAGTCACCGTTTGTAAGAGAATGCATATGTAATATATACGTATGTTCCCTATTGTATCCTGTAACAGAATGTATATTCAGTGATTTTCTAGCTACTGTACTATTCATGATACTGTCCATTATCTGATCCCGTCTCCAACCTGTCCTGTGTACAGGGTAGGTTCCCTGTAGGGAACGTTGGCGTTGAGTAAGTTAATCGTCGTTTCGGCAGCCCCCAGATTCGGCGCCCCGGGTTATTGCGCCACTGTAGAGTAGACAGGTGTACCACGCACCAATTGTCTTTACCACAAGTGGCCACAGAAGTATGATTTTATACACAGAACGTTGATTTATTAATCCTCTCCAAAACCTCCATGTTGATTGAAATACAGTGTATCATTAAAAATGTAACAAGAATAGGGGACAAATAAATTGTTTTCATTATGGGGACTATGCATTGTAATTGGGCATCCAACTCATTTGCAATAGAGTAAAGTGGACTGTTTTATATATATATATATATATATATATATATATATATATATATATATATATATATATACACACCACACACACACACACACACACACACACACACACACACACACACACACACACACACACACACACACACACACACACACACACACACACACACACACACACGCGTATATTGTATAGCTTGGTTATGATGATGCTACTTTGGTTTTACAATTTCAGTTGCTAGGCTCACACAAATTATGAATTACAAATTAGCACAAAGTGCTATAAATAGATTCTGGGAGTCGGGCACGATTATAATTAATTCGATAGAATTTCAAATAAAATGTTATGATCAAAACTATGAAATATTGACACAACAGAATTCTTGTGTTTTGACAACGGAATTGCGATCCCGTGTATTGTGTAATTTCGATTTTGGTTTACCCTGGCTGTGCACACTTTGTCGCTTGTTGATCTACAGCGCATCGTCGTAGTGTTTTATGGAAGGAAACTGTTAGGTCAGTTGTATGGTTGACAGGTCCGATTCGCAACAGTCATTGCCCTCTTGTGATTGGCGCCTTCATCCACCCGAAAGAAGGGTCCTTCTTCAAGGGATACATGGACAACGTTCGTACTTTATGATTCCATTAATTACAACATACTGTTTATATCAAGTGCTCATGTCCCATGAAATATCTTGTTGAGTGCAGGTTTAGTAGGTCAATCGTATGCAAAATATATTTGTAATTTAATTGCACAATATGATCGTTATTTTGGTTTAATGTAGAGTATTAATTAACGTCTTTATCTAAAATAACATATCGTATAAAATAACGTGCATTTGTCTGAACAAGGACATCATGCGCGCATTCGTTATTGTTAGTATTGCTGTCTGAATACATAGGAAATATGCTTGAATATCGGTCGCCAAGGTTATTACACACATGTTTATGATTTTAAATACATTTCATTTGGCCTATTCCGCAACAACCGCCTAATATCAGACCAATCAAAACTACAATAGAAAACATTTACTTCTTATCCTTAGATCTGCTTCTACAAGATAGTGTAAGACACGACAGACAGCCGGCCACGAAGTGACACCACCACGTCCAAGTCGCCAGCCACACGTCCATGACACCATTGTACTCACCAGTGTCACGTCATTGTGACATGTATAGTGTTTAGGCTCTGGTTTGTATTAAGCCATTGTGTAAAGTAAATTTAAAATTGACTTTTCCCGGCTAAAACGTTGGCGCATTGAACATTCTGATATCAGGCATACGACGGTGGTTGAAGCGAAACTTGTGGGTTTTTGTTGTGTAACAGTTGAGTGAACAATAAATAATCTAACTGCCGCATATTTCTACTGAGTTCTCTATTATTGCTAAGCAGCGCAAGTCAAAACATGATAGTTGTTTAAAAGATCTGTATTTAGACATCGTTGCTTTACTTTATCTGTCTACCATAACAAGTGCGTAAAACAATGTATATGTGTCATGCACTGTGTTTATTTTTAACATTACATATATAAAGGCCCTGTCACACTGAAAAGTATGGGGTTCCGAACGTTTCTCGAGTAACATTTGTGACATTCTTGTTGGGTTCTAGTTAGGTTCGTGATGTTCCGGGAATGTTCCGGCAGTTCGTAAGGATATTCAGTGCGGTAAAGAATTATTTAGGGCATGCTCAAAAATATTTTCCTGAAGCTCCCGCATGCGACGACTGCCCCGTTCTGGGAGTGTTCGAGCTGTATTCTAGGAAGAAGTGGTCTGTCCGGAAAGGGCTACGAAAGCGTTCTAGACACGCTGGGAGCATTCGAGGAGAAAGTGGGTTCAGTATTGTACAGTTTATCCGTGTGTGTCCGCACGTAGTACTGTGGGTGTCCCCGGTCGAAGAGTTCCTCGTGGGTGGACACTGGACACCCGTTCTGCCAGCTCACCGTCGTTGTCCTTTATCGCAGGAGTCGGTCTTGTGGCGATTTTTGGCCACCTCCGGCACCACCTCCCCAACACATCACGCTACTGCTGTTAGCTCCTTCTCTGTCTTCTGCACCTGCTCAGCCTCCTAAGTCTGCGGGATGAGCATCCTCTTCTGTCCCTTCTTGACTGCTGCATCCCTTCGATGCATGTTATTTCAAATTCCGAGCGTCGTTTGACCAATACGAATACACTTATTTCAGGTAAGAACCCATATACAATTGGTACATACATTAGCACATCTACGTAGATATAACACTTCAAATATGTTAAAAAATGAATAGAAAAAAATATAAAGTTATAAGTTAGATAAGTGTAAAATTGTATAAAAAAACACCAAATAAAATAATTAGCAATATACAGGATGTGATTGTAGAATAAATATGCAATTAATTCAGGTAAATAAACGCCGTTTGGAAAGTAAGTTATATAAACAACTTACTGACTTTAAAAATTATATGCGAGACATGATGACTATCTTACAGATTAACCGTGTATAACGAATTGGCCCAGCTAATCCACATTGGGCCATTTACTATTTCAAAACAATTGTACATAACCCTAATCAAGTCGTTATTTATGTTAAAAATGCGTTTTTTTAAACCACAAATGTTCTTACGCAATAGGGCGTCAAATGTATCTATGGCATTACTAGCAAACATGCCACTCGCGCTGTCCCGTCGGCTATATCCCAGCTCTTGAAATTCTCTCGCTATTCTTACAATTCGTGTAGACGTCCGTGTAGACTCCAGCTATTCGAGAAGCGTTCGGAGAGCGAACGGAAAGGAAACTGGCTATTCGACCTATTCGCAAGGGTTTCGGAAAGCGTTCGGAGAGCGTTCGAGAAAAAACGGTATGATATTAAACCAAACTAACTGTTCGAGCTACATTCGTAAAGGATTCGAAAAGGATTCTACGAGGATGCTAGATGCATGCGGGGAGCATTCGCTCAAAAAATCCTTCCTCTTCTTTCGGGCTATTATGAAGCCAAATAAACAATTGTATTCTAGAAACATTCGGAAGCTTATGCTTTTCAGTTTGACAGGGCTATAACACAACATTGGTTCTTGACGAACACAGCCGATCATGTCGGCAGAAACAAATTACGTAATTGACTCGGGTTAGCGAAGAAAACTTACACAACAAAACCAACGGCAAGAGGGGACGGTCTTCCTGAGATAGTGTCCTAATTGGGAAAATCTGTCATTAAATATAAAACGCCGTGAAATTTAAGGAACGTTTTCAAAATACAAAATGCCGTCGACGTAGCACAGAGAAGCCACAAAACAGCACAACTATTCCGCGGGCACGTATCTGTCTTGATAGTTTTCAGTACATGAAATAAATGTTTCTAAGGTAAGTGGATTATAAACTAAAAGTGCAACGTTAAGGTTAAACACTCCTGGTGTAAGCGATGGATAAAAATGTCACCAGGATTAGGAATCGACAACGAACCGACACGAGGGGACATCGACTCAGCCATGCGTGTCGGCGGGGGCAGCCTCTTTAACATAACATCAGGCGGGAAGACGAAGGACTGGCTTCCCACGATTCAGTTCCCGACTACATCTGGAAATCGCCGAAACTTTGAGAAGTAAGTTATCTTACTTAATTAAAGAACATATTAGAGTCAAATTCATAATCCCGACTCGATTAACAATTTATTTTAATTTGTCTAAATGTTACATCTGATTATTGTTAGTTTTTATTAATTATACTCTCTTTATTACCTACACAACTTAGTTATTGTAATTAGACACGTAAGGGTTACGCAAGCCTACTACTGGATGAAATGGGACCCTGATTGTAACACATCAGGGTTCTGGTTGCCAACGTAACACGGCCTTAAATGATTGGCTGGTTTATATTAACAGAATCAGATAATACACTTTAAATCGAATACACATAAGCCTATTACATTGCAAACACGATTTGTCGGTGCTTATGACAATTCTTTATTTTAGACGCACATATATTAAAATGTAACAACGAGAAAATGTCGCAATGCTTCTTAGCAACTTTCAGTATTTGTACTCCGTGCATGAAGTTAAATCAGACATGGTCGGTGCATATTGTCAAGTATGGATAAAGACAATGGAGCTAAGCGACACATTATCACACATCAACAAACATATCTATAAGGATATGGCTATCGAGGATCAGGCTAAATTATACATGAGTGCTGCCACCTGGTGTACCAAACTAACAACGCCTCCAGGCGTTTGTTAAGGTTTACTTTAAATGATCAAAACGGTTGCCCATTGCAGCAATGCTCACCAAGAGCAATTAAATAAATTTTTCGCCCAGATATTCTTAATCTACAATATCTATCCAACATCTGAGGACAGGTTCCTTTTTAGCTTCAGTTGGACTAGCATTGGCTGGTTGACAATAATATGTTCTTCTAAGGGACACGACCATTTAGTTTGGTTTTATGAGAAGGCTAGAAGCTTGAAAACGTAATTCAATTCATGTGTCAACACCTCAACACGCATTTTATTACCTTTAACTTGAATCTTGAACTTGAATAACATCATTTGCTTGGGAAAGAATGGCTGAACAGATAAATAATCAGTCAGTCAAATTTGATCAAATTCCTATTTAGACACGGCAGAAATGTATATAAAAAGTGTTTCACTAGCCAGCTTTGTGTGATTATATATGATTATATATATTACAACAATATGTCATCGTTGTAATTCAGCATTTACACATTTTTTATTAAACATATTTTAAAATGATGTTCACATCTACACAGATTCATTGCTATTTCGTTCCAATCATTTAGTTATCTACCATCATAAGAACCTAAGTAAAGTACGATGCGCACTATTGTGCAATCGACCCGGCCGTCTTGTTTATGGCGGCGTCTTTACGCCTCATAACTCTTTCTAACTCTGTGCTCCAAACGGATCTACTTATGTCATGTCAATGTATGGAGAAATAATGTTTAACCACATTATGCCCTGAATGCGTCACAAAACTATACTGCATAATGGAATAATTTTTTACTGTTAGTAACTAAGTAAATCGATTCGAAACGAATGAACTAAACCACCGATTATTTTTTTATTGTAGCGATGGCGTATTGGTAAATTGTAGTTCTGAAAATTGCGGCGGGTGGGAACGGGGCGTGTGGCAGGCGCGTGACGATTATAAATAGCAGTAGGCCTACAGGAAATCGAGCTGGACGCCGAGTGCAACGAATTGCGGTACGCAGTTTAAACGTGCTGAAGTGAAGTAAAACGTCGGTAATCTTGCAGTAAACGGGCCCCAATAATCGAAGAAAAAAACCGTGGAAAAACTGTTTTGAAAAGACCTAAATAACTTAGGCCAGTTAACTGGAATATCTGATTAATGATACGGATTGATACGGATTCTTACAAAATTTTAGGTGAAAAATACGGATTGCCATCCCACAAATGTGGCATGTATGATATATAACTGGACAAAATATGTTTAAACGACACACGAAAAACCCTGGCGGAACAACATGAACCCCATATGATCGGATACTGGGCCCACCAATTTTTTTAAGTACTTTGCTTGTCGTCCAATACTGATGATGGATGATGTCCGAAAAGCCATGCGATCAATGACAAAAGAAACGTCTGCTGAAACAGACAATGCAACATTATTTCCATTGAAATGTTGAGATGGAGTTGTATAGTGATATGGTAAGAAACCTCTTAATGCTTCTATATATATATACACTATATATATATATATATATATATATATATATATATATATATATATATATATATAGCATATTATAACTTAAAACTTAAGTTAACACAAACACTTATTATTATATCTTTATTTTATTACTGTAGGCTAATCTAGTAAACTGCGCTTGACAACCGTTGAACGTAGCCGTAGACTTGTTAAATAATGAGGTGTCACGAGTCCAGAGTTACTTGTTTCAGAACGCTTCAGCTATATCAGTTTCCTACGTGAGTATTTCTTATATAATCAGCAATCCGCAAGGTCAAGGTAAGAGAACTGTAACCGTGTGTGGATGTCTACTGTAGGCCTATACCTTGGTCAACTATTGCAGTTCGTCACAACGAACCTGAACTCAGAGGCGAAACCTTAGTCCGGCAGTATGGCTCAGAACCCAAAATTCTCTGATAAAGTTTTTTTCTCTGCTGATTATTAATGTATAGGGTCTCTGTAATGCTATCCAGGTTGATGTGAAGTTCTCACCATTGAGCAATTTGAAATATTCACGTTTGAAGTTGGGCACCGTCACCCAAGATTTCATGGGGTCACAAAATACTCAAATATTGATATCTCAGTCTCTAAATGACATAGAAACATGATTTTTGTGTCTAAATATATGTTTTTGGGGTCAACAAATGCAATGGGACAATTTTCAATTTTGAGTCTTTGGCGGCCATCTTGAAATTTAAGATGGCCGCCATGGAGGTATTGATTTCGTTGATTTGTTTATAGAAAATTGTTGCTGTAAAGTTGCTTCTGTAAACTGGATATCCATTATTAATCTTAACATGTTCTAAATCAGCTCAAGATCAACCATATTATGAATGAAAAATATTGAGAACCCAGATGACAATTACATGGTGAAATATTGGGTCACCAAGCGCATGAGGTGCAATTTCAGGTTTGCACTGTTTTTATTTGTTAACATTCCAGGCGTAATATAAATTGTATACAGTGGTAGGATACTCATAATTAATATTAATATTATTTAGTGATTTCTATTATTCATATTAATTGTGTTGCACAGCTCATTTGATGTAGTAGCATGCTGTTGCTGGTTTGATGCCCATATTTACTGAACAATGATCACAATCCTATTAATCAACATTTCTTTCTATTTCAGGTCATAGCAGGTGTGTTGTAATGTACATACATATTAATACATTATGATTAATACATATATGGTTGTGGTGTTCATACATATTTGCGTGCATGTATATTTGCAGGTGACGAGTATTGAGTGAATATCATGGAGATGAAATGTATGTTCAAGTTCCGCTACGGTTCCGAGTGTGATAACAGCAAACCATGTTCTTCTAACAAGGGGCGCACTCGAATAGACTCTATCGACAAAGCCAGTAAAATTTACAGGGACGATCTTCATGTTGAACTTGAACAACAAGTTGAAGAAGACGAAAACCTAACAGTATACTTTCATAGGAACTGTGTTTCACGCTACACTTCCTCATCAAACACGGCCAAACATACACGAGAGCATTCGAATACCAATGACCGGGGCCAGGAGTATGTCATTTTCACCGTAGGCCAACAGCTATATAAGGTAGCAGTACATGTGATGTGGGAGAACTAGGCCCTATTCAGTAATGTCTACGTACGATTAGGTGGCATGCACCTCCTGATGAGCTATGTGGGGAGCATAGGGTCCCTGATGGCTGGATCCGGAATGACAGAAATACTGAGTGAGGCATTTGCCGGGGTATTGAAGATGCTGACAGGCAAAAAATATCCTGACAATGTCCGAGCTCTCCGTATGCTTGTAGAAGAAATTATTCGGCCATTGTTCCAAACACAAA
The DNA here is from genome assembly GCA_964017155.1 of Oasisia sp. SBJ-2009. NCBI lineage: Eukaryota > Metazoa > Annelida > Polychaeta > Sabellida > Siboglinidae > Oasisia > Oasisia sp. SBJ-2009. The sequence goes on from OZ024854.1 coordinate 20,810,380, forward strand.
ACTTGGGTTGCATGGCTGATCTTCTCCAGGCATTGGATGATGCAGCATCACACTCTAGGACAGCCAAACTCTGGGTCAATTGTCTGATTAAGCCAGTCTACACCATCATGAAATATATTAGAGCCGAGAGAGAAGCAGATTGGTGTCTCCATCTGGCCTGTGTCCGCGAGATGATGCCCCTATTCTTCGCGGCTTCCCACTGCAACTATGCGAGACATGGACTCTATTACATACGAACAATGGCAGCAATGCCCGAAGATGTCCGCCAACACTTCGTGAATGGAGAGCATACCATGCATCACAATTCAGGGCTCTTTAACAGCATCTGGAGCGATATGGCGATCGAGACCACGTTTATGAGATATGGTCACGGGCAGAGCGGCATCATAGGGATCACTTTAAGACCGGAAACACTCAAAACATGGGCCTATAGCCTGCACGCATGCAACACAGTCGTCAGTAACCTGGATGCGATGAGAACACAGGAGAAATTCGAGCCAACCTCCCAAACTCACCACAAGGAAGAGGCTAAGGCTATAATCCAGACAGATGCAAAAGACAGAAAGGCATTGCGTGACAAATTGGAGGTCTGTATTGATCCACTTAACACCGAGAACAACCAAGAGGGCCTTGTGAATATTGTGACTGGACAAGTATTGATACATTCTTCCGTGAATGTTGACAATGCTCCTGAACTCGGAGAACAACAGATGGAGGAATTTGAAAGGGGTTTGCCAGATAGCTTCCATGAAACCATTCACAGGCGTGTAACTACAATGGCAGTCTCTCAGAAGCATATCAAAGTAAATGACATGAAGATGTTTGACACAGAGATGATATATGCCAGAGCTATGACTCTACAGTGCAGTCTACGAAACTATGATACCAAGAATCTGATGGCACATGAACTGTCTCCCAGACCCGCATCAATGTTTGATGATAATGGAGCCATGAAGGTGGCCAAAACCAAGTCTGTCCTTAAGAATGATCTGAAAGTGGAAGTAGCACGGAGACATGCAGCAGTTGATGCTTCATTCTTGGACGGATGTGCAGTGCTGTGGGTCGTGCCATGGCCAACAGGTGGAATTGTTCAGGACTTTCTGGACAACTTCCGACGTCACATCAAAGGTTATCTGGAATCCGGTGATGTGTACCTAGTATTCGATAGATACACAGCTGGTAGCATCAAGGAGTCAACCAGAAAGGAGAGAGATCAAGGGGCCAGTCGTGTGTACACGCTACGTCCTCCAGCCAGACTACCAGCACAGAAGGTAGTTCTTACTGTGAGCAGTAACAAGACACAGTTGATCGACTTGATCCTGGCAGATCTTGAAGCCCACAAGGATGTGTTGAATGGGAAACTCGTTGTCACAGGTAACGATCCTGTACCTATTCAGATCTGTCAAGGTGTGGTGTCTAAGATGGAGGGAATGGTCATCACACACGAAGAAGCTGACACAATGATCATTCAACAAGTGGCTTATGTGGGTGCCACCAACGTCCTCGTAGTAGCTGACGACACAGATATCTTTGTACTCCTGTGTCACTTTGTGTTCCGCGGCGATATCACTGGGCATGTTATGATGATATCCCCGATCCGGGGTAGGACAGTTATTGACATCAATGCTAGCGTAGACAAGAACCCTGCTATCATGGGTGATCTGTTGGCTGCACATGGTATCATTGGCTGTGATACAGTTGCAACATATCATGGTATTGGCAAAGGGGTTGCACTGAAAATCCTAAGATCCAGTGGTTTCTCTCTGTCCAAGGTTGGTGACATAACCGGCTCAGTACAAGATGCGCTTGGACAGTCAACACCCTTTGTTCTGTCTTGCTATGGTCATCCGGAATCGGCATCTCTGACGGATGCTCGCCAGAAGATATGGTCTGGTCTAGGAAGGTCTCACGTAGTCTCGGTGCAGCACCAAAGCTGAAAACCCTGCCACCTAGAAATGAAGCGTTTGTGGAAAACGTAGCCAGGGCACATCTCCAGGTAGCCATCTGGAAGCAGGCCCTACAACGGAACCCGCCAAATATGGATCCTCTCACCCATGGATGGACGCGACGTGATGGATCCACATCTCTGACTCCCACTACCGTTGCTGATGGTGTAATTTTTGCTCCAGATGACATACTGAAGATGATCAAGTGCTCTTGTGGCAGTACTGATGATGATGCGAATGATGATGACTGATTATCTTTAATCTGGTGATTGACTGTTTGATAATTCTGACATTTGTTCATTGTGTGTGTGTACAATGTGCATTAAAGATATTGGAATATTGATATACAACTTATTGAGTCCTCGCAAGTTTAACACAATATCATGATTGTGGAAAATAACATAAAAATACCAAAATTATTTACATGATTTATTTTATGCCAAAAATGTTCATTAAGAAACAACATTTATGTTTCTGGCATATTTGAATGCTAAACTTTACAAATTTTAAACCGATTTGTCCATATTCGGTCAACTCTAAACTTACCCCCTTCGCCATTGATGACCCAATATGTCGCAATGAATGTGATTTATGATTGAGATATGTATATTATTCATCAATATAATTGACCTGCAGTAGATTTAGGCAGCCTTAACTATTGAAATATTGATTTAGAGCGCATGTGTAGATGATTTCAAGTACGATTTTTTCAATGATAAACAAAAACAAAGGTCACATGTTGGCCATCTTGAATTTCAAGATGGCCGCCAAAGATTCAAAATTGAAAATTGTCCCATTGCATTTGTTGACCACAAAAACATATATTTATACACAAAAATCATGTTTCTATGTCATTTAGAGACTGATATATCGAAATTTGGGTATTTTGTGACCCCATGAAATATTGGGTAACGGTGCCCAACTTCAAACGTGAATATTTCAAATTGCTCAATGGTGAGAACTTCACATCAACCTGGATAGCATTACAGAGACCCTATACCTTGATAATCAGCAGAGAAAAAAACGTTATCAGTGAATTTTGGGTTAGGGCAAAAATAGCCATCTCACAGCCGGACTACCTGCATCGATCGTCAGGCGATTTCATGAACTGTCACATATCTATAAGCAATCGATTCTAAAATGATTACATAACATCGGTGCGACTTTAATGGCATGCTACGAGTACTTATGTATTGGTGAACAGGGAAACGGATTGCTGCGTAGCAGAATACAGTTTGGCGTAGGCGTGTGTTTTTCAGATGAACTATGAATGGTCGTACTAACACTTTGAACAACACAATTGTGTGAGATGGGACAGTAATGTATTGGTCATCGATTCATCGACCATTAGTTCCGGTAGATATTACCATTAACCGTTGGATCCTATTTACTTCTCAGTGACAAACGACGCGTGTCGTACAACCAGCGACTGCGAGTTAAGCCGCAAAGGTGACAATCGTGGGGGACATTTAATGGCAATATTTAAGCCATTACTCCTTTAAAAAGCAACCCGATATTTACACAACGAGTGTTGGGCACCGACTTGAAGTATTTGTGTGGTAGTTGTACAAGGATCGGGTTTAACTTTTATGACGCCAAATGCGACGCCGTGTCCTGGTATGACGTCAACTTCCTCTAGATAAACGGGGAAGACGGAGGTGACGTGGTAGACGCGAAGAGGACCCCGAAGAAGACCCACGAACTAACGGACGGTCTCTACGTAAGTAGCACACTGCCTTTACTTGATTTTAGACTGAACATGTTTGATTTTAAAGAAGTAGACGTCGTTTTAACAGAAACACAAATCTTTGGCTAAATACTGAATACTGCAGCCACTAAACATTTCAGTTCGGTAAAAAACGTTGCTAATAATCAAATACTAAAATATACAAAACGTGACAAACAAAACTTAGTTAGCAAACTAAAACACTCTGAAAAGTCGTAAACTGTACGCTCCATTGCCACATAGACTTACATTGTAAAACATATGTGTCGACAGCTACATTCAACACTAGAAACACCACTACAGGAGAGTGTGTAACAATTTAAAATAGATAATGCATCATCAGTGAACAACTGTAATATTACGAAAATTGAAGTATAGCATATGAGTCTAGGATGTAATAGTAAGCCTATCAGTGTGTCGTTGGGTGAGCGTATTAAGGTTTAACAGGAACTGAATTCTAAAGAATTTGGAATATCTGCTTTAGGACTGTTTGTTTCAACTCTGGCTACCAAATTGTAAATCGATGTGAAAATAAATCGACGCTTAAGAAATACATTTGCATTATACATTATTTGCTAACGTACTGAGTAAATGTAAATATGCTGTTACGTAGATTGAAATATGTGATAGGAATTATGTTAAAAACAATATCAGACCACAATGCAGTTGATATACTTATTCCAAACTGAAGGTATCGTTACGGGTGACGACGTGTAGCGTGCAACTAACTACAGTGTGTTTCTGAATGTTTTATGTAATTAGTTCTTCGAAAGAAAGCCGATGGCGTCAATGGAGTCTATTTTGTGTGTGTGTGTGTGTGTGTGTGTGTGTGTGTGTGTGTGTGTGTATGTGTGTGTGTGTGTGTGCGTGTGTGTGTGTTTGCGCGTGCGTGTGTGTTGGTGCGTGTGTGTGTAAGTATGTGTGGTGCGTTTGCAAGTGCAAGTATGTGTACGTTTGTGAATATGAAAACGAAAAACATAATGGCAACATTACAATCAATAATGTCATGTTTTGCAGATATCACCATGATTGTACTCGGTCTACTTATCTTGGCGTTTACCTCGTCGTGTAAGTATCTATGTTCCTTTTGTAACTATTAGAGGAAAACAATTCTTTCGTACCAGCGAGTTCACACACAAATTGTTTGAACAATCGGTATCATAAATACACTTGTTTTAGTTTCATTAATTAAATACTCAATACCTGAAATAATTCTTTTTGTTTTTCACCCAGACGCCCTCGAATGTGAAGAGGACTCAAGGTTCCCGTGGATCCCAACCGCTGGCATCACTGTCAATGAACCGTGGGATAGCTACCCAATGCCCGAACAAAACTGTTGTAAACAGCCTGTGCCAGAAGCCGACTTCGATGTCCAAGGTAGAGTAGCGACATTGTTTCTGTCCGCCGGTTTGTTTCTCTATCACCCGGTCTACGCGTTCGTTATTCTTTTTCCATTAAATGTATCCACGGAATAGGCTGCCAATGAACAGTCTATGAATACACAGAATAAACGTATTATCCCAGGATTGGAAATTTATATACAGTGTTTAATAAAATATTATTATTACCGTTTTCCAATTTTCCAAACTGTTTAGTTTAGAATGGCAATCAAACTGTAACTGCAAAAGCATTCATCTTTATTAAAAATTGAAAGCAATAGTTAATGATAATGCATCTATGTAAGTAGTAATTGTTGTCGTGTTAGTTGTGGTGGCAGCTGCAATGGTATCTGTATCACTAGCAATCCTAGTGATATTTGTTTTGTGTTGTTTTGTAGCTGCTGCTACTGTTAGTTACCCAGTTTACTAATAATTGTTTTAATTCCGAGGTACTTTTGTTCCATATGTATATATTTTTTGTATTCCTCGATTTTATCTGACGCTGAATCAGACTACAGGAATAATGCATGTTTCAACATAGCATCCCATGACAGGGTTCGCAACATTTCAATCAATTCATTGGCAATCAGTATAATTTCACGTGTGCCTGTTATGCCAGGAAAATGTTCGCTGTGCTACGACCGCACCAAGAGTCTGCCCGGATACGCGGCTGACCCGAACAACTGCGCCAAGTTCTACCAGTGCGTGCGCTACGGCAGCACCTGGTCAGCCTTCTCCATGGACTGTCCCAGCTGCACCTTCTGGGACCAGGAGAAACTGACGTGCGTCGAGGTCTACTCGGGACCCGAGTGCGGCAACTCGACTTTCGAGACAGGAACTTGGGCCTTCACGACTCCCAGTGCGTAGCTTTTTCGATGTTGGAAATATATTGTATTGTTATTGTTCATTCTAACGTTGAATTGTTGACTAATCAGATATAAGACGCCTAATTGTAATGATGAATAATGCATTGTCGGTATACATATTAAAATGAGACCATATTTTAATAATACCTCAGTCGGGATCAGTCGGACAGAGAGAGGGGGGGGGGGGGGTAGAGAGAGGAGAGAGAGAGAGAAAGAGAATTCGGCTTTCGAAATACCATTTAAATGAATGATTCATAATATCATATCTTAAATTAGAATATTTTTCTCTGATTATCGGTGACATAAGGAAACCACATTTTGAAATTTGATGTTCATATGTCATATACTTTATCAAGGAGGTATGTTCTCTCAATATAGATGGCCTAAGGATATCATATTTGAGGTTCAAGTACCATACACGTTATGCAAGGAGCCTCGATTACACTTTCTAATTATTTGGGTGCATAACTTAATCAAATAGTGATCGAGATTAGACGGTAACACGTTACTGACTAAAGGCACATCGATACAGATGATTTATTTATCTTTAACGAATGCCTATCGAAGTAGAAGCTTACCTTGGTAGTAGTATATAGCAGATGGTGTTGACTCTATGGTGTGTTTTCAGTTGACCCTTACACAAAAATAGCACTCAAATACCATCCAAATACCATTGGTTTTAGAATTATTCTTGAATGATCCTAGGGGGTATTATGACCAAGCGTATTTGAATTGTATCTGAATGGTTTTTTGAATGATATTTTGAATGGTATTTTGGATTCTTTGTACCGTTCAGTGGTATCGAATGGTATTTTAAATTACCGTTCAGAGTACCACTAAGTTCTGCTGAAATATCATTGATACTGAATGGTATTCAATGGTAATCAATGGTATACCATTGGCTCTCTTTTTAGGGGAAGACCCAATCATTACGTGCATCGACTTCAACAAGGGCGACGTGTCTGCCAGCAATGGGCTGTATGTACTCAACGACGGGGTCGTTGTCGGCGATTACCCAGGCAAGTGTGATGAAAACACTATGTGCGGCTACTTCAACGGCTCGGCCCGCATGGAAGTGCCATACTTCTCCAACGCCTACAACCACTTCAAGCAGTTCAAGGTGACGTTCACCTACTGGAAAGAGCAAGGCAACACGAACGACCAGGCGTTCGTAAGCAACGACTGTCGTGATCTCCAGGGCAAGGAGATCGGAAACTCGCTCTACGTGGCGTCTGCAAGTGCGTTCCTCGGCGCTGGCCTCAAAGACCCGTACGGCAACCCAGTCGCCTCGATTGGAGAAGTGAGTAACTAGGTTACGTTTTGAACTTGTCAATTACGTCATTTCCGCCATACGCGCCATCTAGCAACAGGAAGCCACACATCTATTACGTGGCGTTAACCACACTTAAGACACGCGGCCAAAATTATTTATATAGAATAGACTAAATGAAATGTGTTAAAATAATTACTGGCAATTCCTAACAGTTTTCATATATATCTACAACACTCCGAGTAGTTTTGATAATATTTGTATGGATGAGTAATATGTCATATTCAATTTTTATCCCCTGCTGCTGTTCAATGTGAATAATAGAATTCATAATGGCAGAACCCTGAGATAGTTTGCTACAGAACACACAAAGAGTGATTGTCGATAAAGGTCATTTAATAATTGTACATGTAAAGCCATGACAATGTAATCGGCTAGTAGCAAGATTTTCAACAAGAAAATACAACACATATATATATATACTAACTGCAATGATGCGCATAGCTTATCTAAACAATTATAAAATGACAAAATGCAAGTAGCAAGGTGGGGGGCAATGTTATACCCCACCACGCCTTTAGACAGGCCCCACCCCCACCGCAGGGCTTCCAGAAAGGCAGCATCAAATGTAAATGTTTTACCGGAAATGATCGATATCAAAAATAGTTTTTCTAAAAGACATATTTTAAACGACGAAAATTGCAGCTGGTTTATTACAGAAATACCTGTGTTTTAAAGACTGACATATTAACATTTAATGTGCAAAAATAATGATTTGTTGTCACGTGGATGTCATCTATGTAAAATTCATAAATGTAAGCCGATGTCTAACTGCTATGCAAATACCTATCAACGCATAAGCTATATTGTGTTTAATCATACATGTTCATTTTAGCTAACTAATCACTTAACACTATGCGATGTACTCACCTTGATTCTATATTAGATTGCATACGACACAAAATATTTTTGTTCGTGCACATTTTATGTATTTTTTTCAGATTTATTACGATTGTGTTTTTCATTGAAACTATTGCTACAATAAAAGTATTAATTAATTTAGATTATGTTTAAATTACATCATTGAAAATAAAACCCGATTTTAAGTAGAACATGAAAAATAGTAAAATATATAGGATTTCTAATGGATACTTTAACTACACAGCTTGTTATCGGAGAAAAAAATTTCATAGCTTAATTTATTAATCTGAAGAAATCATAAATAAAGGCAAACTATCCGACAGTAATGCTGTATCATCACCGTGTGGACAATATGCTAGCCCCCACAATTTTCTGAACGTCTTTTGTCACGCAATGCAAAATAACGTGTTACTTACTCGGTGTGTTTTGTAGCAGAAGAGACGCAATCGTCTGACGATGTAATGTGTTGTAATGAATAATATCTGAATAATATCACATTACTTCATTCTCGAATAAAGACAGTTTGTAACGAAGTGACTGGTGAGGAGAATAGTAGATAAGATCTGACGAGGCAGTTGACGTCTGGTTGTCTGTGACAGGCTGCTGAAGGCGAGCTCATCAGAGTTCGCATGGAGTGGGATGGCGGCATCTTCCAGTTGTTTATTAACGACATTCAGGTTGGCGAGGACGCCCCGTTTGGAGGTAAGTGACACTAGAAACATCCCACACTGTAGTGAAGTAAAGGTTTACACGGCAAATGCACGCATTGTTTAACACACAACGCGTTGCACGACATGTTTCAAACATGTATTCAATTGCATTAATAATATTCATTTAAACAAGTATTCGGAATTTTACATCCTTACAAAATACACGGTGTGTGAGACCATAGATGATAAATGTAACTATATAGTACTTCCCAGTGAAGCCGAGATGGTGTTCGATTGGGGCAGGTGTGACAGGGAGTAAAGTGTACAGCGCTTTCAGCAATCCCGAGGATCGGATACTGTATAATAACTTACTTCTGCCTTTACGTTTCGCCAGAGACGATAATGTAAGAGTATTTGTAATACTCTGCAATGTTGTATGACTCAGTGCAGCCACATACGTCATACAACTACATACAGTGATCAACAATTTACGATCGTGATACAAACATATAACTAACACTTCAATTTCTTGGCTCATTGTATAATAATAACAATCTAAATACATCATTGTATCATACTCAGACCTCTTAATATTACATTGTTCTATAATTTAACGGGCTTCTATCGTAAAGCATCCGAGAAGACGCTATACTCAACATAGAGACTTCCAGAGACATGGGTACATCTAAAATGAAAAAGCGCGGTTTTAGTAAACTAATATTTCTGTGTCTCACAGATTGACGTATGAAGGTGTAGTCTTTTATATTATTGCAAACATAAAGTATGGCGGTACTTTGGAGACGATACATCAGGTTGTATTTGATCGACAGGCCCAATCCGCAACAGCCACTGCCCGCTTGTGATTGGATCGTTCATCGACCCCCGCGAAGACACCTACTTCACAGGATACATGGACAGTGTTCGTATCTTTTCGTATATAATATCTCATGTTTCTGTCTCATA
>OZ024854.1:20825100-20872600 GCA_964017155.1 Oasisia sp. SBJ-2009
TATCCCCGATATATTCATTGTCTTTCACACAGGGTATATCATATGTCATGTCACTGTGACATCTTATAGTATAGTCACGATTGTGACATTTAATTAACCGGTCCCAGCAATGACGCAAATATGCAGTCCTATCACAAAATCCCCAAGAACTCGCAACACTTTGCCTCTTCCCAGATAGCCAAACGATATTGGCCCAATATCGGCCCGATCTCGGCCATCTCGGCACCGACATCGGCCCGATCTCGGCATACATCGGCCCGATCTCGGGCATCTCGGCCCTATGTCGAACCGAGAGAGATGACATCGGCCCGATCTAGGTTTTGCACATGGGATCGATCTCGGTCCGATCTCGGCAATCGCGGCTGCATCTATAGCATGCCTAGATGAAACCGATATAGCCTAGATGCAGCTGAGATCCCCGAGATCGGACCGAGATCGGTGAGATCCCCGAGATCTGACCGAAATTGGACCGATCTCGGCAATCTCGGTTTCAGCTAGGCATACTGCCTAGATGAAACCGATATAGCCTAGATGCAGCTGACATCCCCGAGATCGGACCGAGATCGGTGAGATCCCCGAGATCGAACCGAGATTGGACCGATCTCGGCAATCTCGGTTGCATCTAGGCTATATCGGTTTCATCTAGGCATATACTGCCTAGATGAAACCGTTATAGCCAATATTATTTGGATACACTATAGGCTAGCTGTGTGTGGCTTAATGAGTAGGTAACAAAGAATGCAATAACATATTTTGTTTTATTTTCATCACACAGTGGCATAGTTTCCGAGGTTCTTCTCTTAGCCCTGTCCCCATTCCTGTCTTTGGGCCCCATGAACCATTTGGACAGACACGTCTGGATGGCGTTTTCTGTAGGGCCTACGTGGTGTACCGGTGCACTCGTCGTTATTGTCTGCAGGTACAAGACACTGGTCCAACAGGTGAAGTCATCCTACGTCAACTAGAGTTTCATCGACGATCTCACGTCTGCTTTGTTGATCTTAACGCATATCTTCGAGGTGCATCGAACGGAGAGAATGGAAAACTTACAAGCTGAGTTATACTGTCGTCGCATATCCTGCCGTGGGGACTGATGGCGACATCGACATACAACTTGATGGCGATCTGCGAACGCTACCTGGACATAGTACAACCGCAACGCAGTTCTTGACTGATGGTGTGATCAACGCAGGCACAACGTGATGGCTCCTGTCATTGTACATCCAATGTGGCACATGGATTAAATGCGTGTTTCAATTGTATTCATTTGGATCTTTGGAATCATGTACGTCGGCGCAATCAATATCCCGATAACTAGTTTAATTAAATTTAATATTTTGATAACATTGTCCCTAAAATAGATCAGTACACCACAGTTATTGCCACAGACAAGACTTTATTAGCATTCGTGTAAATTAAATTTGGCGGCTATTTATGTTAAATGGCCAAAATATAACTTCTGGACCGAATAGAAAAATAGCAACATGTGCTTTTATGTCCTAAGTACTATTTATTTAGAAGAATTTAAAAGCATTTGTCAAGATTAGGTGCGAAACGCTGCGTCATGTACATTTGCCGAAAGACTACGAGTGCTGGAAGCGCCACCTGGTGTGCACACTGATTGCGATCGGTCTCACATGTACGATCGCATCTATGCCTCCAGTGGATCAAAAATTCCGAAGCTTTGTTCTAATCAACTTGTCGAAGGCAGCCTAGATGGGTCCTATGTGTCCAGTAGTACAACGATAGCATCCGATAATGTCGGTAAGATATCGAACGAATATGATGTAGTTAGCGAGTAGTTGAACTTATTGTGATTGTCTGATGTTGTCGCAACCGGAAATGACTGGAGATTTGACACCTAGGGTAGAAGTAGTTGGTAGGAGGTCGTGGTGGCGTGACAGGAGAGCACACCGATTAGGTAGATTCTCACCTATCGTCATACGAATCTTCTTTACTGAAAACAAACCCAGATAGCCACCTATATCGGCCCGATATCGGCTGCATCTCGGCAAACTCGGGCCTATCTCTCCTATGTCGGGCCGATATCGGTCCGATGTTGGCTATATTGGCTGTACGCACTATGCAGCCGACATCGGGCCAATATCTAAAACACATCCAAGGGTGTACCTATATAATATTCCCTACATGTAAGTGTTTTTAAAAACATTTTGTTTTATAAAAAACTCTTCTAAGAAAATAATCTTTAGAAGAAACAGTTTGAACATCTAAAGAAATTCCAGTCTGTGAAAATATATTCAAAACAATATTAGTTTATTTTGTAACAAAACTATACCAAAACATGTCTTCTCACAGTTGAACGTAGCTTGAACTGTCAATGAACTCCAAGGTCCTTAAATTTAGCGGAATTTACTCTATTGATTTTCTCCTTATTTATTCTAAATCAAATAATTTGTTAATCTAGAAATGTACAAAGGTTTACAACAAAATAAAAGATTAAACGTACCTTCTCCACTGCAGCTGTGCTTCTGTCTAAATCCTCTATGACAGTGCAGTCAAGAAGCATGGAACGTAGTCTCAAAGGTCACTACCTCCAGTGTTCTAGGCCTGGGAGGCTCTGGGCTCCCCAGCTGGAATACTGTTACATCACTAACATTGGTGTCACTGGGGCTGTAATAACTGAAGTCTCTCCATGGGGTATCATCAGGCTAGGCTATATTTAAGGACCTTGGAGTTCATTGACAGTTCAAGCTACGTTCAACTGTGAGAAGACATGTTTTGGTATAGTTTTGTTACAAAATAAACTAATATTGTTTTGAATATATTTTCACAGACTGGAATTTCTTTAGATGCTCAAACTGTTTCTTCTAAAGATTATTTTCTTAGAAGAGTTTTTTTTATAAAACAAAATGTTTTTAAAAACACTTACATGTAGGGAATATTATATAGGTACACCCTTGGATGTGTTTTAGATATTGGCCCGATGTCGGCTGCACAGTGCGTACAGCCAATATAGCCAACATCGGACCGATATCGGCCCGACATAGGAGAGATAGGCCCGAGTTTGCCGAGATGCAGCCGATATCGGGCCGATATAGGTGGCTATCTGGGTTTGTTTTCAGTAAAGAAGATTCGTATGACGATAGGTGAGAATCTACCTAATCGGTGTGCTCTCCTGTCACGCCACCACGACCTCCTACCAACTACTTCTACCCTAGGTGTCAAATCTCCAGTCATTTCCGGTTGCGACAACATCAGACAATCACAATAAGTTCAACTACTCGCTAACTACATCATATTCGTTCGATATCTTACCGACATTATCGGATGCTATCGTTGTACTACTGGACACATAGGACCCATCTAGGCTGCCTTCGACAAGTTGATTAGAACAAAGCTTCGGAAATTTTGATCCACTGGAGGCATAGATGCGATCGTACATGTGAGACCGATCGCAATCAGTGTGCACACCAGGTGGCGCTTCCAGCACTCGTAGTCTTTCGGCAAATGTACATGACGCAGCGTTTCGCACCTAATCTTGACAAATGCTTTTAAATTCTTCTAAATAAATAGTACTTAGGACATAAAAGCACATGTTGCTATTTTTCTATTCGGTCCAGAAGTTATATTTTGGCCATTTAACATAAATAGCCGCCAAATTTAATTTACACGAATGCTAATAAAGTCTTGTCTGTGGCAATAACTGTGGTGTACTGATATATTTTAGGGACAAGGTTATCAAAATATTAAATTTAATTAAACTAGTTATCGGGATATTGATTGCGCCGACGTACATGATTCCAAAGATCCAAATGAATACAATTGAAACACGCATTTAATCCATGTGCCACATTGGATGTACAATGACAGGAGCCATCACGTTGTGCCTGCGATGATCACACCATCAGTCAAGAACTGCGTTGCGGTTGTACTATGTCCAGGTAGCGTTCGCAGATCGCCATCAAGTTGTATGTCGATGTCGCCATCAGTCCCCACGGCAGGATATGCGGCGCCCACAGACGACAGTATAACTCAGCTTGTAAGTTTTCCATTCTCTCCGTTCGATGCACCTCGAAGATATGCGTTAAGATCAACAAAGCAGACGTGAGATCGTCGATGAAACTCTAGTTGACGTAGGATGACTTCACCTGTTGGACCAGTGTCTTGTACCTGCAGACAATAACGACGAGTGCACCGGTACACCGATCACGATCGTCATTGCGGTCAATAACCAACAATTTGCTTAAACGAAAATGCAGGAGGTGTTTTGTTCCATACCTCGTCTATGATATCGGCAACGTTCAGCGAAATGTTTCTATCCAGTGCTACGTTGCAATAAGATCTTCACCACTGCAACGTCCGCAGAACGATGTCGGCTGATAAAAAAACATCACTGGTTGTATATGGTTACGTCAATAAATGTAGGGGACTGAATATACCTCTCCGCCGTATGGCGAAGGTGGTCGTCTTCGTATCACTTACACACCGACGGTGTGTAAGTGACACCATCAAATGAAGGTCGTAGTCTATCCATCATACTATTATAGCCAAATATCGTTTGATATAATATTCCAAACGTTATTTTTACCAAAATATATTTCATTGTTGCATATATTGCAGCACACGTCTCTGGGATGATTGCAGATATAGATGCCGTAAGTAACTTATTGAATACAAATTATCTTCCGAAAAGCAGAACTACATTATCATGGGTTACATGCTCAACACTACTTATTTGTTGGAAGAGCATAGGCAAGACTTCTACTGTCTTAAGTTAGGTTGTAGCTGAATGTGTATAGTCACACAGTCATGCAGTTGTCATAAAGTGTTCCTAATTTGTTGCCAATGTTGGAATTCACGTATATAGTATTATCACATTTCACAATTGGTGGGTATATGTTAATAAATATGAAACTCAAAGAAATAATATTGCTTTGTTAATTAAGGGGATACGTCGCAGCTACATAAGCAATGTCATTGTCATTAATTATTTTATCACAAAGAAGTGAAACTCATTCCACGTAAGAAATAATCTGAAAGTTATCGCCAAGCGCTCTCCAGCTGATATATATTTCCTAAAATAGGTGTTCTTCCTTTCGATAACGGCCGCCATCTTACGTAGCAATTCCACAAATTATCATTTCTCCACTCGCAAAACATTTCTGAATAATAATGCGTCTTCATCAGCGAACTCTTGCAACAGGCAGTGCTATGCTCCGTACATATTCCTACGGAGCAACCACTGCCTGGTCCAGCAACTACGTGTTTTCTTCATGTCTCTTCTTTGTTGCTTGCAAACATGCCTCTACGGCGATCGAATTCGATCTTGGTTGAACAGTGTGAACAGGGCTTTAACAGTTCACTTAAATGAAACCCTCCTAGTTAGGTCATATCCGTGACAATGTTTCGCAAAACCTACACAACACGTAGGCCTGGATATGAAATCCGGTTGTTTTCCGTCTGGGAATGGTAGGCAATGTGTACATTTTATAAAGGCGTATTACAATTAAATGTGACCGCGTGATTTGTGAAATACGGGGATGGAGTAGATATTTGTTCACTTCAGCAATACATATCAACCAAACTATAGCTCGGTAGATATCGATGGAATATAATTTGACTACTCTCACCAGTCGTATAATAATTAATAGGTAATTATGCTATAAAAACGTCATAATGACATCGTACCTGAAGTTACATACATGAATCACTTAACCATTAATGCATATGCCAGATAGGTTCATTGTAAATTAGAATTATTACCCAAAGGCAAGTGATGTATAATAATAATAATAATTGTAAAACTTATATAGCGCTATATCCTTAACAAGATCAAGTTCAGATGCGTACCAAACAAAATCGTTAGGCTAGTCATACACGGGGACAGGTAAAAGTTGTCATTGGAGCACGGAACAGCCGAAAAGTTATGGTGGAAAAGTAAATTTCAAATATCAAACGAATCGCCTCCGTTGGCGTGATATTGTGACAGCCAAATACATATGTTTTTTTTCTTCACAAAAGGTGTCTATCGGAAATAAAACCAGTTTGAATAGTTAAACGAGTCTAATCGCTTATTGTCGCACAATGTTTGGTACAGCATAGTGACAAACATACATTGCAAAAATAAATTACGTATGTTCGTTGTGCCACAGTTAATATATATTAATCAAATTGGTTTATATAAATCACTTCACATTTCACTTTTGACAGCTATCTGCCAATTTCTTATATAAATGGAACACGCTAATAGGAAAAGACCACTAAACCCCTATCAGTTCATATACGAGTCGCCTCCGTCGGCATGATATTGTGACAGCCAATAAGTAATTAGTCTACGTGATATGACCGGGTGGTGTGTATTTCTGAACATCTTGTCGCTTGGACTGTTCAACTCACAGCACCATGCAGTTCCCCACGGTAAACTGCAGTGCTGGGCGTTGAATGTCATGTATGAATAACATGTGATTTAAGTCCCCCTGATATCGCATATGAATTCCCAACCAACGATGATTTACTACCTATTGAGTAACTGTTTACCGTGCTCCAATATGTAACATGTACATAAATGAACTTCACATTGTGGACATCGGGACAACAACGGGATTGAATTAACATACGTATTAGGCTGTTAATTACAATTCGTTCCTCTCTGCTTATTGTGGCTACAAGTGTGAACTAGAACGCGCAATTGTTTGACACTTGCAGTAGCAAAACTACTTATATAGATTTTATCAAAGGGATGTATTTCAGAGGTCATTGTAGCGTTGTCGTTTGTCGGCGCCTGAAGAAATGGAAGTGTTGCGATAAGACAATAAATGGTGTTATAGATTCAATGAAGGTAAAGATGGTACATTTTGGTGTCATCATTGGAAATACGTGATAACAAACAGCGTCACATTCTGCAGATAAACCGTTTATATATCTAGCTTATTGGGAATAGTCAGGTACCAGTGGCAGATTGGTGTAGTGCAGTGTCTGAAGCTTAAAATATATCGTATAGCGTCTGTTTGCTTTTCAGTTCAATTCAATAACTTTATTCTGCAGTATTATATCCATAGCGTGAACAAGCGATGCACCAAGCATATTGTAATCACCCAACTTCGACGGCGCAATTATGCAATATATAAAATCTTTCTGGTCATCCAGGTAACAGCCCGCATACTGATTTCACTTCCTCACGGGCGGCTCAATATACCTGTCGCATACATATCATATGATGATAGTGCGTGGAATCCGACTTCCGAAACTAACTATACAAAGTGTTCTGAGCTTGGTCAGAATGGCAGATTGGAATAAATCTCTCGTAAATACAGGTTGTCAATGACTACTCCGTTAGTGTACGTTTCGAACATAACTGTGTCACGGATTATATAATTACGTTTTATCCGTCAATGTGGTGGTTAGAGGCGATTATTAGACAACAGTGATCATGTCCTGAACCTTCATATGATGATCATTCTAGCGGCATAGCGAAAGCTGTCTAATATGGAAAGATATATGCTAAGCATAACATATTGCTCTATGCCAATCTGCCCACGGGTAGTAGTTTTTGGTAAGGAGTTTTGTTATTGCAAGTGTATGAGAGAAAGACACGAATTGCCACGAAAACGCTAATGCGTATATTAATTCACCGCGGTTGATGTTCCGCTGCCCAAATTGTGGATGTCATTCGTTTCCATATTACATGTACGGTACGGTAAACATTGCTCAATGGGTAGGGAGTGAGTGTGAGTGAGTGAGTTTACTTGGTAAAGCATTATAATACACATAAATATAATATTTACCGAGGATAGACACATTAAAGCACACAATGGCACACTTGTTTCCAACGTGGTCCTCCATAAAATACTAAGAATAAAATTTAAGAAAATATAATGAAATAAAAAATATATAAATAAAATTTAAGAAAATATGATGACATTTAAGAAAATATAAAGTTTAAGGGAGGGACTCGTCTTTTGGGAAGAATTTATAGGCGATTCCAGTAGAGCATGGAACTATTGCTAACTTCTACCCTCTTCATTCATTGTTCACAACTAAGTGCATTCGTCAGCTTTACACCTAACATTCTGGAACCTGAAGACGCGGTGTCCAAGTAAAGAGATATTCAGAAATACCCCCACCCGGTAATTTCAAGCAAAATTATTACTTAATGGCTGTCACAGTCTCATGCCAACGGCGGCGAATCATGTGTTAACTGATAGGGGTTTAGCGGTCTTATCATATTAGCGTGTTCTATTTATGAATGTGAGATTGGCAGATAGCTTCAGAAAATGACTCGTCTAGCATACGAAGTGAAACGTGAGATGATTTATATAAAGCAGTTCATATAGAATATCGTCAATGCATTATTACACAATGATTACCTATTAACTGTGACATGTGTGGAACCTATTTTCATTTATGATACCTCACTTGCCGGAGATTAATATATTGATATCATCGAATGAACGTATAATGGAGAACCAGCAGATCCCACGGACTGGTGTTGCCATCGACACAAAGTTGCACTTGCAAAATAAAGTCAGAAAGACACTTCGGCTTAGTACGCTGCATTCGGCGCCACGTCAAGTGAGCCAAATAGCGTACGAGGTATTCGCCAAGCCAACACTTCAGTACGCTAACATTTAGCAATGTCTAACTAATAGATACACTAGTCTTGAAGATACTATAATTGTTATTTTACGAGATATTACCAACTAGTGTTGTTTAGTCAAAGCATTATCGCCAACGCGACCTTCATATAATTGCAATGAGGATTGTCGACCTCTGATGTGTTAATTTTTAATGAATTCATTGTGAGACGGGAACGACATTCACGTAATTTCCTATTCAACCATTTTAACAGCGACCACATTCTGTATTTGTAAAAACCTCAATCAACTGAAAACCCTAACTTCACCCCAATCGACTGAGTGTCACTCACTGAACAATCGAAAAACATTATATAAACCGATCTTTGGCTATGATGATGACTCTAGCCATGACCTTTATTTGAAAATATCATATGCACATGCAAAACAAATAAGATCACATATATGAATGCTAAGGTCCCTCGTTTAATGATGTAACCAGATACTTCCTGTTGTTTCTTATATGCCATGATTGTCCTGGACACGTCTCCAACACTTTTGTCTCGGCAAAATATTGGTAAGCTGCCTAATGTATTGACGGCTTTGACGATTGCAATAGGCGTAACGGGTGTTTTTGGGAAATGCACTTGTCGTCGTTATTGTCTTAATTCAAGTACAAGATATTGTTCCAACAGGTGAAGTCATCCTATATTATCAACCAGAGTTTCATCGACGGTCTCACGTCTGCTGTGTTGATCTTAACGCATATCTTCGGGGTGCATCTGACGGAGAGAATGGAAAACGTGCAAGCTGAGTTCTTCTGTCGTCTGTGGGCGACGCAGATCCTGCCGTGGGGCCTGATGGTGTTGTCAACGTACAACTTGATGGCGATCTCCGTCGAACGCTACCTAGCCATTGTACAACCGATATGGCATATGAATAACTTTACGGACTCCAAAACACGTGTTTCGGTTGTATTCATTTGGTTCTTTGGAGTCCTGTACGTCGGGGCAATAGTCATCCCGACAACCGGTATGGTCAACAGGGAGTGCCGTCGTGCAGTTTTCTGGCCGTCTCGGACGATTGCTGTAGTTGTAGGAATCTTGCAGCTCTGCGTCACTCTTGTGATACCTTTGATCACGCACGGGTTCTGCTACTCCCGAATCCCCGCGACTCTACGTAATCGTTGTCCTCGTGAAGAAAGCTGCATGACTCCATCGTTAACAGGCATTGGCATGGTTACCACGCAGGAACAGTCCAACATTGATACACGAACTGCACTCGAAGTTGGAGCAGACACTCGAATCATATTCGAGACAGGAGCAACAGAAGTATTTGCTAGAAAGGATAGTGCAAGAAAATACCGTGGCAATAGTAAATACTTGCCAACAATTTATGTTTCAAAAAATAAACAAAAACTGGCATAGGTAAGATAACCGCAAAAAGGTCTCTGTCTGCTGATAACTACTAACGCGCAAGGCATAAGCACAGCAAGACAGCGGAGAAGAACGTCATCAAAACTTTAGCTATCATCACTGTGTGTTTATTCGTCTGCTGGATTCCAAACAAAATACACACTAGCCTTATTTTGGCCGGAGTCACAACTTATATCGGAAATCTCTTCCAGATTACCAACATGTTTGTATTCGGTAACTGTTTCATCAATCCACTGATTTACATTGCAAAGTACGACACCTTCAAGACCGGGCTAAGAGCCTTGTTCAGACGGGAATGACGTTGTGACTGACATCGCGATGGTAAGGATATACATACGCAACAATGGCTGGACACCGACGGTGAACCAGTTATTAAAAATATAATAATAATAATAATGTTATTATTATCATTGTGTTAACACTTTATGCATTATGTTAATATACTGCTGTCGTGAACACTATGTATATACTGTTTAGTTTGTTGTCTTGTAAACCATTCGTCATATAATAGTACACCAACGGCAACTTAATACTTTAAACGGATACCACTGTTTGCTGTGAAACTATGGCGATTGTATTTGGGAATTGTTTCATATTGTAAGACGAGCACGTTTAACGTATTCACCTTTGTTGTCATATATCAGTATATATAATGTGGATGTTCGACTATAAATTGATGATTCGATGATATCTCTTAAACTAGTCATCCTCATTAAAACATTACTACCGAGTCGATATAGTGTTCAAACTTGAGAAGGCGTGGACATTAATGTTATCGTCGTGTTATTGTCCAGTGCCGTCGCGAGCCACGTTTTACACATATATCTGACATTCAAGACGATGTGCTAATTATGTATGTTTGTATGTATGTTTGTTTGTTTGTATGGTTCAAAAATGTATCACTACGACATAGTCTCGCTTGAAAAAACCTTTTAAAGGGGACATTACGATTTGTAAATGTATTGAAATTTACTTCGATTCTTGCACTTTTAGTTTGCCATCTATGATGTAAGGTTTCAATATTGCCAAGGCAGGTTATACTCCAAATAGTTACGATCTGTCCTCAACTCGCTTCGGCAATGACATATAAATGTCATAGACACTATCAGACGAATGCATGGCTGTCATAATGCGTTGTCTGGTTCATTTTACACAGTGAAACGCATCATTTGCAGGAACACACGCCACGACTCACATAGAGGTATCTTCTCTTAGTTAATTATGTAACAAGACACAACGACCGCAGCCTTTATATGCCGGCATCGTTGTGCAAACGTCGCAGTGATCGATGAAGTTCTACTCGCAACGTAGCAATGGTTGTAAACGCTTCGCTGAACGTTGCTGATCTCATAGACGATGTGTGGAACGAAACGACTCCTGTAAATTCGCTTAGGCAAAAGATTGGTGAGCGGTCTACCTTTTTGGCCGCAATAATAATAATGATCGGCATAACAGGTGTGTTTGGAAACTCACTCGTCGCCATAATTGTGTACAAGTACAAGACACTGTTCCAACAGGTGAAGTCATCTTACATTATCAACCAGAGTTTCATTGACGGTCTCACGTCAAGTTTGATCCTCCTAACGCAAATCTTCACAGTGGAACTGACGGAGGGAATGACACAGTTGCAAGCTGAGTTCTTCTGTCGTCTGTGGGGGACGCAGTTCCTGCCGTGGGGACTGATGGTGTCATCAACATACAATTTGATGGCGATCTCTGTTGAACGTTACATGGCCATTGTACATCCACTATGGCACATGAATAATTTTACGGACTCCAAAACGCGTGTTTCGATTGTATTCATTTGGCTCTTTGGAGTCGTGTACGTCGGCGCAGTCGTTATTCCGACAACTGATTTGGTCAACGGTGAGTGCCTTCGTGCAGCCTTCTGGCCGTCTCGGGCGATTGCTGTAGCTGTGGGAATCGTGGAACTCTTCGTCACTCTTATGATTCCTTTCATCACGCACGGGTTCTGCTACGCCCGAATCCTCGCGACTCTACGTAATCGTTGTCCGCTTGAAGAAGGGTCCGTGACTCCTTCGTCAACAGACGTCAACATGGCTACCACGTCAACAGATACTGACACGTCAACCACCCAGGAACTGTCCAACGTTGAACAAGGAATCACACTCGAAGGTGGGGCGCACACGCTCATGACGTTCGATGTTGAGACAAAAGAAATATTTGCTAGAAAGGAAAGCGGAAGTGGAGAACTCGCCAGTAACAAACATTTGCAAACAGTTTCTGGTTCGTCAAATACACGGGAAAAGACGACGACGACGACGACAACCGCGAAGATGTCTCTGGCTGCTGACAACCAGGAGGACGCGCGGCAGAAACAGACCAAAAAAGCGGAGAAGAACGTCATCAAAACTTTAGCTATCAT
This sequence comes from Oasisia sp. SBJ-2009, assembly GCA_964017155.1. NCBI lineage: Eukaryota > Metazoa > Annelida > Polychaeta > Sabellida > Siboglinidae > Oasisia > Oasisia sp. SBJ-2009. The sequence goes on from OZ024854.1 coordinate 20,837,457, forward strand.
CACTGTGTGTTTCTTCATCTGCTGGATTCCAAACAAAATACACACTAGCCTTATTTTGGCCGGAGTCACAAATTATGTCGGCGGTATTTTCCAGTTTACCACCATTTTTGTATTCGGTAACTGTTGCATCAATCCACTGATTTACATTGCAAAGTATGACGCCTTCAAGACAGGGCTAAGAGCACTGTTCACACGAGAATAACGCTGTTAAGACTGCGATGGTAAGACTGAATTCACGCGACAAGGACTGGACACCGAGCACAAGACATTCATTTAAAAGAAGAATACTAATTTTTATTATTTTTATTCACGTTTCGCATTGTCTTAATATACTCCGTTGTGTTGTGGACACTATATATACATTTTGTATTTGTCTTCTAAAGCATTCTACTTATAACAGTGTAACAACGGCAACGTAACGCTTTAAAATTGATAGCATTCTTTAATGTGATATTAGTTTAATTTACGGCTATTGCACTGGGATTTTGTTTGGATATTTTAATACATTGCTTTGGGTGGAGAGCATTGTTCAGACGAGAATGAAGCTGTGACAAATGTTGCTGTTGTATGGTTTTAAATATGCAGCAATATTTGCAAACCATTTATTTAAGAAGAAACATTGCCATTATTAGTGTACCTGTTCGCTCTGTGCTAGTGTATTAGGCATTGTGGATAATGTTTATGCATTGTTCACGTTGTGAACGTGGTCTTTTCTCTTACCCAGATGTTTGTTTTCCTGCCCCGTATGTGATGTTTAACATACTCCTTTCCATCTTAGTTTGTGCGGCTGCTAGCTTGTTCTTTGCATGGGTGGTGAGTGCTTGTTTCCGCGCCGTGTGTCATTGCTGGAAGTACGCATACGTTGTAGACTTGCCTCTTCAAGCATGTTCCAATGTTACCCTTGAAGATGTCGCACTGCTTGGCGAATGTTGTCCTTCTGGCCATGATTCTTCTTTGAATCTTCTTGACTTGGTTTTTGTCTCTGGTGCTGTATCTCTATCCTAGGTAGATGTACTTTCAACGTTCTCGATCTGAGTGTTGTTGACGTATATTGGTGTGTCGGTTTCCATCATCACCTTTGTTTTCGAATTGTTCATCTTCAGAACCTGATTGCCCTTTCATCAGCTAATTCCTGTAGCATTTGTTGTAGCTTATGTGGTGTATTAGCGCATATGACTATGTCGTCGGAGAAGCGAAGATGATTAAGATATTCGCGTCTATCTTCAAGCCTCTGGTTTCCCAAATCGATCGTCGCAATATGCTTTCCAGTGCTGCCGTGAAAAGCTTGGGCGATATGGTATCTCCTTGTCGTACACCTCTCCTGATGTTGATCTTGTTTCTTTCTTTGTGTATGTGAACGGTCATCGTGCTGTTGGTGTATATTTCCTTCAGGAGTTCGATGTACACATCTTCTATCCCCCATTCTTGAAGCGAGGTCAGTACTGCTTGAGATTGCACTGAGTCGAAGCCTTTCTCGTAGTCGACGAATGCAATGCAGAGTGGGATATTATATTCCCTGCACTTCTCCTTCAGTTTGTTTACAACGTGGGTGTGGTCTGTTGTTGAGTATCTGCTTCTGAATCCAGCTTGCTCTCGTGGCTGGTTTTCGTCGAGTGTCTTCTCTAGCCTTTTCGTTAGTACTTTCGTGAGTACTTTATAGATGTTTGATAGTAGACATATCGGTATGTAATTCTTGAGGTCTTTCTTATTGTCCTTCTTGAAGATTACATCATCTTAGCTTTTAGTGTAAGCATTTAGTGTACAGCTTAGCAAATGTCGTCGGTATGGTATCTTCTCCAGCTTTTAATGTCTCGATGTTTATATGGTCTTTGCCTGTTGCTGTCCCATTCTTCATGTCTCGTAGTGCTGCTTCCACCTCCCATGATGTTTTCTCGGGTACGTCTTTTGGAACAATGTGGATTATGGTATTCTGTTCACTGTCGTATTGCTCTATTCGTTCTATGATCTTATCTTGAACACGGATTTCTCTACCCTGCTTGTCCAGGAGTGTGATAAGTCTGTCTTGGCTTAGCATCTGTGTTCTACGGACATTCTTCAGGCTCTTTGGTGCCTTAATCGTTTCTCGTAAGATCTCATGGTTGTATTTCCTGATGTCATCTCTTGCTTTCTTTTTGATGGACTTGCATATTTCTGCGTACTCTATTCGTTGTTGATTGTCGCCCTTTCCCGCCATTTATCGTCGCTTCGTCATCAAGTCTCGTGTTGGCAATGATATTCGCGATTTCCGTGGCTTGTTAATTGCCTTAGCTACTCTTGACGCGCCTTGTTGGATCATGTTTGTGATTGTTTCGCTCATGGTGTCGATGTCGTCTAGTTCTTGTAGTATCTCGAATCGGTTTCTCAATTCGAGTTGGAATTCGATCTTCTTTTGTCCTATACATGTGGCATCTACTCTTGGTGGCTTCTTGGCCATCAATGTTTTCCTTTCCACCTCTACGTCCAGTTTGATGGTGCTCATAACCACTTTGTGGTCACTTCCACTGTTGACTTAATTGATTGATGACTGTTTCGTCTGTGATGATGTATGACCTGTTTGTTAGGATATAGTCAATTTCGGTCTTCGTTACACCGTTTGGGTTTTTCCACATCCATCTCCTCCATGCTTTCTTCTGAAATATGGTATTCATGATTTTGTACTTTCTTGATGTTGCCCATTCTACCAAGGTGTCGCCAATTTCATTTCTCAACCCGAGCCCAAATTTGCCCGTTGCCGTTTCTATAGGGTTTGCTCTTTTCCCGTCTAGTGATTTGGTTTCACTAAACTCTAATCGACGTCGTTGTAGAAGTTATTCATATATTCATCGGAGTATGATGTTGTTGATGCATATACTTGCAATATTTTTTGTTCTGCTACTCTGGGGCTGATACTGTTTACCCTCACTATGTGGTCTTTCCATTTCCTGTTTATGTGAAAGCCTATACTCCTGTTTTAATGCGAATACTAGACTAGAATTTGAGGATGTAGCGATGTCCCATCAAGTTGTCAACCACCTACAAATAATTGCTTGACGATGTTAGTTCTCTGTAGTTCTTTCACCTACACCTTGACCAGTAGTGGACATCAGTATACGCTCGGAGCCATTCCCAAACGGATATGCTAACAAACACACTATCCCGCACTTGTAGTTGTTCATATTTTGTTGTAGAGGTAACTGTAGCCATGGTATGTATTGTTTGTACTGTCGATCATAAATTTACATTTACCGTAATATTGAACTATTCGTCAAATAACTGATGGTCAACAATACGTTTATCATTACCCTGGTCCATGTGTTTAGTTCCATTATTAAATCATTTAAAAAGAAAATTATCCTTGCTGATGGTCATTGCCAAGATCGATCATACACATGAGTGCATATGCTAACTGTGTGTGTTGCGTTGTGTATTGTATAACACATACAGTGGTTTATTATATAATATTATATGGAACACGCATGTTGTATTATGCCTGTATTATGTGCTAACCATACGAGAATAAAGTTCTGATCTCTTCGTTAAAGTAACGCGTGCCGCACATTTATCATGAACATTGAACTTCGCAGCTGCGAAGTATTGTGTATCAACAACTTTCACATACGGAGTAGTAGTTATATGCAGGCTTTTAACCCTCAGTTGAATAATCAAGGTCACAGCTGTCTCGAAGGCTTTCATTGGTCCATGTGTTCAGATCATAAGACCCGGAAGCCGCCATTTTGGTCATTACGTTATGGTCAGAATGCTTGTGACCCATCTGATTGGTCCTTCTATGGTCGATGGGTCTTGCGATTGGTTCGTGCGTTTTACCCACAACCCCTGACGACATTCGATCATGCGACTGACAATATGATCCAAGGTTAAGGTCAAGATGAGTGACAAAAGGGCAAAATGCTAGAATTAATGGTTATCGATACCCTTTTGTGTAAATGCTATGAGTCGAGTCGTTTCATTGGTCGATTCGATGATCCGAAAGTCGTCACTATGACCTGCCATCCTGTAACGATAATCTCTGTAGCGGTTAACAGCGACATAACACATATTGTTTACTGTTGCTATGTTTAACTGCAGGCAAGGATTGTGTTTACGCCACATTCTTGGAACATATGTTGGATTAATTACTCATTTCTGCGTATTAAAAAACATTACACATGAAAGGTGTTTACCCGACGCTCTTGAGTAACTGCGCAAAAACCGACCAACTACGCAAAAGGATCCTGAATCATGTGGAATGTGTTTACACCACGTTCTCGAGTAACTGCGCAAAAAGATCATGGAACGTGTTTACTTAAACGTGGTTAGAAAACGTACGTATTTGCAGTGACCTTCGAATTGGAAACAATACTTTCCAATGATGGTGTCCGACGCATTCGGTCGGGTTTTGTTTTGACTGGATGTCGTCAGGGGTTCTGGGTAAAACACACGAACCAATTGCAAAACCCATCGACCGTAGAAGGACCAGTCAGAAGGGTCATAAGAATTCTGACCATAACGTAATGACCAAAATGGCAGCTTCCGGGTCTTATGATCTGGTCACATGGACTAGAATATTAGTGTTGGAGGGGAAGTCCCGGAAGCGTTCAATGCTACAAATGGGATCAAGCAATGTTGTGTACTGGCCCCCACGCTTTTCTCCATCTTCATATCAGCATTGCTCGACGAGTCTTTCCGAGACATGGGGAATGGTGTCTACATACAGTCCAGACAGAGCGCCTACCTATTCAAAGTCGCACACTTCAGAGCGAAGACGAAGACTACTCGGTTACTGATGAGAGAGCTGCTATTCGCGGATGACAGTGCACTGGTTGTCTACTCTGCTGAGGAGATGCATAAAATAGTGGATCCTTTCTCCGTTCGGAATGAAGACTAACATCAAGAAGACCGATGTGCTGTACCAACCCAACTCTACAAGAACCCGAGAGGAGGATATCATGGTTGATGGAAACAAGCTGAAGTCTGTTCTGGAATTCACCTACCTCGGATGCACTCTATCAAGAAATGTATGCATTGACGATGAAATACAGAGGAGGATGGCCAAGGCTCGTGCATCTTTACGCTGACAACGCCAGAGACTCCGGAACAACCACCAGGTGTCCATTTGGATTAAAGGCTAGATACACCGTGCAATCGTATTGTCCACCCTCCTATATGGAGCCGAGGCCTAGACAGTGTACAGACGACAGGTGAAAAAGCTGCATGCCTTCTTGATGCGACATCTGCGTTCGATCATGAGAGGATAACCTGGATGGACAAAGTGACAAACAAGGATATACTCGAACGGACAGGGCTACCATCTATGGAAGATCTTCTGATCAGAAAGAATCTCCGGTGGACTGCAGTCCTCATGGGGATGTCACCCGACAGGCTACCAAAGCAGACTCTATACTCTCAACTATCTTCTGGTCACAGAAAGAGAGGGCGCTCTCGTCTCCGGTTCAAGGATACCATCAAGAGAAACCTGAAGCTGAGAGACATAAAGATCGACTCATGGACATCACTCTCACAGCAGAAACATAAATGGAGAGCAATAGTCAAGTGATGGAAGCAGTCTTTGTCGCATCGCGACCGACAGCATGATGATGATGATGATGACGATGATGATGATGATGATGATGATGATGATGATGATGATGATGATGATGACCTGGTTTTCCTCTACCGAACTAATAAATACCAAACCAGATAGATCGTGTGTGTTCTTTATGTGATGTACCTCAGAGTAGTGTTCTAGATACTTTTTGTCTTTCACTCTCTACACTAATTCACTACGATATGTGACCAATAATCATAAACGGGATCACCACATTTATCCAGATAAATTAGCTAAATTGTGAAATTGCAAAAGTTAAGGTATCCAAAAGATGCTTGTCAAGGATAATTGCACGATCGCCTCGTTCTCTCGCTTTGGATAGTGCCACTTCAAAGATCTCAGCAGGGTCGCTTTGTGCAATATCGCATTATTTTCAAGAACCTTAAAATTACCTATCAAGCCCCAACAAGCAATGGTCCCCCAGCTAGACAGTCCAGATATTTTCGGTCGGCTGATTCTAATTTAGGTGTATTTCTTATAGTTACAATCGAGCTTCTTCCGTTGCCGCACCAACTTTGTTGAATTCACTTCCAGTCAGCGTTACGTCTGTAGAAAATTCGTTTCGCCGCCAACTAAAGACCTATATTTTACTTGTACATGTCCTCCTTAGCGTCCTAGAAATTCCATCTTGCCATCTGTCGACGAGAATTATTTTGTATTTGACAATGAAAATGCTCAACGTTTTGGGCACCGACGATAATAGCGTTAAGGAAGTAGTTTATTATTGATCACAAATGTATCACAACGACATAGTCTCGCTTGAATTAAACTGTTGATGGGGACACTACGATTTGGTAAATATATTGAAATTTACTTGGATTCTTGCAATATTAGTTCGTCATCTATGATGTACTGTTTCAATATTGCCAAGACAGATTGTGTTCCAAAAAATTACGACCTGTCGTCGACTCGTTTTGGCTATGACACATAACTGTCACAGACAATGCGTTGTCTGGATCATTTTACATAGCGGAACACTTGCAGAAGTATCACGAAGAAGCACACATGTCACGAGTCACAGACAGCGATCTCCTGTCATTTAATATTGTAACAAGATACAACGACTGCAGCCTTTATATGCCGGCATCGTTGGCAAACGTCGCAGTGATCCATGAAGTTCTACTCGCAACGCAACAATGGCTGCAAACGCTTCGCTGAACGTTACCGATCTCACAGGCGAGGTGTGGAACAACACTACTCCTGTAATTTCGGTTAAGCATCTGATTGGTAAACGGTCTACCTTAATAACCGTAATAATGATGATGATCGGCATAACGGGTGTTTTGGGAAACTCACTCGTCGTCATAATTATGTACAAGTACAAGACACTGTTCCAACAGGTGAAGTCATCTTATATTATCAACCAGAGTTTCATCGACGGTCTATCGTCTATTTTCATCCTCTTAACGCAATTCTTCACTGTGGGTCTGACGGAGGGAATGACACATTTGCAAGCTGAGTTTTTCTGTCGTCTGTGGGCGTCGCAGTTCCTACCGTGGGGACTGATGCTGTCATCAACATACAACTTGATGGCGATCTCCGTCGAACGCTACATGGCCATTGTACATCCGATATGGCACATGAATAACTTTACGGACTCCAAAACGCGTGTTTCGATTGTAATCATTTGGTTCTTTGGAGTCATGTACGTCGGCGCAATCGCTATTCCGACAGCTGGTTTGGTCAACGGTGAGTGCCTTCGTGCAGCCTTCTGGCCGTCTCGGGCGATTGCTGTAGCTGTGGCTATCGTGGATTTCTTCGTCTGTCTTATAATACCTTTAATCACGCACGGGTTCTGCTACGCCCGAATCCTCGCGACTCTACGTAATCGTTGTCCGCATGAAAAACGTTGCGTGACGCCATCGGCAGCACCTGTCAACATGGCTGCCACGTCGTCAGATACTGACACGTCAACCACTCAGGAACCGACCAACGCTGAAAAAGAAATCACACTCGAAGTTGGAGCGCACACGCTCATGTCGTTCGACGTTGAGACAAAAGAAATATTTGCTAGAAAGGAAAGCGGAAGTGGAGATCTCGCCAGTAACAAACATTTGCAAACAGTTTCTGGTTCCTCAAATACAGGGGAACGGATGACGACGACAACCACAAAAAAGTCTCTGACGTACGCTCGGCAGAAACAGACCAGGAAAGCGGAGAAGAACGTCATCAAAACATTAGCTATCATCACTGTGTGTTTCGTCATCTGCTGGTTTCCAAACAAACTACAGATGTGTCTCATTTTGGCCGGAGTCACAAAATATATCGGCAATATCTTCCAGGTTACCACCATGTTTGTATTCGGTAACTGTTGCATCAATCCACTGATTTACATTGCAAAGTACGACGCATTCAAAACCGGGCTAAGAGCCTTGTTCAGGCGAGAATGACGTTGTGACTGATATCGCGATGGTAATACTGCACATACTCAACAATAACTGGACACCGACCACAATACATTCATTTAAACGAATAGTCATTATTATTTTTATTTTTATTCACTTTTCTCACTGTCTTAATATACTCCGTTGTGTTGTGAACACTATTTATAAATTGTTTACTTTGTTTTATAAACCATTCTACTTATAACAGTGTAATAACTGCAACGTAACGCGGTAAAATAGACACCATTGTTTATGTGGTAGTGATGGAATTATCTCAACTCACGACTATTGTACTTGGAAATTGTTTGATATTTTAAGACGTTGCTTCGGGTGGAGAGCATTGTTCAGACGAGAATGAAGCTGTGACAGTTGTTGTTGTTGTACGGTTGTGAGTTTGCAGGAATAATTGCAAACCATTTATTTAAAAAGAACCATAGCCATTATTATTGTAACTGTTCTCTCTGTGCTACTGTATTCATATGCGTTGTGGTTAATATGTACGCATTGTTCGCTTTGTCTCATTAAGGTGCAACATTCAACAAATGTTAATGCAGTTACAGTAAAGTAACACATTAAACGGATACCTTTGTTTAATGTGATACTGATGTCATTGGTTCAACTTACCGTTGTGTTACTTGAAAATGTTTTATATTTACGGGCGTTGTCGCGGAGCATGCTTCTTGTCATAGTTGTTTCAAGCACTTACCACCATTGCATTAATTTACTTACCTGTATATTTAATATGTGACTATTAGACGAACATTTGAGGATGTAACGACATCCCATCGACTTGTCAATCACCTCAAAAATAATTGCCTGACGAAGTTCGTTCTCTGTGGATCTTTTACCTACATCTTGACAAGTGGTGGACATCAGTATACTCTCCGAGCCATTCCCAACGTATGGGCTAACAAACTCACTATCCCGCACTCGCGTTGTTCATATTTTGTTGTAGAGGCCATGGTATATATTGTTTGTTTACTGTAGATCATTAATTTGAGTGTATATGCTAATTTAGTGTGTTTGAGTTTGGGCGTGCGTGCGTTTGTCCCTTCGTGGGTTGTCTTGTGTATTGTACAACACACACAGAGGTTTATTATATAATATGATATGGAACACGCATGTTGTATTGTGCCTCTATTATGTGCTAACCATACCAGAATAAAGTTCTGATCTCGTCGTTAAGTATCGCGTGCCGCACATTTATCTATCATGAACTCTGAACATAGAAGCTGCGAAGTATTGTGTATCAACAAATTTTACCCACACTATAGAGTGTCACTACAGGAATAACTTATTACTATTGCGTCGGCATTGGAATTGCGGAAGATCTGGACACAACCCAATTCTTTGAAACAGGAGAAAGACTAAAGGATTGTAGTATCATAATATATTAACACGTAAATATATAAATGTTATTAAATATTTCGTAAAAGCGTCTTCAACAGTAATAAGACCAAGAATCTTCTGTTTGGAAACCAACAGACACCTTCTGGCGACTTCATTGGTCAGAATGTAATAGAAATTGCTGAAGGCTACATACCTAGGAAGTTCCATCGACAACCCGGGTGTAATGGACCATGAGATGATTGCGGAATAAGTCAAGCCTCCGCTGTTAAATAAAATCTGAACAAACAAGTTAACTGTCACGACCAAGATGTGCTTCCACAATTCCCACATCCTTATTATATGGCTGCGAAACTTGGCGTTTATAATCAAGCCAGGAAAAGAAACTTGATGTCTTTGTCTTTAGGAAGATTTAGGGCGTCAAATAAAGCGAACTCATAACCATCAAGTCAGAGATAGGGGTAGGAAAACTCCTGTGACCAGTACAACCTGCAAACGGCGCCTGAATTGGCTTCCCCATAAGATTTACCTACCAGATGTTATGGCGGACGCCAGAAGGAAATACGACCCGGGAGCTGCTATGACTTAGTAATGAAGAAATTGATAGATCAATAAAAGGAAGCGAGTATAATATATATATATATGTGTATATATATATATATATATATATATATATATATATATATATATATATATATATATATATATATATATATATAATGTTATATATATGATTATATATATATCTATAATTATATATATATGTATATATGTGTGCGTTTGTATATGCAAGTATACACACACACACACACACACACACACACATATATATATATATATATATATATATATATATATATATATATATATATATATATATATATTCTTAACACCATATCAACTGTTTTCATACACTATGCAATAAGTAATATGCAATATTACGATAACACGACGCAAAAGACGAAAATGTATATCGGCATGGTATTGGTTTATTCGTTAATTTCGCTAATCGGACCTGGCCACCCACAATGTTACCGAAAGCATCATTGTTAACAGAGATCGTGTCTATGGATATCGGAATGTTGGATATGGAGTCAGCTCTGCCTTGATCTAGTCCCTTGCTACTATACCAGCACTGCCCATTTCGCCTGTACAGATAAACGTTTATGCCTCGTTATCTGGATGTTCCACTTTGCAGACGTAACATGAAGACTATGTGTATGTAAAGTTAGCGATCACATGTCATTTAATAACGTAACCAGATACAACCACAATAACGATTATATGCCGGTATTGTTTTACACATATCGCAGTGATGAGTTCTCGCCACGTAGCCATTGATTACGTGTAGGCCATTCTTTGAGGATTGACAAGACGAAAGATGTCGCGGGGCTTTGACATGTACATGTATATTTTAAGTGAAAATTACAGTATTAGTTTTTATAAAGTCAAACATGTTTATTCAAACAAATCAATAAATTAGAGTGTACAACTAAATTAAACATACACAAGATGTGAAGGAATTCTTGCAGCAGCGCGGTCTTCGTGCGACGTTCATGTCGAACCCATTCAATACTTCGACTGGCAGCGGCTTGCACTTCAACCATTCCCTGTGGCGCGTCGACAGCGGCGAGAACGTGTTCTACGACTCGAGTCGCGACGACAATCTATCCCCAACGGCCGGCTACTGGCTGGCGGGGCTCGTGAAGCACGCTCTGTGCTCGCCCCCGTCAACTGTTACCGTCGTTTCAGTAGCCCGTGGACGCCAGACACGGCCGAAAGGAACACCGATGACCGCAGCACTTCATTCCGGGTGAAGAACGTTGACGTCGGCGGCACGTTTGTCGAGAACCGTCTCGCGAGTTGCAGCAGCAACCCATACCTCGTTCTCGCCGCCACAGTGGCCGCTGTCTGTAGTACTACCATCTAAGGAACACTGCGTCGATCCGAAGAGCTACGAGAGTATTACGCTCAACCACAAACAATGACTTCTACGTGCCGCCATCTCGCAGCCGATACGGTGATAGAATGTTCTCAGTAGCTGGTCAACGACTGTGAACTCTCTCCCTGCCGAGATCAAGAAAACCTGTTGCCTCGTAACTTTTAAAAGACTATTAAAAACCCACCTATTCCAGGCTGTGTATAAGTGTAGACACCTGTTAGTTTATTTAATTTGTATTTCATTTTTACCGATTTATTATATTGTACATGTTTTACAACGTTCTCGTTGATATATATCGTAAACACCAGCAGGCAACCGCAAACGTTCACGAGTTCTTCGAGTTTGGCACTTGGAATTTTATGTAAATGGGTTAAGAGGTTGTATTCACGGTAGGCTAGAGACACGACGTCGCTGGAACACAGCGTAAGGTTTAACTTTAAACCTCAGCCATGACCATGTTTTCTTTAAAGCCACGGGTTCCTCAAAAAAGTAGGTCAGATTCCTAAGAATGACAGGGGTGTCCGTTTTTGGGGCGTAGGCCTTTTATTATTAAATTTGCGTTATTGCAAGTTTACATTATTTTAAAGGGCATATCATTATCTTCACATTGGATGTAGATGTGTAGTCTCATTAAATAAATTAATCACCTACATATTTGTACCAATATTAAAGCCTTAGATATATGTTGCATATACACGAATACAATGGAAGCATACTCGACAACACGAGAAGCTAGGACCCAGTCATAATGTACAGCAGCCAAGTGTTTCCGCTGCCACCACGGCTAGCCTCGGTCGAAACATCAGCAAGTGAACAACAGAATAGTCCCACAAATTAAAGCAATTAAAACTCCCACAATAATTTTATTATACAACTACCCAATAATTCTATTATGTCGTAATTGAGCATACTGACTTCATGCAAGAATAGGGGACGCCGAGTCTTGGATTCGTCTCGTAGACGTAATGTGTTTTATTTTTTTAAACGAGCTTGATTGACCAACTTCCCCGACAACAACGACGATCGTCGAAATGAAGCATCGACTGAAGTCACATATTCGATGTCTGAAACAGCTTGAACAGCAAACACTTTGGAATACTTGTTATGCAGTCAAACGATTTGTACCAGCCGACGCCATTTTGCTAACTCAAAAACTGGGGCAGTTTGATAAACATGCGTGAAACTCCGAAAAGTTAAATCGCAAAGGTGGCCGGCCATAAATACTCCCAATGCATTGCTAATATGTTACTGCATCACACTGAATGTGTTTCAAAACTATCCGCCAGAGAGCGCAGCCGGCCGGATTCTAAAGGGTCAAGATTTAAAAATATTGCTACCTAGGGAATCAACCTTAGATGGCAAGTCGACAAGGAAGCCTTTTGGCTTATCGAGAGTGCAACATATCTATCTAAATGTACCCCGCCCTTCTTACTGATAATCTGTCCCATTCATTTACTGTTCTTTGTTAAAATTAGAATGTTCTAATATCTAGTCAACAATGCTTCTTTGCTAATGTAACTCCACGTCCTCTAGTCCTCCCTTCCATAACCGAGAAAAAATACTGCTGTCAATATTTTCATACCCATTCAATATTGTAAACACTTCAATCTGATCTCCTCTCAATGTTCTGGTTTCTAGTGGTGTTAAACCACCTTCTTTTAGACGCATTTCATAACTAATATATCTGTGTTTTTGTATCATTTTGGTTGCTCTCCTTTGTATTCTTTCTAGCATATCAATATCCTTCTTGCGATATGGCTTCCATGCTTGTATACAATATTCTAAATGAGGCCCAACTATTGTGCGGTCATCGTGCTGTCGGTCGCGAAGCGACAAAGACTGCTTCCATCACTTGACTCTTGCTCTCCATTTGTCTCTCTGCTGTGAGAGTGATGTCCATGAGTCGATCTTTATGTCTCTCATCTTTAGGTTTCTCTTGATGGTATCTTTGAACCGGAGACGAGGGCGCCCTCTCTTTCTCTGACCAGAAGACAGTTGAGAGTAGAGAACCTGCTTCGGTAGCCTGTCTGGTGACATCCTCATGAGGTGTCCAGTCCACCGGAGATTCTTTCTGATCAGAAGATCTTCCATAGATGGCAGCCCTGTTCGTTCTAGTATTTCCTTGTTTGTCACTTTGTCCATCCAGGTTATCCTCATGATCGAACGCAGATGTCGCATCATGAAGGCATGTAGCTTTTTAACCTGTCGTCTGTACACTGTCCAGGCCTCAGCTCCGTATAGGAGGGTGGACAGCACAATTGCGCGGTATATCTTGCCTTTAACCCGCATGGACACATGGTGGTTGTTCCAGAGTCTCTGGCGTAGTCGGCCGAAAGATGCACTAGCCTTGGCCATCCTCCTCTGTATTTCGTCGTCAATGCATCCGTCACTTGATATAGTGCTTCCGAGGTAGGTGAATTCTAGAACAGAGTTCAGCTTGTTTCCATCAACCATGATATCCTCCTCTCGGGTTCTTGTAGAGTTGGATTGGTACAGCATCTCGGTCTTCTTGATGTTAATCTTCAGGCCGAACTTCTTTGACGCATCGGAGAAAGCATCCACTATTTTCTGCATCTCTTCAGCAGAGTGTGCAACCAGTGCACTGTCATCTGCGAATAGCAGCTCTCTCATCAGTATCCGAGTAGTCTTGGTCTTTGCTCTGAAGTGTGCGACGTTGAATAGGTCAGCGTTCTGTCTGGACTGTATGTAGATGCCATCCCCCATGTCTCGGAAAGCCTCGTCGAGCATTGCTGATAGGAAGATGGAGAAGAGCGTGGGGGCCAGTACACAACCTTGCTTGACCCCATTTGTGACACTGAACGATTCCGAGACTTCTCCTTCAACACTAACTTTTGCCATCATTCCAGTATGTAGTGCCTCGATCATTGTTGTGAACTTCTCTGGGCAGCCATACTTTCTCAGTAGCTGCCATAGCCCGGTCCTCCCAACTGTATCAAACGCCTTGCTGAAGTCGACAAATACCATGTACAGTGGTCGGTCCTGCTCAATGCACTTTTCTTGTAGTTGTCGGAGACAAAATATCATATCCACGGTGCTTGATACAGTTGTACATTTCATGGGAGCTGCTTGCAAAAAGTGTTGAAGTGCCGCTTGCTTTTGCAAGTTACTAGCGACACTCTCTCGGGGAACAAATAGAGGTCTCACACCGGCAAGAACATGTCAAGACAGGCGCAAACTATTTGTCCCTGCAGTGGCTGGTCGAGAGATGTTGGGAGTTCCATACATCAACCGCCCTTGATGCTGCCACAGTGACATGGTTTTCTGTTTAGGGTTTGCTCCCTTAGCCTTCGGTTCTGACAAGAACCTGTACCACAAGGCAGTGGTTTACAACTTTGCATGGCAGGGGCGTCAAACTCCCTGAGTTGTTGCAGTACCTGGGGTACTGCAACACCTGCATACCGGCTATATTGTGCGGTACAGCGGTATTATTAATTCATTTCCATTGTATACTATATTTCGTCTAATTAATCCAAGAATTTGGTTTCCATTCGCTACTTCAATTCCACACTGCTGTGATACCTTCATACAGCATTAGTAGTTAACCGTACGTCCTTTTCCATTACGGTAGTATTTAGTACGGTACCACCCATTTTATATTGTGCGTCTTTATTCCCATGATCTGTGTGGAGGCACTTACACGTCCCAAAATTAAATAACATTTCCCACTTCTCAGACCATTCGGTCAACTCATTCAGATATCATCTTGTAATTGCTGTCTATCTGCATCACTTTCAATTTTTCTAAACACTTTTGTATCATCGGCAAACTTCAACACCTAGCCGTCTGCCATCATCTTGGATTTCCGTGTGTATGAATGTATGTATATATGTATCTTGAGCACATCACGGGAGAATTGCCAGACACGAAAGTGTCGACAAACATCGTACTAAAACCTATATAACACATTCCGTAATACATCATTCCTTACAACTGCGTTTCACACTAGGATTGAACCGGCAAACCCCACGCCTGTGGGCATTCGATATACTGACATTATAGCAAGGAAAGGGAACACTTGTGAGATCATCGATACCACGATTTGGGCCGACAATTTCGCTATCAATGAAGCCCACAGTTGTAAAGTAGCATATTACACCAACCCGTCATTAATAAATGGTGTGAGAATGCATAACTCAAAATCCTTACCTGCTGGGACAAATCAGACTTCCGATTTGGAACCAGCATATAGGATTTAATCTAAATTGATTCCACTAGCAAAAGTTGTGGTATTGCGAAATAGACGAAATCGACGAAATGGACTAAGTACAAGAAACCAACATGAAATCCACGAAAACGACTAAGTCCTACGAGAAATGTGTACGTTATTACATTATCAGGCGAAAGTTATTACATTATCAGGCAAGAGGAGTTTATTACATTATCGGTTGAAAATTATTACATTATCGGTTAGCAAGTTTATAACATTATCGGTTGATGTTATTACATTATCAGGCGGTTATTACATTAACGGGCGATTTTATTACATTATCGGGCAGTTATTACATTAACAGGCGATTATTACATTATCGGTTGTAACAGGCCCGCTCTCTGACAGTTGTGACAAATAGCTTTTCTCGCAGGGCAAACTTTCCGGTCATGCTGCTGTTGACTGTACCACTTGCACTTGTCGGCGTAATGTTTGATCGTCGCTGAACTATGTATCCCCGTAGATCGTTGACCCCGCTTGATAAACTCGACAGCTGCATTGACCGATGAAGTGTCAAGTCGGCCTGCGCCTGCATGCGGTCGGATAGGGCGTCATCAACGACCCCGACGACGATGCGACCCCGGATCAGCTGTTCTCTGGGGACATCGTAGTCGCAATGCTCGGCCAATCTTGGATAAATACATCCGCAGATTCCCCCAGTTTTTGTGTACGACGATTAAATTTCGCCCTTTCCAGGGGCGTAGCTAGGCATAAATACATGTGGAAGCACTAATTAATTATGTCAGTCTAAATTCTCTCTTGAGGGTCTGGTGCTCCAGAAAGTTGTGTAGCATGTGTTACACCCAATCAGTTGCATCATAAGTCACAATAAATCATAGATTAATAGAACATGCTAAGGAATAAATAGAAAAATCCACATTATTCTTACTAC
Organism: Oasisia sp. SBJ-2009; assembly: GCA_964017155.1. Classification (NCBI taxonomy): domain Eukaryota; kingdom Metazoa; phylum Annelida; class Polychaeta; order Sabellida; family Siboglinidae; genus Oasisia; species Oasisia sp. SBJ-2009. The sequence goes on from OZ024854.1 coordinate 20,853,834, forward strand.
GTGAAACATGTTGAAAAGACAGAGGACGTGAACGGTTAATATACTAACTTATTATACCATGTTATACATAGCATGTGTTTGAATGTGGGACATAATAGACAATCACAATTTGTTATTGTGTGCAGTGTATGATAATAACATTAAAAATTCAGTGGCACATATCTATGTTACAACGACTAGGTATATCGTATGTATTACATAAACTATGTACTCATTATAGTAATTAAAGAAAGCTATCACGTTGCAATAGTTACAGCATTTTAATCATAGTGAAGATAATGATTATAATAATGTAAAATGTATACGTGTTGTTTTTAAGATTCTGTATGGTCTTCAATATCGATTTAGTTACTACCCCCGCCTTGATTCGTGGCGAACTAATATGCGCCTGTTCTTCTGATGAATGATGCGTTCCGCATCCAACTCTGTGTCCTTGTGGATGTGCATCAAACCCAGTTCCGACATGCATTCAGTTGTTGTTGTAGAGCGCAGACAGTTCTTGAGACGCTTTTCATTGTGCTGAAAGAGCGCTCTACGGTGTACATGTTGGGGGTATAGGTCGGGATTGATTTCTTGAAAACGTTTTATTGAGGGTGTCTGGTCTCCCAGCGACATCCATCGTTTCCCATCTTGGCTTCCAGCAACCATCTTCGTTTTGTAGTTACCGCAGATCTCCAGGCATGTCGTCTTGGAACAGTTCTGGAGTATTCTTTCTGGTGTCAGATGCACCAGTTGTTTCCCTATGATGTACATACTGAGCCACGTAGCGATCTTGAGACTAACAGTTGTGTGGTCATTCCTTGCAGCAAGTGGTCCATGGATGATGTACCTACCATAGTAGGTACATGACCATCTTCCAGTATTGACAAGGGGTGTCAGCGGGAAAATTGTCGCTTTGTCTTTGTTTTCTACCATGGCTTGCTCGGTTGAACCTCAAATTTCGCTGCCAGTTCGACAGCGCCTTCATATATGGAATACATATCTCTGGATCTGCCCTGAGTTGTTGCTGTTGTTGCTTCCTTTGCTTCTCCACGAAGTCACATAGTTTGGCTTGTAGAAATATTGTCAGAGATCGAAGCAGACTTTCGAGTACATGCTCCTTCGTCACCAATGTAATGACGAAGTAAAACCTTTGGATTGTAAATAAGTAGTTCCGAGCCATCCCAATCAGCTTCCAGATATTCCAGAGCAGACACTACAACTCTGAAAGCAGACATGAATGTTTTCAGTGCGTTGTAACAACTGGCCCATCTCGTTTCACAGAGCGACTGAAGTTTGGTCCAGTTGTTCATGCCAGCTTTAGATTCTAATCGTGTAATTTTAGCCCATGGACGTTAAAACATTGATAAATTGTTTCTAGTGAATTACTATTTGCCCAGTTGCTGCATTGCCAGGATACCCTACAAGCGGCGGCAGTTATTTGTTCAGTGCACCTGCGCCTGTGAGGAGAGGTGGTCGCACGGTAGAGCGCCGGACTGTCAATTGAGGGGACGGTGGTTCAATCCCACCTACCGCCGTTTCGAAATTTAGGCAATTTCGTTCACCTCACATTGCCTGTGTCTTTCGGAAGAGACACTAAAAGCCGGTGGTCCCTTCTATCAGGTGTCTATGTCAGGGGAACTAAAAGATCCCACACAGGGGGTAAATGTGTAACCTTATAGTGGACTCACTAATTCTAGAGGACAACTCTGAAAACCAAGCTCGACAATACTCTAGTCACAAACACGTGGCTTGTTACCCACATGTTTGTGATGAGCTAACCGTAGAGTGATGAGCAAACTGTAAGAAGAAGAAGAAGAAACTGAATACAATGTTATCAAAATATTGACGAATTGTTACAAGTGAATGATGACGTTTTTGTCGCCAAAGGCTATGGATATATCTGGGCATTGAAGTGGGCATTTTGTGGTTGTCTTATTGATGTGGAAACCCGTGCGTACGTGCGTACGGCTAGCTACGCCCCTGCTTTCTATGATGAGATTGCGCCGAATGCCGAAGTAAGCGTCAAGCGTCTGCTTCAAATGCTCGTATAAAGCACGTGCGCTCGCGTCTTTATGAATTATTTACTCTCTGCTTGTGTGTGTGTGTGTATATATATATATATATATATATATATATATATATATATATATATATATATATATATATAATATATATAAGTGTGTGCAACTTCTGCGGCCCGCCGAGTCACACGCCCACGTTTTTAACACCAGATCCGCTCCCTCGATTTACCAACAGCGATTGTGAAGATCACAAATGCATGTCCAATAAAATGTGTACACACCAACAACTTTTCGTAACCGAAGGACCCACTGCTACTACCAAAAAAAGAAGCCTTTAGTGACGTGCTCGCGGTTTTCTGAATACAGCGTCGTTACATTTTCCGGAAGTGACCCTTGTGTGCGTTATGTTCGCCCCAACAAATTCACGTCGCGAGGAGACGCTGTATTCTCTTGTAGGGTCCTCATCGCACGCAGTGGTTTTTTTTCCATTGTAAATCTTCTTCTTCTCCAACTACAATAATGTAAACATTAATACAAAATTACTATAAGTACAGCCCCCTTTATGAGATACTACATCATTCATCACATCATCACTCAATGAAATATGGAACTGGCGAAGTTTCGCACAATATAGCGTCTCCTCGCGACGTGATTTTTTTGGGGCGAACATAACGCACACAAGATGTTCCATGCGGGTGTCGCGGTCCAGAACGTTGAGGCAGTCCAGAACGTCGAAGGTTAGCAGTTCATGTCAAAAGGTTAGCGGTTCATGTCAAAGGTTAGCGGTTCATGGCGAAGGTTAGCGCGACGGTATGCAACGTCGAGTAGTCCAGAACGTCGTTCCACGTATGCACATGCGCGCCGAACTGGCGTGACCTCAGGTGGCCGATCAACTTTGACCCCGTGCCAGAATGTCGAGACTGAGTTCATGACCCCCGCGGCGACAGTATTACATAATAAATCATTTCTGCGCGCTGCAGCGACGATCTACCTTTTGACCCTCTACGTTGCACACTATAGGCACGTTAGTAGACAGTTACATATATCTTAAACTGCCAGAGTTATGTGTCACGAAGACGCGGGGATTTGTATTCAATGCTGCACGTACTATAGACTGCATTGAAAACCATGGCTGTAACGAAGCCATAACATGCACAACGCTCTGACAAGGACATTAATAAAACACTGTTTATAAATAATTACAAGTAAGCGTTACTTGTAATTATTTATAAATTTTTGTTAGGTTTATTAATAATAATTGAAGAAAGGAAGCGCATCAATATAATCAGGTATAATGTAAAAGAATTTCAATTTATCAGAAATATGAATGAGGATAAAATGGCATCATTTTCCAATGAACTAAGTCAACAAACCTGGGAAAGTGTGCTAAAAAGTGATGATGTTAATCAAGCATATGGCATTTATTATCATCTATAATATATTATTAAGAATTACAGAAAAAACTATTATAGCTCAATGTTAGAAAAACAAAAAGCAAATGTTAAAGAGACCTGGAAAATACTAAATGAAGTAATTAACAAACGCGAAAATAAGCCAACATATCCAGAATACTTTATAAAAAGCAACAAGAGAATTTCACAGAAAGAAGATATTGCTAATGGATTTAATAACTTCTTAACAAATGTTGGCCCCAACTTAGCAAAAAATATCCCCTTACCTAAAAACGATACAGCTATTTATGATTACTAAGAAGAACACATTGAACATACCATGTTTCTAAGTCCTGTTGATGACCTAGAAATTATTACAACTGTTCAAAATTGTAAAAATAAAAGATCAACTGATTTCATTGACATTAGCATGAGCCTGCTTCAGAAAGAAATTTCTAAAATAGTTAAGCCATTTGCTCATTTATGTAACGTTTCATTTCAAACAGGTGTTTTTCCAAACAAAATGAAAATAGCTAAAGTTATTCCGCTATATAAGTGTGGATAAAAAAGTTTTATAAATTACAGGCCAATATCTTTATTACCACAATCTTCAAAAATTCTGGAGAAACTATATAACAACAGATTGGACATGTTCATTGATAAATGTAACATACTCAGTCCAAGTCAGTATGGGTTTATATCTAGCATGTCAACAACTGAGGCTCTTATAGATTTGGTAGAAGAAATTACAACTTCATTAGAAAAACATAAGTATACTTTTTGAGTATTTATTGACCTAAAGAAGGCCTTTGATATTGTTGATCATGATATACTGTGTAAAAAACTGCATTTCTGTGGTTTGTGTGGTGTCGCACAGGAACGGAGTCAGAGTTATTTAGAAAATAGACAGCAATTTGTTAGTTTTAATAACTGTCATTCAGAAATACTAAATGTATCGTGTGGTGTGCCTCAGGGTTCCATTTTGGGACCAAAATTGTTTATCATGTATATTAATGACATCTGTAAAGTCTCACAAGTGTTCAAGTATATTTTATTTGCTGATGATACAAATCTATTATGTTGTGATAGAGACTTAAATGAACTTGTTCGGGTTATAAATGATGGATTAGAACAACTGCAGACATGGTTTTCTGTTAATAGATGGTATCTTAATATATCAAAAACTAATTACAACATTTTTGGTAATTGCAGAATAACTGCAGATATTTGTGATAGAATAAATAAAGAGAAAATCAATAGAGTAAATTACACACAATTTTTAGGTGTAGTAATTGACGACAAATTAAACTGGAAAAGTCACATTTTATCAATAAGATCTAAACTGTCAAAATGTTGTGCTATTATGCATAGAGCCAGTTCCTTGATTAACAAACATGGTATGCATATTTTGTACTATTCTTTTTTCATGCCTTATATTATGTATTGTGGTGAAGTATGGGGTAACACATGTGCTACAAATATTCATTGTTTAGTTTTATTAGAGAAAAGGGTTATAAGGTTAATTTGTGGTGCCAAAAGACTTGATCACACAAACTTACTGTTTCACAATGTACATATTCTTTAAATACCAGATCTTGTAAAACTGAAAACTGTTATAATTATGTTTAAGGCATATCGTTATGTATTATCAATGAATGTACAAAAATATTCAGAATACATGAATCACGATATTCATCCAGGCATAAATGTAAGTTCAAGCAAATCTATGTACGTACTACTAACTTAAAAAAGATGTGTATTTCTGTTACTGGGGTTAAACTTTGGAACACCCTCGATAATTCACTGATTAGTAAAAAATGTCATCATTTCAAAAAGTGTTATACAGATAGACTGTTGAATAGTTATGTATTAGAGTCCTAGACTATTTTGCCAACATAAATTAGATAACTAAGTTAAACATTCAGATTGTTTATTGTCATAAAGGTTTTTTTCTTCAATAAATGTCACAATGTCTTATTTTCGATTAAATGTGGTATGGTTATACATGTAAATAGTGTTGTTCCACCTTCTATTGCACTGTTCAGATGCTTTATTATGCAATTAAGCAATTATAAGGGTAAACATGATAACTATTGTACTTCTTTTACCCTTTTTTCAACAATTTGTATTTGATGCATTGTACGTATAATGTAGTAGTAGTAATTGTTGTTATTGAAATAAATTCCAGTTCAATTCAATAGAACAAGAACAAGATGTTTATTTTCACCTCAAAACAATTACATTAAATAATAACAAATAATATGCACATGAACAAATGTCACCATATAAGTAATTAAAAATACATGAAATTGGGGTCAGTGACTCCTGCTAAGACAAAAAAGTCGCTATCACAGGAGCCACTCGGATTATTACATGTTATAGTATTTGTATTAATTCAATACGATGTTTGTCTCTATATGTGTTAATCTTTCCATAACACATGTGTACAAATTGAAATATTGAAATGATAATACTTACAATACATAAGAACATATAACATTAGTTTGCATCTATCCATCTATATGTATATTTGAATTCTAAAGATTTTGAAGATTTAATTTTACAAGATCTGGTATTTTAAGAATAAATGTTGTACATTGTGAAACAGTAAGTTTGTATGATCAAGTATTTTGGCACCACAAATTAATCTTATAACCCTTTTCTGTAATAAAACTAAACAAAGTATGTTTGTATGTGTTACCCCACACTTCAGCACAACACAAATATCTGCAGTTATTCTGCGATTACCAAAAATCGTGTAATTGGTTTTTGATATATTACGAGACAATCTATTAACAAAAAACATGTCTGCAGTTGTTAATCCACCATTTATCACCCGAACAAGTTCATTTAAGTCTCTATCACAACATAATAGATTTGTATCATCAGCAAATAAAATATACTTGAACACTAGTGACACTTTACAGATGTGATTAATATACATTATAAATAATTTTGATCCCAAAATGGAACCCTGAGGGACACCACACGATACATTTAGTATTTCTGAATGACAGTTATTAAAACTGACAAATTGCTTTCTATTTTCTAAATAACTCTAAATCCATTCCTCTGCAACACCACGCAAACCATAGAAATGCAGTTTTTTTACACAGTATATTATGATCAACAGTATCAAAGGCCTTCCTTAGGTCAATAAATACTCTAACAGTATATTTATTTGTTCTAATGAAGTTGTAATTTCTTCTACCAAATCTAAAAGAGCCTCAGTTGTTGACATGCTAGATATAAACCCATACTGACTTGGACTGAGTATGTTACATTTATCAATGAACAAGTCCAATCTGTTGTTGTATAGTTTCTCCAGAATATTTGAGAATTGTGGTAATAAAGATATTGGCCTGTAATTTGTAAAAACGTTTTTTTATCCAGACTTATATAGCAGAATAACTTTAGCTATTTTCATTTTGTTTGGAAAAACACCTGTTTGAAATGAAACGTTACATATATGAGCAACTGGCTTAACTATTTTAGAAATTACTTTCTTAAGCAGGCTTATGTTAATATCACTGAAATCAGTTGATCTTTTATTTTTACAATTTTGAACAGTTCAAATAATTTCTATGTCATCAACTGGACTTAGAAACATAGTATGTTTAATGATTTCTTCTAAGTAATCATAAATAGTTGTATCGTTTTTAGGTAAGGGGATATTTTTTGCTAAGTTGGGGCCAACATTTGTTAAGAAGTTATTAAATCCATTAGCAATATCTTCTTTCTGTGAAATTCTCTTGTTGCTTTTTATAAAGTATTCTGGATATATTGGCTTATTTTCGCGTTTGTTAATTACTTCATTTAGTATTTTCCAGGTCTCTTTAACATTTGCTTTTTGTTTTTCTAACATCGAGCTATAATAGTTTTTTTCTGTAATTCTTAATAATATATTATAGATGATAATACATTTTTGTATGTTTTGTATTTTTTTTCTGCTTCTGCAGATCTCATTACAATTAATGTTTTATATAACTTATTTGTCTTTGTACAAGCACGTTTTAAACCTTTGGTGAACCAGGGTTTTTATTTTCAAAGTTTTTTTGGGGAACTTTTGTTACTGGACAATGTTTGTTAAATATATCCATAAATATATGTAGAAAAGAGTCATATGCTTGATTAACATCATCAATTTTTAGCACACTTTCCCAGGTTTGTTGACTTAGTTCGATGCCATTTTATCCTCATTCATATTTCTGATAAATTAAAATTCTTTTACATTATACCTGATTATATTGATGCGCTTCCTTTCTTGAAATTATTATTAATAAACATAAAAAAACCGCACAATCATCATTACTTGTAATTATTCGTTACAGCCATGGTTTTCAATGCAGTCTATAGTACGTGCAGCATTGAATACAAATCCCCGCGTCTTCGTGACATATAACTCTGGCAGTTTAGGATATATGTAACTGTCTACTAGCTGAATGTATTTGATGTAACGTGCCTGTAGTGTGCAACGTAGGGGGTCGAAAAGTAGTTCGTCGCTGCAGCGGCGCAGAAATGATTTATTATGTAACACTGTCGCCGCGGGGGTCATGAACTCAGTCTCGACATTCTGGCACGACGTTCTGGACCGCTCGACGTTGCATACCGTCGCGCTAACCTTCGCCTTGAACCGCTAACCTTTGACATGAACCGCTAACCTTTTGACATGAACTGCTAACCTTCGACGTTCTGGACTGCCTCAACGTTCTGGACCGCGACACGGGGTCGCCTGGTTACTTCTGGAAAATTTACCGACGCTGTATTCAGAAAACCGCGAGCTCGTCACTAGGCTTCTTTTTTGTAATGACAGTTGATCCTTCGGTTACGAAAAGTTGGTGGTGTGTAGACATTCTGCCATTCTATAGGTGTTTTTTGAGACCGTTGCCACCATGTCATGTTGCGTGCGAGCGTATTTATACTGGATTTTAGACAGACGAATGACAGAGGCATGCGTAGCGTTTGGTATAATTTGTTCAACCCATATCTGGGTCATAGCTACCCGGATGTGTGTAGCATTGTCCTTAGTGCAGCAAAGCCTTGATGGCGTCTGTGCTATTACTACAGCCATCACTTCTTGCATGGCCATCACTTCTCGCAAACTGTTGGCATTACGTTTCCATCGTATCCACTGTTGCAGGCTGGGCTGGTCGTTAGCTGCAGTTCGGCTGGCTGGAATGCATGTCAGATAAGAAATACTCTGGATAAATGTAGAATTCTGAAAGAACATAACTCTAAACATCCCTCTGCCCATACACCCAGCGAGCATGCACTCACTGTGCCACAGAACATTTAGCTGTTGGGCGCATAGGCCACCCCTACAACTAATGGTCCAACATTAGTACGAGTCTATGGCATAGCGTGGTGCTACGAACACTCCTTCTTTGTAGCCATAATAAACCCTTGGAACAAACTACTATAACAGCCAAAACAGTAAATGCTCCCTCTCTCTCAAGCAGTGCCTGGAGGCTTGACAGCACTGAAACAGGCAGAGCTCAAAGTATCGTGACAGCTGATTTTACCCGCACTTGCACTTTTTCTATAACAATATCAACACCATTATTATTTATTATATATATTAATAACCATTGTCCAGCACTTGAACATGCGCACACCATCCATGAAATCTGCGTATTTTACGGTTGGGGATTACTGAAAGAAGAAGGCTGAGTAGCCACGTCTGAGAGTCAAGCCCAAGTCAAACACAATCGATGTTTCAATACTCGTAGTCAAAGACATGCATTCAACATTGCAATGGAATGTCGTGTGCTGCGAGTTTGCCTTTACGGCTCAGCACATACAACGGAACGATTTAAGAAACAAAGGTCTACAAACATAACACATAAGTCAAGATGACGATGAAAACGATGTCTACAGATGAAAACAAATGGCGGCAACGCTGCATGCCGGAAACGTCTTGTTTACACGTATCATTGCACATGTCCGACAGCGCTTTGCACTTGAATTCCCTTCATCGAGGTCTAAAAACCAAACAGTGAATTTTTATACACGAGGCACGCCAGATCATGTTTTTTGTCTTTTGCACCTTTTTATCTTAAAATGGCATAACATGTGAACATAAGTTGATAGGTAGTTGAGGAAAACAATATAATAGTGTATGGAGAATGCTGGTTCACTGGAATTTTTAATTTTAAACATGGCGTATGTCGAATGCAACTTTAACGCCCGGATAAAATGTAAGCGCGACACAGTTTTATAGCTGCTTCGGTCATCGACCCGGCCTCGTGTCATCCAAATTATACTTAGTAGGCCTAAGTGTAACATAATGTACTCAGACTTTGTACTCAGTAGATAACTTGAGACTGTTTAAGTATCTGCCTCTCTAGCAAAAGGGGAACGCACGTGTCCGTCGTACCGAAGATAGCATTTATGGTGTTTTACAAACAGGTCAGAATGTAGGCCCCTAATGTGTTTGCACATACACCCTCCGTTTCATCGCCTGTAGTTATTTCCATGTCAAACGTTTTATTATTTAATCTGAAGTAAATATACCCGAAACACATTACTATGTCATATGTGAAATTAAAATCGCGGAATGTTCGGATATTACCGTACAGATCTTACCTACCTACAAACCTTTTGCTGGACATCCATATTGTTGTTAAAACCGAGACGAATGAGAGAAAGAAGGCTGCGGCTATGCATGTTTTTGATGAATGTGGGTTATAATGTGATGAGCCATTGGAGATACACGATAAGTGTACACTCAGGGTAAATATTATAACGTCTCTGTCGAGTGGCGGCGTAAGTGTTGTGTGTAAAACATAGTACAGTGTACCACCCTGAGTTGAAAATGATTGCATGTGAAATAGATGCATTAATCAACTTTGTTTTATTGCAAAGTTCTTCATTGTCAAACCGATAATAGAATCCAAACAATACCCACAATTATCTCTAATTCTTATATTCAGGGTGTATTTTAATCTGACACCCGGACGTATTCGTCGCAATTGACATAATTGGAAATTAATGGGGCTGGAGATTAGATTAGCCACCCCAAAATGTTGGCAAAGGTATGCTGTAAACACAGGTGAGCCTCAAGGGACAAGACTATAGACAGTGTGAAATGATTGGTCATTATAAATGGAGGTTAGGATAAGCTTCAAAACCCGCGAACGTTACCCCAAAATAAATTCAGCAGCATCCTCCAATATCATGGTGTCCGACAATTCGTTTGAGACCAGTGGTAAATCAATGGTTTCATCTTAGATATTAATGACATGTAAGTTTTTGAATTGACACATCTTCTGAATAAAAAATAACGCAACATTTGTTTGATCCAAATTGCATTCTGGTATGTGTTTTTATAATTACAGTCGTTAGCGTTCGTTCGTTCGCTCGCTCCCTCTTTACTAGACGGACATAAATCAGTTATTCATATAGCTGTGTGTATTTGCTGCGATTGTTTCTTGGTCTCGAGGATCACCCATAAGTCCGGGACGTTCCACACAACCTGCTTTAACGCGAACAACCTCGGCTTATTTGTGACATAACAAACATTATGTATGAAAACACAAGGTTATACTAGATTTACTAATAAACCAATTTCATAGTGTCATATTTCAATTTCTTTAAGCAGGGCACAATTTATCAATTGTTTCATCTGCGCAAATACGTTCATAAGGAATTAACTTAACATGCAAATACACTTAACTAATTGCAGATACACTTAACTAAGAAAGTAAGTAAAGCTGCCTAATATAAACATATTAGTAAGCCAGTAGGCATGGGTGCAAATGCGTAGATACGAAGTACAATTAGTGTAAGATTAAACTCTAACACAAACAAATACTAAATGACGTTTGTCAACCTCATATATGTATTTTCTGCATTCAACAATGATGGGTAGCGACACTAGTTGATTTTATTCTACAAATAAGTAAAGTACAGCTGTTTTTCGCGCTCCAGATTTTTGTCCTTCATGATGTCGATATCACCAAGTTTCTTCACCTCTGTTTCTGTCTTTATCCGCACGAACCAGTCGACGAACTCTCGCCCCAGAAGCTCCACCATCGACTCGTCGGTCTGCAGACACTGAAGGGCTTCTGACAGTGTCGTCGGCAGTGTCGACGCCTTCGTGTCACCTCGTGGGGGACGCTCTAGTTTGTTGATGACGCCGTCAATGCCAGCGGCCACTGTGGCGGCGAGAACGAGGTACGGGTTGCTGCTGGAACTCGCGAGACGGTTCTCGACAAACGTGCCGCCGACGTCAACGTTCTTCACGCGGAACGAAGTACTGCGGTCATCAATGTCCCAGTTGGCCGTGTGTGGCGTCCACGGGCTACTGAAACGACGGTAACAGTTGACGGTGGGCGAGCACAGAGCGGTCAGGGCCCCGACGTGTTTCACGAGCCCCGCCAGCCAGTAGCCGGCCGTTGGGGATAGATTGTCGTCGCGACTCGAGTCGTAGAACACGTTCTCGCCGCTGTCGACGCGCCACAAGGAATGGTTGAAGTGTAAGCCGCTGCCAGACGAAGTAATGAATGGGTTCGACATGAACGTCGCACGAAGACCGCGCTGCTGGAAGAATTCCTTCACACCTTCCTTCGTAACAACGGCGTCGTCAGCCGAGGACACGCCATCGGTCGGCCGCCCGACCAGCTCGAACTGACCCGCCCCGTACTCGCAGTTGAAGCTCTCGATGTCTACGCCGCTCTGTAGCAGTTGGCTCTCCAGGTCGCACAGATCCGCCTCAGACTTCGACATCGCCAGAGTGCTGAAGATGTCTGGTGCGTCGAACAAGGGTTCACCGGCCGAGTCGACGACGTAGAACTCGTACTCGAAGCCCGACTTGAGTCTCAGCCCGAGCGCCGAGAGACGGTCGAGCTGTGAGCGGGCGACGTAGCGTGGACACTGCAGTTGGGGATGTGGAGACGGCCGGAGCCAGTGCATCTCACACATGTACTCGAACACTCGGTGTCGTCCTGCCCCGGCCCACGGCAGCAGTCGGCCAGTGTCGGACATCGGCCGCAGTAGCCCGTTACCTAGGCGGTCATTGGTCAGTTCGACCAGGGGAACATACCCTGATCGCGGCCCGAGAGCACATGTACCTGTTGAACACAGGTTACAGTTGTCTATGCGGTACTCAGTATCTCTCACAAGTAGTTATAGGACGGGAACCCCCGATATTGAACAGAGAGCTCAATAAACAAATATATATATATATATATATATATATATGTATATGTATATATATATATATATATATATATATATATAAAACGGTGCAACCTTGGTTCATGTACTGTTGTGAGTAGTAGCAATTGTAATCTTTTTTAAACCAGACAATTAAGCATTCGTGCGTCAGAAATAGCGTTCCGCTAGCCCGTGACATCTGGATTTGTCACCAGACAAGTGAAATTGTTATTATGTGTTGTCCTTGGGACAACTTAATTGTTTACAGTCAAAGCAATTAGAAAATTATTACTTATTTTCTAAGACACCCATCAAACATTTAATTTATTCATTAAAGGTTGTACTCTAATAACAGAAAACAAATATAAAAAATTCAGACGTAAGACCACAATAAGGAATTTTTGTGAGGACACACTATGGAACGTGTAGAAATATTGTTTTTGTGCAGCGTGGCATCAGACCTACCGAATTACGACAGCTGACTGTCAGTGTTTTTCTGCGTATTGATACATGTGTCATTTAGAGTGGTGATGTCAACACAACAGATCACTGTCTGATTCTAGCATGAATGAAGGTGTATCAGGTTTAAAACTTGTTTGTGTGAAACTGAGGTATTAGAATATAACGAATTTTCCACGGCACTTCTACCAGTTGAGGCTGAATATGCCGTAACATTTTCGATAACAGATCCATTCAAATTTGCTAGGTAGTTATGGAAACGCTGTAATGGCCGCCTATGAAAAAGACAAATGTGGTCTTAGCAAGGAATGCATTGGTATCATATAACCGAGCCTCGGCTATATGCCTGTATTCGTCATGGAACAGAAACTAAGGAAGCCGTGGAGTGCTCCCGTCTCGCAGCCCTGACACATTTAGCGTGAATGTTCATTCGTTAGCTGCAATTATAGAACATTTAGCACCTGTTCTGCTGTTGGCAGCGACAGTGACAGCCGAGTTCACTATCCTGAAAAGCACAGTCTAAAACTGGTGATTCAAGAACGCTGGCCGTTTTTTTAGAGAGCTTAGAAGTTTAAGTTTCCGCACAGTAAGAAATATTATTTCAAGCTTAAAACTATTTATATGACATCTATACAAATTTATATGACATCTATACAAGTTTGTTTGTTTGCTCAAATGAGTAGTTCGTGTGAGGTAAAGTTTTTGGATCATACCAGCACCATGTTTAAGCAACTGAGCATTTTGACATTTGTAAACATTGCTAATTATAACATAACAATTTTACCGTTATTATAACGAACTATCAAAAAGTGTGCAAAACCTGTTTAAACGATATGTTTCAACACATGGTACTAGACAGAAAGATGTATTTCAGAGTCATCGCGTGCATACAATCCATACAATCAATCAATGTTTATTTTTGTTTTCCGAGTAAGATTATGGAATACCTTTTATGGAAGCATTGCCTGCAATAGAACCATACAGGAATTAAAAAGCTGTAAGTTCCATCTTCTGCTGTCTATGTATTAGAATAACAATGCCTGGCTAATGTGACTATACACTACATCACGTAGGCACTGTAACTGTTTTTTTTTTACAAGTTGTATTTATTTTAACTTATCTATGCTGGTTGTATGTTAACCATATATACATTATAAGTATTGCACTTCTGTTCACTACTTTCCATCAACACTCATGATTACTTGTTTGCCTGTTGAAAATATATTTATTTATAACTGATTGTGTAATTCTTAATTGTCGTAGATGGAAATAAAACAATTACTCATTTTCTATATTGTTTGTTTGTGGGCCCTCATCTCCATCAGTTTGTTCTATCCTCGAGTTCGCATCCGAAAGTGATCGTAGAAGTAGCCAATCCCATTCAAAAACAAACATTCGTTCGCATTTCGAATGCAATGGTTCGCATTCGTTACCAAGCCTCGTATTTAAACTAGTAGTACCTCTTACGTTACGGATGCACAAACTGTACCTGCGTAGGTCGCCAACCCGTCCCGTAGGATCCGGTCGGCGTGTCGCACTGGCACCGTCTTGCCGCGTAGGATGCCGTGCAGGTCGGCGACAGAGAACCGGACGTAGTCACACTTCGCCGTCAGAGTTGACGCGGTCATCTGCTGCGAGTCGGCCATACTGTGGCCGGCGAGTCTATCGAACCTTATGCTGCTGGGTTACGCTGCGTTCCAACCACCTCGTGGAGATCGTAAACGCCAGTTGTCAAATGGTAAGTTATCGCTCTCCTCCAATAAACGACTGGTATATTTAAGCAACTGTGTCACGCAGGGGCCACGAGGTGATTGGAGCGAATCTCACGTCAGTCAACTGGGTGACACACAACACATGGAGCCACGACTCGAGTGTAGCAGTGGAACTAGTACAGTACACGTCGCACAGTCTAGTGGGTACGTAAATACGCATCAACCACTCTCTTCCCTGTGGTCTTTGCAGATGACACGGATATGTTTGTCAGTGGTAAATATCTTAGTGAGCGGGAAACTATCATGCATCAATGACTCAACAAAAGCATTGATGAAATGTAGTGAATGTGATGAAACGTCTTAATGAGTAGTAAAACACATTTTAGCTAAACAAAGTACTGATTAAACAGCAATAACACATATTTAAGTGTCAGTGAAAATGTTATTGTTATTATATATATATATATATATATATATATATATATATATATATATATATATATATATATATATATATAATTCAACTAACGCATTTACTTAAACACGGCAAATTACCCACATTGAAAGCACTACGTTCTTAGAAATTATAAGAGATACAAATTTATTTGTCATGATCATTTCACATTTAGCACATAAACTATAACATATCAAAAACTGTTGGAATTAAAATTAAAGCTATATAAATGATTAAAACTTAATTCTTTGTGATATTTTATTTCACCTTCCAGTATACGTATCTAACACGTTATATAGAGGTATGGTGCAAACAATTATACGATGTCTTAATTCTTAATAAAATAAAATAAATTGCAATTCATCTAATTGCTTCAATGCCTGAGATAATAGTTATTCTTGTCGTGATGCGTGTATTCACAATACCAGTATTGCTATTGTGCGCTCTTGTTCTAATATGTAGCTGCACAAATCGTTTTCTTTTTGTTAAATTGTTTATCTTGTACCGAGAAATTAATGACATATGCAGAACGTCCATTTGAGATAGAATAGCAGCCACCTGCATTATAGACACTTCAAATAAAAAAAATTATATATATATATACTGTATATATAATATTATATATATATATATATATACGTATATATATATATTATATGTCGCACATATATATATATATATATATATATAAAATATATATATTATATATATATACACTATATATATATATATATATATATATATATATATATATATATATAATATCACCTTTGTGAATTAAATGAAATTACAGTGTTTTTCCTAGTATCGGAATCGGAAGTGTTTATTACCCCCAAAAATATAAATAATACAATGTTCAACAAATTACAAACAGCTCAATTATGAAATAATATTGCAGTAGTGCCGCGGTGAACTAATAAGACAAGTGATTGCGTATTAAACAAGAAATAACAGAAAAGTAGTTACAAGAAATATATGAATTATTGCTGTAGATAAGCAGGTGTCGAGGAGATTGTCACTAAGACCATTTTGGTCGCTCTTGTGGCTGCCACACCGTTTATTAAAACATCATGTTAAATATAGTTAACTATTCTAAACACTTTCGCTGAAATCATAATAAACACATACGCATAATTCGGTAACGGTAATACCAACATTAGAATGACATTACAGATAATAAATGGCACAGATCTAAACAACAACAACAACAACAATAGTACATGAAATTCTTTTGGAAACTAGCAAGTACTTACAATCGTAATACAATCAATATAATAATAAAATAATACAATCTCAATAATAACAGTACTTAATATATGCACGTTTACGGAGATATCAGAAATAAAACACTCTAGATTACTACAGTGATTCTTATAATTGCCCACATGTGTAAACAATTAATGGACACAGTATTTTATAATTTTGTTAAAACATATGTTTTGCATAACTAATAAATCCTTGTAAACCGTGAGTGGCAATTTTGTTTTTAATGTTAAATGCATTATTATTTATTAGTAATAGAATACCATGTGTGTATCAGTGTCTCAGCTGTGTGGACTGTTTGATTTAATAATTTTTTTAATATACTTTATATTAAATGTACTGGTAATATCATTTGTATATACTTTTAATACAGTTTCAATTCATGTAATTTTAACATATCGGTAATATTAAGAATATTTCGTTTCTTAAACAACGGCTCAGTATGTGCATTAGATTTCTCTAAACATATTATTTTAACTCCTTTTTTCTGTAGCTTGATAATTATGTTACACTTAAAACCCCATGCCGTTAGGCCATATTTTATGTATGATAACATTAATGACAAATGAACTTTTATATTTACCGGCAAAAATCATTTATTTGGAATATTTAATTGAAATATGTTTTATATGAACATCCAAACTTAGATTTTCTTGCAAGGTTAACATGAAGAAGATTAAGATGTTGGACTCTTTCTATTACGGTTTCACCTATTTTAAGGAGAAGATTGCTCGATAGTATACATTGTTAAGATATTTATTTTAGTGCGTTCGACTAAACTACTCTTCTAAGTATTTTTGTAACGCTCTCTGTATTTACACGACTTGAAAAACAATCATAGAAACCACTTCTAGTCAAATGAACCATGCGTTTTGAAAAAGGTGTAGAGTCCATTTGTATGCTTAAGATAGACCAATGCTGACCATCACTATCTGATTATGATAATCTTGACGCCACCGGAAGGGAACATTGGATGCCCGGATACGGAACACCAACACTTACACACAAAACACCTCAATGCGCAGGCGCGACAGGGTGCGAACAACTCGCGAGCCGGGGGAATTGCGCTGCGCTAATGTACCTCTGGCTGGTAGTGGAAGTGGACAGAGTCGAGCCATACAATTATAGAAAATGCCTTCGCAAATTGACGAAGAATGAGCAGACGGATGCGAAGAGGCAGAAGGGCGTGGCGAACGAAAGCCAGCTGGCACCCATGCGGAGCCATGGCTCGCAGTAGTCATCGCTGAGCGCGTTCGAATAGTTGAACTGGCGAAGAGTGAAGAAACAGCCTGCAAATTGACGAAGCACTTGGTATATATACATATATCTTGACACTTGACTATTTCCTGTGGTGGGAAGCAACAGAAAACGCGACAGTTACAAACATGTACTCTAGCTACACATGCTTGAAACTTGACATGGAAAATGGATAATATAGTTAAGTGCGGCCTAAATGATCGTTTGAGTATTGATTCATTATAATCCATTAGCACTCAAGTCGGGCATTGACGGTCACCCCGAATCTCCTCAGGTCGGCCATAGCCGGTCAGCGAATAGAGCAAAGCGTTTGAATTCGGTTTACGTGGTTCCATCTGGTGATTAAGCGATACAATAAATGCGACACCTATCTAGACACATACAGTTGTATTGTGGCTAATTTGAATACTTCCGTTCTCAAATATATTTACCGCGTTTTCGAAAATTGAACAGGAATAGTTTTTGATTTTGGGCATTTCAAAATGTCCTCCTGTCGCCACTTTTTAACCGCAGCAGAGGCAGCGCGTCAAATTCACGAATATGCAAGCGAGTTTGACGATGTCGATTCCGACATCCGGTTAGTTGGTGCAAATTTGGATGTAATCACGTAACCATGACAACGATTTGACACTGACAGGAACCGGCTCAGAAGCAAGCAGGGTATGTAAACAATAACAGTGTTTTGTAACGATAGAAAGTAGTCTAGTTTGTGTACTATGTCCTTTTAAATAAACCCAACTTGTAATAACCAAAAGCATAAAAAATTTTAGTGTCAATCAAGAAATGGTCAACATACTGTTAAGTTACAACAACAGTTTAGAAACCACTGTGTAGGTACTTTTATTATCTACAACATACACACAACTTGCAATTGCGAGAATTGCACAATAAACGCGCTAGAACAATAAAACTGGCGAAAGCAATATTTAAAAACAAAAATAGGTCAAATGTTTGGTCACGTTAAAATCAGCTGAGTGCTGCTGGTGTATGGTGCTTGTACTGTTGTAGCGATTCATAAGGTTTGCTGCAGATGACGATTACACGCACAGCGCCAAGTCTAATGCCCTGTCCA
>OZ024854.1:20877600-20892600 GCA_964017155.1 Oasisia sp. SBJ-2009
GAAAAGGCGAGAAGGAGTGAAGAAAAGAAGGAGTGAAGGAAAGGCGGAGAGAAACGGAGAGGCAGACAGGCAGCGAGGCGGAAGGCGGAGGGCGGAGAGAAGAATTAAAGTAGCCTGGGAGAGAAGGACAGAGTCTTAGAGGCGGGGGCGGGGGCGGAGGCGGAGGCGGAGGCGGAGGCGGAGGCGGAGGCGGAGGCGGAGGCGGAGGCGGAGGCGGAGGCGGAGGCGGAGGCGGAGGCGGAGGCGGAGGCGGAGGCGGAGGCGGAGGCGGAGGCGGAGGCGGAGGCGGAGGCGGAGGCGGAGGCGGAGGCGGAGGCAGAAATTATTCTTAAATTATAACTACTTTTGTCGGATGTACCCATTTTAACATTTGATGATAGCCATATGTTATATTCCCAGTTCATTGACAAATTTGATTAATTACTTTGAAAGAGTTAGACACTAGTTTTACGGAATTGTGTTGAAAAATCAGTTTGGATATTGAAAGAGTTGATGCGTTCGAACAGCATTCACTAAGTAATGAAATTACAGAAATGGGACAGTGTTACTGCGACCACGGCTTGGGACGACAGGTCTCCGATAAGCACATACGATTGGCAGCTGTGTTCCTGCAAGGCGCCGGTGCAGCGTTGACCCTGTCAGCCGTGAGCGCAGGCGGAGAGATGTCGGCTCTGCCGGATGATCCCAGGTCCACAGGTGGAGACGTATCAACTGTATCAGTTAATTCCGCGTACGTAGGCGGGGGGATATCGAATCTGGTCATTACCTCCGCGTACGTAGGCGGAGGGGTTTCAGGTAAGTTCTCGTGCACAGGCGGAGGGGTATCGAATTGATCACGTGACGCCATGTTCTCAGGAGCAGCCGTTGGTGGGTTTCCCTCTCAGATCCCGGCCTGGAAAAAAGACTACAATTAACATGATTTACCGCAATTTAAACCAACTCTCATATCAATTAACATCTCCACAACTCTACCAACCTTCAAATCATGAGCTGCATTGTGAAAGCAAATACGACGTATTGGTACTTAATTAAAAATGATATATATATATATATATATAAATATTCAAAAAAGTACATCAATCGAGCCATAACCAACATAGTCACCAACGCAATACTTTTTTATGGTGGCCACAATTATCCTCTCTGACCAAAGTTCCTCCATTTTGCGGTGGTCATTCAAACAATAACCTCTTAAAATAGTACGTTATTGTAACTGTTTATTTAACACAATGTTGATCTGGCTTACCGTCTCAAAATCGTCACAGGCAATTATGTATAAAATTAATTAATAAAATATCATGTATCTGGAAGCAAACTAATTCATTCCCGCAATGTGTGTTGTATTAGAAATCGTTACATTAAACATTACGCTTGTTTTTTCCAGCTGACACTCGATTTAGGAACCAGCCTACACTAGGGCTGCACACGGGAGGGAAGAAACCGTACTCCAACTACACGTTTAGTCTGACAACACTTGTCATAAGGCGACTGCCATAATTAGACTCGTGTTGCTCATTCATCCGTGACCGAAGATAAACAAAGCGAACCGGTGGCGCCCCGTGACGGACTTAACGTGTTACAAACGTAACACCCTTATAACTCAATATATGTCTCTTTTGAAATTATGATGACGTACTCCAGGGTGTCATTTCCAACCATATCCATTTGAACGACAGGACTGCATGAACGAATTCGGGGTAACAGTAGCCATAGAATGTGGTGCTTTGAGCACAATCTGAACCAGGAAGTAGCGACAGCGACACATGACTCGCAGTGGGCGGGACCTGCTACTGACAACATGCCAGACACTACGGTGACTCTTTGGGAAACAGTCACGTTATTTTAAATAACTATTACAGGCGGGGAAATAAGGCCGATCCGATCGAGTAGTTTAGAGCGCGGACTACTAGTTTTAGAAGAGCAGTCACGTCAGAATAGCTATAAAAACTTGCAAATGGCAGCCGCACTACCAGCTAACTACAACTGTCATGCACCTTGTATTAATATAATAAAACACGAACGGTATACAGACATAAACGCCAGCATACCGAGTACAATTTGAATGTTTATACATGTAAATTTTGGGACGGAATGTGAACTCACCGGTTTAGCGTTGACGTTCAATGCGTTGACGTTTACAATGGTAAACACGGTAAGTCTTACTGCGATAGTATCGCTTGTTTATATGCGCCTTGGTCACCCGTACTTGACCGAGTTACATAACTTTAAAGTGGTTAATCGTAGGACCTCGGAAACGTTCGACGTGGCTAAGTCATTTTAACGAATGAATATGTAACCAGTCGGAACAAAGCATCAATGATTAAACGTGTCTTCTACGCTATGGTTGTTTGGTTGTTGCACGTGTTTACGTTTACACTTATAACATCTAACACACTGGCTATTTACAGCAATTAAAACTAAATGACTCGACTTGTTCACTGCCCCGCGACGGTCTAGTAGTCAAATGATCGATCCGAGTGGCGCCACCTGTGGGAGTAACTATAGTGAAAACGGTAATCGTAATTAAGGATGTTTTACGCAGCGCGCAAACATCCCGAACCCGTTAGGGAGGAATAAAACTGTCCCAACAATTTTGGAATACGTACTGCGCATAAACCGTTGACTCGATGACTCTGCGGCATTCTCATGGTAAGTATTGATGATTGCGCCAAGGTATTTAAAACGGCACACTATCACACGCCAACACACCGAAGAAGATTTGACAAGTATAATATTCGTATGTCTCATCTTCCCTGGTCGTTACATCAGTCTAGTGAATCCCTGTGTGGGATATTTTACTTCCCCTGGCATAAACACCAGATAGAAGGGACCACCGGCTTTGACACTTATGCAGAAGTCGGACCCACCTCAATGTTGCCATTATAACTGTATTTTTGCCAACATTTGATACTTGATTTTGTTAATTCAATCAATTATAATCATCTTGCGCATATTTATGTTTTATAAATAGCGCGTCTTGGCATAGTTTTTAGGTCGAAAAGACAGCGCGATTTGTGCCAGTCGCAAGCGCAGCGGTGCATGTGTTACTGCGCCGTGCATATGGAATGAGCGATAAACAGTTTGTTTATGCCGACCGCGCTGTCTTTTCGACCTCAAAAGTCTGCTAAGACGCGCTGTTTATAAAACATAAATATGCGCAAGACTTCTACATAAGTGTCCCGGCTTTTAGTGTCTCTTCCGAAAGACACAGGCACATGTGAATTTGCGAAATTGCCTAAGTTTCGAAAGGTCGGTAGGTGGGATTGAACCACCGTCATCTCGCTTGACAGTCCGGCGCTCTACCGCGCGACCACCGTTCCATTTTTAACTCACCTTTGTAATATAGAACCTGCATTTTTACCAATTAAAGTAATGTGGTTTACGACCAGCAAGCTTTCTTATTTAGAATCGTAAACATTTTAATAATTGTCATCACTTCCGTAGTTAAAATTGCACATACATAAATATTCTGGGCGATAATACAGATCGATTTGATTCTTCGCGCCGAGAGACGGTGTAGCGCTTACATTTTTCCGGCGTTATAAACGTTCCGATTGACGTTTCTGCGCATGCGCGATATTTGTAAAATCATCAATATGCAGCGAAATGACAAAGCATGTATGGCATAAATACTACAGGTTATTCGTCAGGGTGTATATAACCTCTCAGCAAAAGTATTTGTCGCAAATTAACACGAGGCAAACAAGCTTTGAGGCATATTTAGATAGGAAGCGTAAATGACGTCACTGTTGTGCGCCATAATCCGTGACAGTGATTTATGAAAACCGTAATATTTTATTGCATTGAACGACATTTTAAGAAACTCTTCACAGTAATCATCACATGAGAGTTAACGAACAGCTCGTGGCATTTATACCGAAAATGTTTTGTTGTTTCGTTGGACATTGGTAATTTTACATTTATTGCGCATGCGCAGAAACGTCAATCGGAACGTTTTTAACGATCGGAAAAATGTAAGCGCGACAACGGTCGAGCTGTGAGCGGGCGACGTAGCGTGGACACTGCAGTTGGGGATGTGCAAACGGCCGGAGCCAGTGCATCTCACACATGTACTCGAACACTCGGTGTCGTCATGCCCCCCGGCCCATGGCAGCAGTCGGCCAGTGTCGGACATCGGCCGCAGTAGCCCGTTACCTAGGCGGTCATTGGTCAGTTCGGCCAGGGGAAAAAACCCTGATCGCGGCCCGAAAGCACATGTACCTGTTGAACACACACAGTGAACACATACCTGAATGTGTTAATTAGCAACTACTAATAGAACTGCAAATATGGTTCTTATAATTTGTTTAACCTACATACCGAATGTCATCGGGATTTTCCCCAGTAGACTTGCGCAATCAAAATTAATGTATTAAGGGCTACACTAACCAGTTTGTGTTTATATAAATATATAAAACAGTGATACGGCGCTAATTATACCAGACAGTAGTACTTGTTTATTTAACAACGCAAACTCTCTGAATTTCATAAAGTTAATTAGCAGGAGATTCTACCCGACAAAACTATATTACCTGATAAGAAATGCATCCGCACGTATTTTGTAATGGTTTATTATTAATTTAGATAGTTTTTATAAACAATCGGTCAAATATGGTATAATTGCGTAAAGTAGCTGTGGTTTCCTGGTCATTTCACAACTAGTTGTGATTACAACATCATGCCTTCTTGTCGGTAAGCACTACGGTCGGTGATTGCCCGATACATTCACGTTGTGACTTACCTGGTTTCGAACTGATTATTTCGAAACGAAAATCGAAATAGTTCATTTCCAGTTTGTCTACTAATTTTAACAACGTGAACTAGCATATGGGCAAAAACGAACAAGATTATTAACTGAATATTTGGTTGCTTTGAAATGCAAAGAGCAAACGAACGTAACGGAAAAGATAGAATACGTTTAGGCAGCGCTGACAACTCTATGTGGTTGTCTTGTGTTATCAGTGTCAAAAGCGGCAGAATGGCGTCAGTAAATTGGACACCAAAGTGTTTTTTTAGATACTTTGAAAAGGAACGACGGACATACATACATACATACATGCATGCATGCATGCATGCATGCATGCATGCATGCATGCATGCATGCATGCATACATACATACATACATACATACATACATACATACATACATACATACATACATACATACATACATACATACATACATACATACATACATACATACATACATACATACATACATACATACATATATACATACATACATAAAGACAGACATACATGCATACATACACATAATTTTATATTATGGCGTACATGCATACAGGCAGGCAGGCAGGCAGGCAGGCAGGCAGGCAGGCAGGCAGGCAGGCAGGCAGGCAGGCAGGCAGGCAGGCAGGCAGGCAGGCAGGCAGGCAGGCAGGCAGGCAGGCAGGCAGGCAGGCAGGCAGGCAGGCAGGCAGGCAGGCAGGCAGGCAGGCAGGCAGGCAGGCAGGCAGGCAGGCAGGCAGGCAGGCAGGCAGGCAGGCAGGCAGGCAGGCAGGCAGGCAGGCAGGCAGGCAGGCAGGCAGGCAGGCAGGCAGGCAGGCAGGCAGGCAGGCAGGCAGGCAGGCAGGCAGGCAGGCAGGCAGACAGACAGACACAGCTACAAACAAGCAGACATGCAGACATACACACAGACCGACAAACAAACATACATATATACATATATACATACATACATACATACATACATTCATACATACATACATACATACATACATTCACATAATTTGTTATTATGGCGTACATGAGGTGATTTGTATTCCCTCTCGTGGTGGTGGTCTAGGTGTTAAGCTTAGTGCACACGGGCGGATCGGCAGCGCGGCGACAGCTACGAGACCAGCGGTTGAGCTAGATCCAAGATGGTTGGGACATGCCATCGGAACGACGAACAATACTATCCGCAAAATCGCATTAAGATGGGCATCTGACGGAAAACGAAAATGTTGAGGAAGAAAATTAAAACTAGAACCAAACAAGATCTAAACTTGGACCAGTCGGCAACACAGACAACACATGGGACAGTAAGGAGAACCTTGTTTCTACCCTATGCTATGTGCTGGTGGCGCAGGACTCAAGTAACTATTTTAACAACAACGCATTGCCTTTTATTCCCTTTAATATTGTCCCCAAAATAACATCACATGGGGTAATCATTATTAATTGATGTAGAATACACTGTGGCATTCATTTGCCCTCCCTTCACATGGATCTGATATTTTATATTTTATGATTATATATATATATATATATATATATATATATATATATATATATATATATATATATATATATATATATATATATATCCTATTTTGGATTTCGAGCAGTCTTGTTCGTGAGTACTTATCGGACCGAGAATATTTTTTTACGATTGAGCTATCTTTCTAATGTTGGTATGCAGTGCTTTCGGCTAGTCTGTCAACACTTCTTTTGACCGTGTATGCGTAGTGATTTATGTTAGTGCTCACATACCACGAGGAGTCAAAATCACATTGACATAACCTAATTGACATTCCACTCATCAACGTGACTTCTCGCACGTGCGAGAAGTCACGAATATAAGCACAGTCACGTCTGATGAGCGTGCACACATTGACGCACAATTAACAGCCACTGACGCCGTTGGCAAAGGTCTCGGAGTCGGAGAAACAGGTAGGCAGTGTATATAACTGCTGCATTGCATGTGTATTTTATCATAACTTCCACGTCAGACATGCTATAACGTTTGACTTAGTCCCGTATAAAACAAATACGACATTGTGGTAGTTACTCTGGGTTTTACATCCAGAATTTAATTGAGCTATACCACAGAGTAAGTCGTAAGTAATATCATTTACAAGGGAATGCATTAATCATGCTTGAACATCAAAACATTTCATAAATTATTCGATAATCTGGCGAACTTTTTCATTCTGATCTAACCATGAAAAGGACAACCTGCAGCCGTTAAACGTATCCACATACATATTATGTACATACACGCACACGCACACGCACACGCACACGCACACGCACACGCACACGCACACGCACACGCACACGCACACGCACACGCACACGCACACGCACACGCACACGCACATACTCACACACTAGGTTAGAAAGTGAAATTACTAATATTGTTGAAACAAAAAACAAAACAAAAAATCACAAAACAAGGTCGCATAAAAATCGCTGCGCGACCACTGGGCATTGCTATCTCTAACAAGTATAGCTTCGGTTATCCAGATGTCGTGCGGTGGCAGCACTTTTTAGCCACTTGCATCTTCTCGGCGAAGTTACGCAGCCGAGCGAGAATCGATTAAGCGAGACTAGTACACCCGAGTGCCCGGGTGGTAGGGGAGACCGGGGCTAGTTGTAACAAAAACAACATATTTCAGGATTGCGGGAGGGTTTCGTAACCGATCGAAACTTGTTTTATGCCAAAAGGTCCTCACATATCTCCCGCAGTTAATTGGAGATAATTAATTGTCTGGGATATTTCACATTTACGGTATAATGCATTATATGAGGTGTCCTAAAGTGTTACAACTTACCCCGATACGGGGCAAGTTGTAACAGAGTACGGGGTAAATTGTAACACATATGTTTTACCATTGGGGTAAGTTGTAACACAACATAAAATTACACAATTGATGCTACTGCTTTCTGTAAGCTATATACATTATTTGAGACTTAATAATAACGATGTATCATTGCATATATAGTATATTCCCTATTGGAGTTCAGCTTTTAAACACAGTATCTGACCAAACAAAACATGGTTTTATTACCAGAAATTGTAATAATAATCATTTCGATTACAAACATGTGATGGTTATTTATAATTACCAAAACACAGTAGGCCCAGTAATTAGTCGCATGTTTTAACTAAGTATCTGATGTAACGTATATTGTGAATGCAACGGGCAAGTATGCACACTCGTTAGGTATTCCTTTCCACAATAAAATTCAAAAGAAACAGGAAAATCGAAATTAAAAACAAGACTAGTATGACATATATCATCAGATTGGCAACGACAGGAACCTGACGAATATGGCCTACTCGCTGTCAGAGTCGCACAACTGACACAGATATGTGTCGTCGCCTGTGGTGCATTCAATGTGTGCCCATCTGAGGCACATCTGACACTAGATTCACTGTTCATGCGACCTGCTGTCGGCGTAATTCTCGTCACATACTAAGCAGAACCATTCCACTGATTTTGTTTTCTTGACGAGAGCTTTGCCTTTGCCTTTCGTGAGTGGCAGTTTTCGCTTACTACTGCATCCTGTATAGCTCGCGCTGCTCTAGCGGCCTGTCTGTTTTCGAGCATTTTCCGGACTGGGGTATCGGTTGCGATCATCGTTTCCCCTCTCATACGTCCTCGGCCGTCAGTCTTTCGTGCAGGAGCTATGGATAAGATAAATACATGTTTTTATTCCAGTCTCGTGTGTGTGTGTGTGTGCGTGCGTGTGTGCGTGCGTGCGTGCGTTCGTGTGTGTGTGTGGGTGCGTGTGTGTGTGTGCGAGAGAGAGAGAGAGAGAGACAGAGAGAGAGAGAGAGAAAAAAAAATAGTATGCGTATAATATATAATGTATTATTATTTGCTATTCGCCGCACATTTTAGCATTGTTATAAGTATTTCTGATAGTTCGACAGGGTAGCAACATGACACATGTCGATAATAATAATAATAATACACATAACCATATAAATCAGCAGTAAAGTAGTAAACTAAGAATTATGGATACACAAACAGGTAATTTGAAGATGAGGAAAAATGAGGAAAAGTAATTTTTTTCTTTAAAATGGCGTGGCTGGACGGCGTGTCGACGGATTCATGTGATATTACACGTGACATGCTCAAATCTATTGATGAATGTGCTGCCACCTTCTTGGTGAATATGCATTAGCAGTTTTATCTGTAGGCTCTCTGTGGCATGATCTAACGGTGTTACAACTTGCCCCGAGATGAATGTTACAACTTGCCCCGACCCGCCTTTTTCAAAAAACACGATATTGCATAAAATATTCTTCAAATCCTGTTTAAAGGTTTATGTCAGAGTTACAATAATATACTCGTAAATACATCCATCAATGAAAAAGCAGAAAATGTGAATTATGGATACACATACACTTAACTTGAAAATATTGAAATAAATCAGAATAGTACGTGTTTTCTTTAAAAACGGCATAAATTAATGGCATGTCGACGGATTCGTGTGACATGCTTAAATCTATTGATGAACATGCTGTTACAATAATATACTCGTAAATACATCCATCATTGAAAAAGCAGAAAATGTGAATTATGGATACACATACACTTAACTTGAAAATATTGAAAAAAATCAGAATAGTACGTGTTTTCTTTAAAAACGGCATACATTAATGGCGTGTCGACGAATTCGTGTGACATGCTCAAATTTATTGATGAACATGCTTTCTTCTTGCAGAATAATTTGCATTAGTAGTTTTGTCTGCAAGCCCTCTGTTACAACTTACCCCTGTTACAACTAGCCCCGGTCTCCCCTATAACCGTGCAGGCCGACGTCGGGTGTGTTGTGTCTGACTTGTGTCAGGCGCATAGCGCCATCACTACGCACTTCACGCTAGTAATAAGACGATTCAGTCAGTTGTGCCCTTTCGACAAGTCGAATGGGAACTGTTAATGATTTGTTTAATTCATTTATACTCGGTTCGCCATTTTTTCGAGACATATTGACTGGTTCAGACTGCTACCGCTAGATGGCGACACAATCTGAGCTGCCGTCAAATCACTGTTATGTGTGCCCCGGCGGCTGCGCCCAGGCTCTTCGGGGATCATCACAGGCCTGTCCCGCACCCAGTCAATTGTTTGATGTTGATTGTGTCCAATAATACCATCTTTCAATCTGATCGTCTTGTGGTGTAAATTTGACGCTTTCGCTCTCGCCCACTTCGCGTGGGTGGTCCATCACGCCTTGTGTCATCTTTGTCTTATCACCTCTGTTATGTCATACTTATGTCTTTCCATATTATTGGTCTTTAGTATACAGAGGTTGTGGCGTTGACGCACTCGTGCAAGAAGTGTTCCGTGAAGAGATTGGTAACTCATGATTCTTGCAACATTGATGTAGGCATGCAGTCATTACGAATACGAATACATTTATTTCAGGTAAAAACCCATATACAATCGGTACATACATTAGAACATCTAAGTAGCCTAATTAAAGAGCCAATATGTAAAAAAAAAATGAATAGATAAAAAAAAATAAAGTTATGAGTTCGATAAATGTAAAATTGTAGAAAAACAGATAAAATAATGAGCAATATACAGGATGTGATTGTAAAATAAATATGCAATTAATTCATACAAATAAACACCTTTTGAAAAGTAAGTTATATAAACAACTTACTGACTTAAAAATATATATATATATATATATATATATATATATAATAAATAATAATAAAGTTATATGCGAGAGATGGTGACTATCTTACATATTTACTGTATACAATGAATTGGCCCAGCTAATCCACATTGGGCCATTTACTATTTCAAAACAATTGCACATAGCCCTAATCATGTCATTATTTATGTTACAAATGCGTCTTTTAAAACCATAAATGTTCTTACGTAATAGGGCGTCAAATGTATCAATAGCATTATCAGCAAACATGCCACTCGCACTGTCCCGTCATTCAGATTAGGTGGTACATAATGTTCAACGGGATGAAGATAAATTGACAGGGAAGTATATAGGACCATCATTCGTTTGAATCATTCTTCCTGAACATCTTCACTCAAATATCAACCTATCCAGATTGTGTGCCATGTTGTTGTTGCTCACGGTTGTCTATTCCTGTCCGTTCGGGATCCCGCGTGTTAACGTTTTAACAGTTATTGTTTTCCATTCTCTTTACATACGTCTTCTCTTTGTCAAGGCACGTTATAAATGCATACGTTGTGTATATTTACTGTCTAATGTGGCATTATGTATAATGTACGCACACAAATACATTATTTTGTTTTGCAATGATGTTGCAGTGGATATACCAGTGTTGAAGAAGACAATTTCAATCATCGACATGGAAAACATTGCGGTATGCTTGTTAGAGTTGACATGTTTGTACATAACCGTTTAGTTGACTGTTTTACAATTTCAGAAATTAGGAATTACGCAACCCACCAATGTATATTAACATAATTTTATAAAGTCTCAAACATTCAAACGATAATAACTGAACGAAGCCATTGCCTAATCTGGATGCCATCTGGTGTGCTTTCGTAACACTGCAAGCATAATAGTTACAATGGCCAATTTTATTGTAAATGTATACAACTATTTATTAACTAAATACTGATTTATAAAACGGAAAGTGTCAAACAAATATTTAGGTTGTTTTTTGCATCGTCGTAAACGTACTCTGAAAACAAAAATACTACAGTAAGAGTTTGTACGCCAAGTATTGGAAACCATTTATGAGCTGAGAACATTTGTTTGACTATTTTTAACATGTAAGATGTATATTGATGTGAATAATTAAATCATGTGTTCTGTCGGCTCTAGGTGAGCTTCCTGCTTCTGCTTGTGACAGTAACGGCTAGAGCGGACACGTACGGGGAACTGGATGGTATTTATGAAAAGATTACTTATTAATAGTAGTACTTCGGCCGGGTCGTCGTAACGTCAGTGCGAGGTTGCCTGCGCTGCAGTTTGTCAGCTAATTAAGGAGTGTGTGTGAAACAGTATGCCACATCGCTGTGAGTGCCTTAAACCTCAAAGCGGCCAGATTCACCCAGATTCAGACTGACACTTTGAGCCAAAACTTGCACAGTGCAACTGGGCAATGGTGTCTCCAGCCCTGGCACGTCTACTGGATAGCCGTGACATTACAATGTAGAAACTACGTTTGAACCTCACGATTTCACGTTATAGTTCAGATAATTGGGGAAGCTGGACTGTAAAAAGGTTGATGACTAAACACAACGCCTACTCCGTCTTACCCTACCTTAGGTTTATTCATGTTTTTTATTATGGCCTTTAATAACCCCATGTCTCATATGCTTATTGCAGGCATCAAGTATTCCGATGATTGCATGGAGGGATGTATGAAGTTGCATATCGAATGTCAAGAGTTTTGCGTCGGGGCGATCAACGGTGATTGTGCGAAAATGTGCACGAAGACCGTCATTCACTGCACCATGTCCTGCATTGATTTTAAAGACGAAATGCCACATGTGGAAGTTTAACTGCTACATTTGTCAACACAAGAGCGCCACTTTCGCAGAACATTACAAACGTGGTGTTGTAGGTTGTTGCATATGAAACGTTGATTTGGTATTTGATATATATATATATATGTGTGTGTGTGTGTGTGTATCAATTTAAATACGAACATTGAATAGCGCTATATCCATAATAATAATAATATGTGTTAGTGCAGTAATTTGGAAATTGTGCAACAGTAAACAATTCCTACACTCGTATACCCAACACGTTGTTGTCCTTCATCGAATCGTGTCACCTCAGTACAACATCGCTTTCCTGTGGTCTACGCCCTGCGCGCAACAATCGCTCCTAGCTTTATCGGATCCCCATTGTATGCGAGAGTATGACAGATTATTACCAAGTAACATTAAACATACAAAAGGAATTATTTGCGTAGTGGTGTTAACATGCATACAACACTACACATTAATTTTCATACCTCCATCCTGCATCCAACATTATAAGCTATGCAAGGTGAACACTTACCAGCCAACTGACAACATCTAGTTGTTATTAGTGACGTTATTGCAGTACATGTCTGCAGTATTTTCTCCTTTGAAATTGCCTAAACGATCGGACGTCAAACAGACCCAAATAACCAGTCAGCTTGCCGTGCCCGGTCGTTAAACGCTTCATTTAGCCAAGTTCACAGACAATAGCAGGGCTTAATTCAATGAAGTATTGTGCTGCCCGGACAATGGAGACCTGTTTGACCTATTGTTGACACCAGTTATACGTTTGATACGAGACAGGTTCCCTATTATCGTTCAGTACAGGTGAAGACGCATGGCGTAAATATTCAACCCAGTGCCAACATAAGTTCTAATTCATGTATATTTGAAAAGTCTCATCAGCAGAACATATTACAGTTACAACGATGCAAGTGAAAAACATATTTTGCTACATTGTTATTATTATTATTAATATTATTACAAGCATTTATAAAGCGCCATATCTCCGGGACCAGCCCGTTCATAGGCGCGTACACACATTGCAGTAAAATGTACATTTTTATTACGTTAATAGTAGGTGTTGTTTGGCCTTTAATAACTGAATTATTTTTGCATGTTTGCAACATTCTCAGCACTTGTACAGCTTTCTTTCTGTGGTTAAACAATGTTTTTGTTAAATTATATTGGGTGTTTATTTGCTTTATATGTTGTATTCGTGTGTTGTTATGGTATGCGCGGCAAATTTGTATACGAGTTATCTGATACAGATTGATACGGATTCTTATAGAATTTTAGGTCCAAAATACAGATTGCCATCCCGAAAATGTGGCAGGTATGTGCGAAGAACATAACCAACTCCACTTCTTTAGCTTTGGATCGTCGACGGTGTTGATGATGTTGATACGTTCTGAGACGGTCTTGTTTGGATTGCAATTATACAATTACACAATTAAAGTACATTTGCGATTGTCAAATAACTACTGTTATACGATAGCGAAGGAACAGCGGAAAGATAACTGATAACAAGCGACCACTGCCTCATGCTGTGTGCGTCTTGGACCGTTGCAAATGTACGCTACCATCTCTTACATCTGGTGTGACGGACTGCATCACCGATTCTGCCAGTTTTGTTTTTATCGGACGCGTGAGGGAGTTAAGAGATCCACAGATGCAAAGATAGGAGATAAAGACAACTGATTCGTGATTATTTGGAGTGGCACATTTCTGCAGCTATACACAATTCACAACTACTCCTTCGCCTGTTTTGTCTACACTCGAGAAATATAATAACTCAACACGTCAACAACAAGAAAATCATTTATTACTACAAAAGAGCGTTCATATTCACGATGAGACAACGTATTCACATAGTTCGCTGGCAAGAAGCTAAAAGTATTTGGTTTTTAGATGCTGAGCCTAAGGGCAATATACATAGAACAACGTTCACAAACACGTAACATTATGTAAACATGTGGACTCCATCATAACGTAGAACATATTCTATGCTGCGGACTCTTGTCAAGTAGGGTATATGGGATGCGCTGGGTCTCATTGAAATGTCTTATAACTATACTTGATGAACTTCTCTTTGTATAACAATATGATGTCCAGAAAGGAGCTTCGTGATTTATTTTGTTAATCTGACACCAGGCCTCCGTTATATGTACACTGCGCGTGTCTTCGGCCAGCAAGAAGACGACTTGTCAGAGAAACGAGGCAGTCGTTTAGTGAAAACAATGCGACAAGCAGTAGTCCTTGTACATGTAGCACGTGTGCTCGCAAATGTGTATGTCGTTATCAAACGCCATGTCATTGCCACATGTCAAGATGCAGTAGGCCAAGTCTTTTTCGCAGTGGTGCATACATTCTTGATAACTTGCATCAAGATCTGAAACATATACCAAGATTATCATTATCATGTGGTAAATATAAATGTGTTTAACAAGAAATATAATAACAAATATAATAAAATTAAATATACCAAACGAAAGAGGTACTAAACAATGAACGAACGAACGAACGAACGAACGAACGAACGAACGAACGAACGAACGAACGAACGAACGAACGAACGAACGAACGAACGAACGAACGAACGAACGAACGAACGAACGAACGAACGAACGAACGAACGAACGAACGAACGAACGAACGAACGAACGAACGAACGAACGAACGAACGAACGAACGAACGAACGAACGAACGAACGAACGAACGAACGAACGAACGAACGAACGAACGAACGAACGAACGAACGAACGAACGAACGAACGAACGAACGA
>OZ024854.1:20897600-20919668 GCA_964017155.1 Oasisia sp. SBJ-2009
TCTCTGTCTCTGTCTCTGTCTCTGTCTCTGTCTCTGTCTCTGTCTCTGTCTCTGTCTCTGTCTCTGTCTCTGTCTCTGTCTCTGTCTCTGTCTCTGTCTCTGTCTCTGTCTCTGTCTCTGTCTCTGTCTCTGTCTCTGTCTCTGTCTCTGTCTCTGTCTATGTCTCTGTCTCTGTCTCTGTCTCTGTCTCTGTCTCTGTCTCTGTCTCTGTCTCTGTCTCTGTCTCTGTCTCTGTCTCTGTCTCTGTCTCTGTCTCTGTCTCTGTCTCTGTCTCTGTCTCTGTCTCTGTCTCTGTCTCTGTCTCTGTCTCTGTCTCTGTCTCTGTCTCTGTCTCTGTCTCTGTCTCTGTCTCTGTCTCTGTCTCTGTCTCTGTCTCTGTCTCTGTCTCTGTCTCTGTCTCTGTCTCTGTCTCTGTCTCTGTCTCTGTCTCTGTCTCTGTCTCTGTCTCTGTCTCTGTCTCTGTCTCTGTCTACCTGTTGGCTGTCTGTCTGTCTGTCTGTCTGTCTGTCTGTCTGTCTCTCTCTCTGTCTCTCGTTTTCACCCCTCATCCTCTCGGCGCGTTCCTTTATCTTACCCTCTTTTACCTTTCGTTCCATGTCCCCCTCTCTCTCCCCCTTTTCCCTCCCTCTAGCAACTGGGCTATCGCTGTATCTGCACGCCGTAACTATTCGAAGCACAAATAAGTAGGTCAGAAATATATTTTGAAACGGTAAACATTTTGAAAACAGAACTCTGCATAATCGCACAAATACAAGTAATAAAGCGTCTTTTCAAGTAATTTGGTGAAGTCGTTGAAGAACTACCAAGTAACAAAACGCAAATATCCAAAATAACTGTCACTATGCTACACATAATAAACCACTGCCGCAGTTTATATTTATTTTGCAATTCCATTATACGTACAGCACTATAAGTTCACCATTTTCATAACAACTCACACCCGGTTTTCTTCGACACTTTTTCATGGTGAAATGCTAAAATGTGCTAATGTATCTACCAAATTGCTTCCGACATTACATTTTGATCGTACAAAATTACTTTTACAATACACACACATGATTCAAGGTTTTGTGTTGGTTTAATGTGTAAATAAACTGTGCATTTAATTGATTCGAGTAGTGTGTATGATAGGCAGGCCATAGTTATTAGTTCAGCAAGGGCCGAGTAAACGTGTAGACATTACTGCCGATCTCGACAACATAAAAGTTGCGTTAACTGGAATTACACAAACCCTAGTACACACTCAACGTCAAGCCGCTCGATGGGAAATTGTTCAATGGCAAAATGTCTGCATTCGAAACTAACAATGCAATTATAACAATGACAGTGATAATAAGTACCATGAGATAAATGACACTGACAACAAAGACAATCTGCCGACACTACTATGAGGCCCATGACAATGAAGGCACTGGCCATAAAGATCGTTGCAGTGATGTTGGTGACAATGTAAGTGATAAAGTGAAAAATGTCAGTTATAATAAGGACAATGCCAGGGACAGCTTACAGTGGCCAGGACAATTACAGTGATAATTATGATATCGCCTGCCATGCTTACTCAAACGATGATCTACATCTATGTAGTGTCAACGAACATTCCGACATGCTAAAGAGTACGATGGCAGGAGTAAGTCCATAAAGTATTCGTGCCCTGGTCAATGTGGACACTTGACCACTTGACTCTCGACTCGATCAAATGTGTTCGGTGTCCGTTTGACCTGTCACAGGTCACGTCAACACGGTGTGTTTACACAGGTCACGTCAACACGGTGTGTTTTACACAGGTCACGTCAACACGGTGTGTTTACACAGGTCAGGTGCACAAACACGCACACGCCCTTGCATAAACGGAAACATGCATAGACGAAGACACAAAGACGCACGCACGCAAGCACGCACGCATGCACACGCACGCATAAGGAAGCGCGAATATAATTCATATACAAATATCCACCACTGCACTCATTCATACAGCTGGAGCAACTGGGGCATCTGGAGCAACGTAGAACAGATCTTTTTGCCAAAGACACGTTGACACTTTATTGGAACGGGCTTTTTGAAAATAGTTACGTTATTTTTAACAACGGACGTTTTACTGTTTTGATAAGGACATTGATATTGTTTAGACACAACTCTCTTTTGTTTGACCATAATACACAGTGTCGCTTTCCCAGCAACACATGATAAACCTTTAGTATTAGTATTTTGTTCGAGTCTCGTGGGGCAGTTGGAGGTGTTTTTAGAGGCTTAGAACCATCGTTTGTTTCCACATTATCCGAGATGACAGCCGCTGCTCGACAAGGGAAGATTTACATTTACAGTATTTGTACACAATTCAATTCATTTTAATATAATTTATTCAAACAACATTCATCAAAGATTACAGTTTAAGACCATTTCAACATGCTGTACACAAATATTGTTTGAAGGAATACACAAGAATCTAAACATATTTTGTCGCAACCGTATTATGAGAAATAATTAGATATGTAAATATTGCACACATCCTAAATGCCTACAGGTATAAGAAAGAAAAAAGGTCACTAACACTAAACCCATAGTTCACTAGTTACATTAATATGATTTTTGTAAAATAAATGGATATATACAAGAAATTATACATAATGGTCTGATTCCATGAGTCATCAGAATAAGTTGCAATGATAGTTGTAATTATGTACAGTATAATATTCATTCATAATTGTTGTCTTGTACCTATGCCCGAAAGACCTTTTTATTTCATGTTAATGATTTCAACGTCCAAGGAATTCCATAGAGTAATGCTATACACAGAAAGAGACATGGCTCTAACATTTAAGATGACACAACGCCTAACTATTTTATCACAACATGTTATTGTATATTAGCATGTCACATGCAGTGGTATGCATTATACATACATGTGACTGTTTTGAATTGTACTAATGTTACACTGTTATAATCAGCATATTTCCATTGACCGACATGCATACGTCTGCATAAATATGACAAATAACGATGCAGCAAGAACGTGTTTGTTAATGTTTAGTATAATATAATAAATGCAGTCTCATTTACATTGGCAAGTAGTTTAGCGGCTCGCCGTATTTTCCGAGGTCATTGTTTACGGGATCTTCCTTTTACTAGGAGCTGTGCTGAATTGTTGTATCCATTGCGTCGTGGCTTGCATATTTCACACTCAGAATAATGCACGAAACTCCGCTAAGCTTTGCCTTTGCTGGCAATGTTGATAACGGTTAATTTGTGAATGTCATTACTACTGTCAACTGACAACTCCTAGATCAAACTTTACTGCATACATTTGTCATTTTCACATCTTTCCAAATGTTCTTGTCATATAAATCGTCTGAAACCAGAATTTCATCAAAACATACGACTAGGCTCACGTGTTCTATAACCATTTTGGACGGATTGTTGTCTGGTCACGTGATGGATATGTAAATTACAATGATTATGTAAAAATATTTATGTACTTGAATACAATACAATATGTCATGAACTACCTAGCGTGTGTGACATCAGTTTGCAAGTCCCCATAATAAGCAAAACTTCTTGGCGGAGAATGCACAGGATTACGATCTTAATGAAAACAATGCGCCACGCAGTATTCCTTGTAGATGAAGCACGTGTGTTCGCAAACATTTATGTCATCGTTAATTTTCAGTTGGTTATCACACATCAACACGCAGTGTGCGAGGTCTTTGTCGCAGTGGTGCAGACATCCGCCATGGACTGTGTCCATATCTGAAACAGTACATATTGTGTCCATTACATTGTCACCATGACGTCACAATGCAAAAAGCAGAATACAACAAAAGAACACCCCCACCTTGACAAACAACACAACACAATATATGTATTCGTTATAGTATATATATATATATATATATATATATATATATATATATATATATATATATATATATCAGCGTAATCCAAATAGATTCACGCAACGTCATAAATACAACGCAACGTTATAGATATGATGTTGCGTATTAAGCGTATTGAATTCTCAGTTGCCATTTCCAATATAAAACGTACGTATTCGATTCTTCGGAATAGAGCAGACGACTGTGAAGAAGACCGCCACCAAAAGCGTCACCTGAAAGAAATTTAAGTGTGACGCCACAAAACTAATTTCATTACCTCAAGAGCGGTGAGAACGAGGCGAAATCCTGCAGAAAAATCACCAAACACTGCAAACATACCAAATGTATTCTTGTATAAGTGGTAGACTGCACAGTGATCACAAAGACAGCGCAATTTCTTTTGCGTATTCTCTTTATGACTTTCTGACCGAATCGCCATTTATTTAAACTCGCTCATTTCATATCCATAAAAAAATTCACATTTAATTGTAGCTATATCTAAGATCATTGTTGACATTTAAACATTGGTCCAACGTATTAACTCGTATGCAGTTGATGTTGATGTCTCCGTCGTCCACATCTTGACATAACT
Organism: Oasisia sp. SBJ-2009; assembly: GCA_964017155.1. Classification (NCBI taxonomy): domain Eukaryota; kingdom Metazoa; phylum Annelida; class Polychaeta; order Sabellida; family Siboglinidae; genus Oasisia; species Oasisia sp. SBJ-2009. The sequence continues at coordinate 20,902,062 of OZ024854.1, forward strand.
CGCAACAATCTTTGAATAATTACTATATGTGCCAAAGAAATTCGCAAGCAACTTACGATAGTATTGTTCATGTCGAGCGTGCTGGTTGTAATGGTGTAACAGCGCGGATTTCCACAATAGGTATTCTGGAGATATGAAAAGATAATTAATAATTTAACGTGCCATACATGTTTCACTTTGTTACGTGGACAAGGATGTATTAAAAGATACAATGCATCATAAGGACGTCTAAAATGATATGTTTAAAATTGGAGTAATTGCATGTCTAAACAGTAGAAGAAACGTTTCAACGTCACCATCTTCTGGTTTCGCCAACATGTTGATATCTTTTAATCATGCAGAATAAACGAGGTTACTTCAAAGAAATGTAATTGTCGTGGATAAGTATCGGTCATTCGTGACATGGGTTAATTTTTCAGTATCATTAGACTCAATGCGCGAACCTACCTCTTTGTCTTTTGTCAGCGTCTTCTAAGATGGACAAGTGCCTTCTGCGATATTTTGGTAGATTCTGCCACGTCGGTCCCGGCTACTCGTTAAATACTCTTCACGTCATATGTTTTTATTTACGAAGTCTCACACGTTGTTATTGTTTAGAAATAGGGCGCCGTGTGCAAATGATCGGCAGAGAAGGTATGGTTGTTGATATATTGACAGGACATACTTAGGGATCACCTCGACCCGATGACTATTCTTAGAACTAGTGGCTAGATGACATCGCGTTGCAGATTTGTTTTAAATAAATGGTTTGACTTGGCAGTGCAATAATACTTATTATTAACTATAATAAACAAAGAGTTTTTACTATATGTGCAGAATTCGCTTGTAATCAATGTATATCAAAGCCCTGAACACTGTACATAGCTTAGCATGCACGCAATATGGCGTAGCTTGAGGAGCGTCCACGCAAACTATTGGCTAAGCATCTGGGCGTATGTCACGGCTCACGTCGCTCTAGTCTAGCCAATGTCATCTCGATACTTGTCTCTTCACGTTGTTTATCAGTGTGCCAATATTGTGCCTGTAGTGAGTACTAGAGACAACATATTTCTTAGCCACGCATGTCGGGTTCAAACAGGTGAAATACCGCGTGTGTTGTGCATGGCATCATTTCCGTGCTGTTTGCATCGTAACATACTATTAAACGTAGACCTACACATAAACGATATTATACACAACAGAGCGACCCAAAGTTATTATTCTTATGAAACAACGGGAGCTTTGTCATGCATAACAAAATAGTTAGGACGGTTGTTGTGATATATAAAACAAATCTTATTCTGCCATGTCCCTTGAAATGTCAAACTCCACTTTTATGATAATTATTTGTCGTCTTGTGGATTATATTAATCAGTTCTCTTTATCAGCAAATAAGTTGATGCATGTCATTTTCTTGTGATATTTATAAATTTGGTTTTGTCACAGCTCAGATGTTTCAAAACATAACTCATTGTACTGTATTATGCAGCTCGGCGTGGAGGTAATTGTATATGGTTGATATATGGTGTGGAATTCCGAACTTGGACAATGTACTTATTTGGGTTTCTTTTAACGGTATGCTTTTTGGGTTATCACTGTTGATAAAATGAAATAGGTATTGATTGTATAGCTAAGCTATTGCAATTGTAAAGTTCTAAGTCAACATGTTTGTTTGAATCGGCTTGTTTTAATTAACTCTATCTACAACATGACGAAGTTTCATTCAATCTTAGCATTATAATTAAGACCCATGTGACATGGCCAAACGGGTAATACATCGCAAATTATTTGACTCGTGCAATGGTATTGATACAACAAAATATACAGTAGTGTTTTGATAATTATATGGATACTGCGATAATCGCAACAGAATAGTGCACATACGTAAAGCAATCTTAAAATGCTTCGTTCCAAAACATGGCACACAGACGGCACTACTTATTGGCTATGAGGTTGGCCCCAAAATGTTGACTTCCAGGCACACTCTACGGTCGAAGATTATTTGAAGTAGATCGCCAAATAAGAAATATTATAAATTAAAAAGGCTTACATAATGATAAGATCGATAGAGTTAATACAAAATTAATAAATGTGCAAGAGTTGCATGCTAGTAGCTTTTGTAGAATAGCATTGTTTTATATATATCATTTAAGTTGCAAGATATCGTCATTGGGACAGAATACGCCAATCGCTGAACTGGTAACAATAGTGTGTGTCTCATTTTTATCGCTCACTAACCCATATATATATATATATATATATATATATATATATATATATATATATATATATATATATATATATATATGTGTGTGTGTGCGTGCGTGCGTGCGTGCGTGCGTGCGTGCGTGTGTGTGTGTGTGTGTGTGTGTGTGTGTGTGTGTGTGTGTGTGTGTGTGTGTGTGATGATATTATTATTATTATTTTATCATTATTAATTTGTACATCGTGTATATTTAATTATGTTGCCAACACTTTCATAATGACGATTTTTACCCACAAGTGCAGATGTCCCCTCAAATACACGCAATATGTCATTATTTGTACAGGGTGCACGGTAAGCAATGTTGAGACCGTGCTTCATCTATAATATTAAACCGTAACATATGACTCAGATAGACATGCGCCACACACGTAGTATTTCATGTGTTCGTATCCGATGTACGTGGGTAAATAGATCTATTGTCTTTAAGACGCAATACAAATAAAGTACTGGAGTACTGGAAACAACAAGGATTAGTCATGACGAGGTGAGCCGTGGCATGTAGTCAGCATTGTTGACGGTGTTACTCAGACAGTTCCTTTGATATGTATTGATTACTAACACATTCTGCACAAAGTAAATATCCCTTGTTTGTTGTAGTAAGTAATACACTTATAATTGAAGTGTTATGGTTGCATAGCCAAAACAATTACATTTGTACCGTATTTAAAAAATTGTCTTCGCAATGACATCATCAAAACGTCAGTTCTAAGAATATTCATCGTGTCAAGGTGGTCGCAGGTATCACTTGTCAATGTCACATTTTCTCTTCTGCTCTTTGCACACAGCGCTCTATTTCTAATTAACAACGGCGTGTGAAACTTTGTAAATGAAAATATCTGCGAGAAAGAGTATGTAACCAGCTGCCTGAACTAATGTGTCAGAACACAATCGAGTTTTGCTGAAGTCATCTGCTCATCTCAGGCGAAGTGAGCGAATAGAGAATCATATAGACCTACACACAAACAGGTAGGTTGGCATTTTGAATCAAAGGGCAATGATATATAACTAATCATCTCAAATATGTGTACATATCATCGACAGTTCTTCCTTTTGAATGATTTCTGTAACATCTTCTGCAATATGCTAAATGTTACTGATCATAATATTATAATGTATTTAGATTTATTTATAACGTTCATGTTATTCTTTGAGATATATATATATATATATATATATATATATATATATATATATAGTGACCCAAAAGATGTACCAGAGATAACATCGAGAATATACTATTTTGGAGATACCTGCTAAGCTGTCAACTAACTGCTTATAAGAAAGGCGAATACCTACAGTGTAGAAGAACGCTAAGATTATGCTAATCCTCAAGAAGAGAAATAAGAAAAACCTCAAGAATTACAGTCCGATATGTCTACTGTCAAACATGTATAAAATACTCACGAAAAGCTAAAGAAGACACTGGACGAAAACCCAGCTACGAGAGCAAACTGAATTCAGAAACAGCTATTCAACGACAGACCACATCCACGTCATAAACCAACTAAAGGAGAAATGCCGAGAATATAATATCCCACTGTGCATCGCATTAGTCGACTACGGGAAAGTCATCGACTCAAGCACTATTGACCTCGCATTAAGAACAGGGGATAGAAGATGTGTACATCGAACTCCTGGAGAATATCTTCACCAACAGTTCGACGACAGTCCACCTACACAAAGAAAGCAACAAGATCAACAGTAAGAGAGGAGTACGACAGGGAGATACCATATCGCTCAAGCTGTTCACGGCAGCACTCGAAACCATATTCCGACGAATGACTTGGGAAATTAGCAGCTTGATAATAGACTGCGTATATTTGAGTCATCTTCGCATCGCCGACGACATTCTCATAAATATGTGTTAATACACCACATTAACTATAAGAAATGCTACAGGAATTAGCTGACGAAAGCTAGAAGTAGGGCCTGAAGATAAACAATTGTAAGACAAAAGTGATGATGGAAAACGACACACCAATAATATTGATATGTCATATAGCGTATGTCAGCAACACTCAGATCGAGAACGTTGAAAGCTACATCTACATGAGACAGAGAAACAGCACCGGAGACAACAACCAAGACAAGGAGATTCAAAGAAGACCGGATGGACAGTATTCGCCGAGCACCTCGACATCTTCAAGGGTAACATTGGAACATGCATGAAAAGACAAGTCTACAACTCATGCGTACGTTCAGCAATGAAATACGGCGCCGAAATATGGGCACTCACCACCCAAGTAAAGAACAAGCTAGTAGCCAAACAAAGATGGAAAGAAGTACGTTGAACATCACATACCGGGACAGAGAAATAAACATCTGGGTAAGAGAAAAGACAAAGGTCACAGACGTGATTGAACAAGTCTAAAGACGTAAGTGTGGAGCACGAAAATAGAATACGAGATAACCAATGGATTTTGTAAATAGGCAGATGTCGAAAATCCATGCTGAGGCCTTCGTACAACGTCCAGCGACACTATGGCTAACAATGATGATGATGATGATATATAATACACACACACAAACACTCACACACACACACACACACACACACACACACACACACACACACACACACACACACACACACACACACACACACACATCTATATATATATATATATATATATATATATATATATATATATATATATATATATATAAGTGACAAAATGTAACATGCATTCCAGAGTATATTATTACTATTGATTTTTTGTATTTCCAGTAAAGAACAGTAAAGCTGCATTACATAATAACACGCGGTGAGCAGAATCGACCAAGATCAACATGAAAACAAGTATGGTGAGTTATTTATGGGTGAAGCGTTCTGATTGAACGCGGTAATCGAACACTGAATTTACTTCTTTTCCTTCCCATTACTTACTAATATTCTCCTTCTGTATCTGTTGTCCGCGATGGTTGACTAAGCTTGTCCCTTCGCACCTGATTCCAGAAATCACGCGTCACTCGTGTTGTTCTGTTTCGTCTTCTTCCACAGCTCTTGTTCTGTTTGCTTCTTTTTAGTCAATCTTTCAATCTTTCCGCCAGACTCATTGTCAGGATGTATACTGCGTACCTGACTACTCTAACGAGCATATGCATTACTTCGCGCCAAACTCCTTCCAAGTTCCTTCAACATTCTCCAATTCTCTAGAGTTAGTTGCATATGCGTAGGACCCAGATGTATTCTGCTACTCTGTATGCACGGACTGGCACCGTGCACTGTCAAACACTTCCCCTTGGTTGATTCTTCCGTTTCTGGCACACTTCCACTTGATTCATTCAACCGTTCTGACTCACTGTTACATCCAACTGTACACTGCTGTTTGTTTGATTCCTTCAACAACTGTGCAGATTCCACATGTTTGTGTTTCATATAGCACGAACATGCCAGACGGTTTTGCACGAAACGAGTTTGTGACGTCACATTTCTAATTGTTTCAGGTGGCGCTCCTGGCGGCGACATTCGGCGCAGTCGTCTACTCGGTTCCGACAAATCTAAAAGGTAAGTTCTAAGCCATGTATAACATGTAAGATAAATAATACGATATTTGTTAAATTGGGAAAGCTATATCTACGCGCACCATGGTCGCTGCTAGTACCAGGGTCGCTTCCAGTATCAGAGTCGCTACCAGTATCATCTTTCACTATTTTGAAAAAACGTCAGCCAGTAAAACCGTCAACGAGTTGGGATTCCTACCAGTCGTGTACCCGTCTTCAAATTATTTGCCCTAGTCCCACGGCTGACGCAGTAGCGACTGGCGAAGTCAATTGCTATAATTTCATTGTTCGATTCCGTTCACATCCACGTTTAGCGGGGACGATCAGCCAGTCGTACAATGGCGCAGCGCAACAAGATTGCAAGGACTTAAATATACTTGATTACCTCATCAGTGTCATTAAGCAAGTCTTCAAGGTTCTTAAAGTAAACATCACATATGCATGTGTGTGCGTGAGTGTGAGTGAGAGAGAGAGAGAGTGTGTGTGTGTGTGTGTGTGTGTGTGTGTGTGTGTGTGTGTGTGTGTGTGTGTGTGTGTGTGTCTGCGAGCGCGTGTGTGCTTGCATGCCTGTGTGAGTACGATTTTTTGCATCCCTGCGAGTAAGCCTATAAGCGTGTGCTTTGTGAGTATTTGACTGTACGTGAATGTTTGTGGTTACAAACGTGGGGGTGGGGTGGGCGAGAGAGCATTTCTGTATTTATGCGAGCGCGTGTGTACATGTACCTGTATGACCTCTTGTGTAGACATTTGTGTTAACGCTTACACGTTATGTGTTAGTTACACATCCAACGTGAACTGTTTCAGATGTGGAGACAGAGTACCGCGGATGCGTGCACCAATGTGACAAAGACCTCGCCTACTGCATCTTGACGTGTGACAACCAGCTAAAAGTTAGCAATGACGTAAACGTTTGCGAGCACACATGCTACACGTACAAAGAATATTGCAATGTGCACTGTTTTCATTGACAGTTGCATCACAGACTTCCTTCGACAAGATGTCTGCCTGCTTCTCAAGGAGACTCGCAATACAATAAATAATATATCCTAATATAATATATGCTTTGTACTTTTAATGTGATGTTTTTTTGTTAAATGGACAATAAAGTCTTTTGAATCTTGAATAACGTGTAGTTATTTGTCCTATAAAATAAAATAATAAAAACCCTGTCTTGCTTGTTGAGTCATATGTATTACCTGTTTCTGCTTACTAAACCGCATCCGTTAAAAGGAATAGAATGGAATATTTTCTTAATAATATGACATCAGAAGTTACAGTTCCGATAGATAGAGCGGTTGGACTCGAGATAAGACAGTGGATATCTAGCCTTTGTCCCTTCTCGCTGTTCCACCCTCAATGTCAATCGTGTTCTTGAATGTAAATATTGCCTTATTATGTATCCTTGTTCTCGTCCACCAGGGGCGCTGCTGAATACACCATTCTCCGTACCCCCATCCGAGAACACCTTGATAAACGTTGAAAAATATCGTTCGCATGCAAGTTCGGTGGTGTTTGGGATATATATAGATCATGCGGGGAGCGGTGGTCGCGCGATAGAGCGCCGGACTGTCAATCGAGGGAACGATGGTTTAATCCCACCTACCGCCGTTTCGAAACTAAGGTAATTTCGTTCACCCCACACTAAAAGCCGGTGTTCCCCTCTATCTGGTGTCTATGCCAGGGGAAGTAAAAGATCCCACACAGGGGGTAAATGTGTAACTTGTAGTGGACTCACTAATTCTATAGAAAAACAACTCCTGCTTTAGCCCAAGTTTGGGCTTTTTGGAGGAAACCACCTGAGACCTGAACTACCCAACACTCCAGAGTGTAGTGGTAACGCCACCTCGCGGAGTATTCACAGTCGCTTCTTGAACGCCGTGTATAATAGTCCGAACATTATTAGGACTGTGGGCAAGAATTGGTGAAATACTTGTAATGCATAACACTATTTCACAACTGTACACATAAAATGAACATGGTTAAAGCAAAATTAACTCGTCTGGGCCCGTATTCTCGAAGAAAATTACATCGTACTTAAGAATTTTCGTAAATATAGCGGATTCTTACTTGGCTGCGAAACTTCGTAAGTTCTTATTCTCGAAAGAGTTAAGAATTTTCGCAGGAAAGAATTTCGTTTCTTATGTACGAAAATCTCGCGAGGTTTCGTTTGCGTTGCAACTGGCACGATTACTGATTTTTGGGATGTTTTGCCGTTTTAGTTCTGCTCACGTGTTCTGGCGGTGAATGAAAAAAGAACAACACGGATAATTATGCAAAGAAAAGTCGTGATTAGTCAGTGTAGCTGCGATACATAACACAATGAAGCTGACCCACTGAGAAATATTCATGCACAGGAAATAACGGGCACAAGCGAAGCATTTGATTGTAATTTAAAGAAACAACGCAAGCCAGGACACACCCGGGCCCGGCTGTCACACGTCATAGTGTTGAGTTGCCATTCACTCATTAATGTCAAGGTTTACAGTTGCAGTGATTAAGAATTTGCTGCTACGCGACGACTAACTACGTTAACATATATACTGCCTACAGGTCAGTGTGAGTACAGTTATGAGATACAACGTATGTGATGTCGGTTATTATAATTATGCAGACTAAGTCTGAGATCAAGGCTAAGCGATAAATGCAAGATTTATTATTTAATAAGAAGACTAATCACTGAGTGAGTCAGTGACTCAATGTAATTTGTATCGCCAGGACTAGCAGTTAGATGTCGCAATGTCTGGAACAACGGTTCTATGTACACAGGGACAATTATGACACAGGTATGCCTAATAGGGTTTCCACGTGACCTTGTAAATTATGTTTTAGTATTTCGTAACTTACGAAGTTTCGACGCTATTTTTTTTACAAGAAAATGGCGTTACGAAATTCCTTAGTCGTTTGAGTATACCGTAGTGGTAGTCCCAAATTCGGCCGGTTCCAGATTCGGCTAAACGCGTACCCCGCATGCGCGATTCCGCTTCTATCTGCTCTGACGTAATGTTGAAGACCTACGTCACGCCCGGGCCGAGTTTTTTCAAAACGCTTACCGCGCATGCATTTTTATAAAAAAAAGGGTTGCGAATATTTTGCATATTGGAATACTTGATGTATTACTAACGGAAACTATGTTATTATAAAGCCGAATCTGGGCCTAGCCTATTCTGGGACCACCACACCGGCCCTGCGCGTCAAGTGTTCAAACAGCATACTACAAGATGGGTGATATCAGGTGTTCAGATAGGTTTATACACTTGAAGTGATTGACATGTGTAAATTTAAATCTACTCAAATGTGTACTTAACAACAGGTAGCCATATAGCTATTTCTCGCATTGTCAACTCCAGTTGCATATCTACGAAGTGGTCGACGTTGCACTATACAAAAAGGTATGCCGTACGTACTTAAAGGTACTCAATCCACTCGTTTGGTAATCGCCAAACCGGTTCTTTTATTACCAGATGTGTAATGTGTTAATAGTTTAACTAGTATGCAGAGTCAGTTAATTTTTAAAATGCGTACTTGTCATTTTATAATTGTAAAAAAAGAATCGCCGTTACACCGGGTATAACTGGCGAAATAATCAGCAGCTGCCGACGCCCTGTGCTGTTTGGGTCACGTGTTTTATGCGAGATCGACTTACTACGGCACCACAATAACAAATCGCACGTGCTTTGGCGCGAGATTGCAAGTCAACTCAAAGGCAGTGATTCTTCTATGAAGGTACGCATTAAGTGCATTAACGCAGTCAGCAACAAGAGCGAGTAGTCGGGGGATAATTGACTCTTGTGAACGTTGACTCGACGCGGATTCTCTAACTTGTAAGATTATAATAAATATAAGTCTGACAGTGTCACTGTCGTGACACTGTCACTGACAAGGCAAGCCAGTTTGAGTTGACAGTCACCATCGATATCGCTCAGGCTCAGCATCACAATCTGTGTTGATATGTACCGGTATTGTATTTGATTACGCAGGATCTTGTTAATAAACTTAGTAATTGCGAAAGTACATATCCAGAGAGAATAGATGACGTGAGGGACGAAATAAAAATAAAATTGACATGGGGGACTGGTAATACTAATAATAGGCTCTTGTCGGTCGGGCAAGAAACGTTGTATTTTTAGGGGGAGCATCCGTTGTCTCGTGTAACAGAACGTCAAACGGAGAATTATATTATATTTCACAATTATTAAAACAGTGTTTTGCGACTCACATTTCAGTACTATTACTGAATGTTGTTGATTTCTATTATATGTTATGCAAAGTAATTTAAATTTTTATAACAGCGATGATTGATGGTGATGATTTTTTTCAATAAAATATAAACATGAAAATAAAATGTTAATTCAGTAGGTGTACATTATATCATGCAACTATTACATATAACATTCTTTAACTTGTTTCCATTGTAGTCAATGCCTGGCTGTAGTCTATGTACCTGGTACCTATCAACTCACACGTGCCAGCTGTTTTCAAATATTTATCTAAATTTTCATCACAGCAGTATCTGAATGCATAATAATATTATATTCGAATTATAATATTGCTACAGGCCACACTACAATACAAAAGTGAGACAAGTCAGAGGAGAGGCTAAGATTAAGGCAGTCACATGGGTATGGCAGATGCAGGGAGGATATGTAGTCTGCGGGAGGCTCATATCTGATCAATCCAGGTAATTTAAACAGCTGTTTTCAAATATTTATCAACATTTTCATCACAGCAGTATATGAATGCATAATATATAGGTCATAATACAATGCAAAAGTGAGACAAGGCAGATGAGAGGCTAATATTAAGACAGCCAGGGCATTGGTATGGCAGATGCATTGATGATACGTAGTCTGCGGGAGGCTCACATCTGATCAATCCAGGTAATTTAAACATTTTAACAATCAACAATGTATAAATTATCAAAATATTTTAATATATCCATTTAAATATACATTTGTTTTCATTAACATATTATCTTGAACATGGAAAATTAGAATAACCTTTGCTCTTGTATAATGCATATTATACCCAGTGTGTCAACACAGACATTAATGCACATACACTGTGTGAGTCTTGGGGCATGGCGACATAGATCAATTTTTAAAATTACCTTCAAAATGGTGCATTTTGAAGGATGTTTTAACTTATTCCCTGGGAAATAGACAGGAAACAAATGCACAGCTACAAGTGTAAACATGTTTATAGCAAGAAATACCTATGAGGTGGCCATCCTGGCATATTTTGTGCAAAATGGCTTAGAAAAACACTGAGGTAGTCCACCTCACTCATCATATAGCAGGGGAAATACTGAAGCGATGACTCAAGAAATCAATAATACAGTTTTGAAGAAGGTAGACATACATATTATGAATGCTTGAATATTTTCTGAGGGAATGTGCTGTTGGCATCACAATAACCTTATTTTGGCATTTCCAACATTTGCGTTGACCAGACAACCTCACATATTCATGTTTGACATAAAATGTCAAAAATGAATATGTGTACACCATGTAGTAGTTATTGCATGGCATCATCATTTACTCCCAACTCCACTGTTTACTGAAATTGAATACATGCTTTTCTTTACAGGTCAACAAGAAACTGAACAATGCTTACTACCACTAGTTCAACAAGTTACAGGACAGTTGTATTTGTGGACAGGACTATACAGCTATGCGCCGTGCAAGATGCTCCATATTAAATGTCAAGTATTCGAATGTCGACCAGAAGTGATCCCAGTTGTACTGTGTGTTGCATTGTGACAGACTCCGCAGTACTAGTTGTGTGTACACTGGCTTCCATGCCGGTCAGGTACCCTGACTGACTAGAATGTAGAATGCAGAGTGCTTGACATGCGAATATGGTGACGCCTGACTAGCTTTGCAGTTGGTGATGGAACGGTGGCTGCCATGGTCTGTCAAATATGGCATGAGCCTTTGGTCAACCTCTTTCGACACTGTAAGACAGGTTCGAAATTCTTTGGTGAACAACATCAGTTTGGATATCGATGACATTGTGTGAGTTCACTCTCTTTGATGATACTGCATACCAGTTTCCTGGCATTTTGCTGTACATCCACATCCACATCTGCCTATACAAGAAACAAAGTGACAATTAGCTCTGACATGTATTATATTTTATATGTGACGACATACATAGCCAAAGTCAATATCATGGTAATAATTCAGAGATGGAGTGAGTACAATACAAATGTACTCGAGTACGAGTATGATTACTTTGAACATGCATGAGTATGAGTACTCCGAAAACAAATATACTCGAGTAAGATTACTTTAGAATGTACTCGAGTACGAGTACGATTACTTTAGAATGTAATCATGATTACTGGTACTTTCACGATTCCTTTAATGAATATCCTGTTTCTACCGTAAAGGCGACCTCCAAGGAATCAGGTGTCATTCATTTTATGTTGCTGTGCCAATATCTAGTGTTCTAACTGATTACTGCTAACTGCTATCCACTGTCCAGATGTTATTATTATTATAAATCATCAGATGACTTTATCATGTGTTGAATGAACCATTTAATACTGGATTGATGCTCAAGATGTCCATATATCATGATACTACAAACTAAAGGTATCATACTCATAGTGATACTGTAGCAAATAGCATACAAGTGTTATAATGAGTGTCAATTTAGTGGTGGTTCAATTATGTCAATGAAGTATCAAGAGGAACATATTAAACTTCTGAATCAAATACAAATATGATGCATTTAAAAATTTCAAATGTCCCCTTTTAAATGTCAAATACACATGATCAAATATAAATTATACAATAACAACATTTCAAATCCCAGGGATCATATTAGCAATAATATCCAATTCAAATATGTCATATATCAGATGAGATAAACAGAATAGTTGGGGATTTAGACAGGTTTACACTTTACACTTACTTAAACATAATGGATAGAGATTTAGCAGCTAACTGCCCAGTCATTCACTGAAAGAGCAAACAGTACAATTGGGCTGTGGCATGGCTTCTAAAATTACAAAACAAGATGTTAGGGGACGCTTATCTCATGCAGTGCTTCCCTGGGACTGTCACAATATAACTTGTCCTTTGTACTAAGCAGGAGGGTGAGGAGATGTGGCTTCTCTGGGAAGAGAAGGTATTAATTAGGGAAATCTGACTGAATATTTATTTAACTTTTATTATTGAATATTTATTTAACTGAAATGCTCAACAGTAATAGAAAATGAATACCTTGATTATTATTACATTTATTAGATTACTTCTAATATTGCTATTTTTATCTGTCTAATATATTTGTTTGCAACTGTTCATATGAAAAATATGTAATCGTGAGAAGTAATCGTGAGTACGATTACATTGGTAATGTACTCGAGTACGATTACTTGCCTTCATACTCAAGTACTCGTACTCAAAAAGTACTCGTACTCAAATACGAGTACACGAGTACGATTACTCCATCTCTGGGTAATATAATTGTTTTATTCATGTTATAAAATTTGCATGCCCACATGTTATATATACATTACTCAGACCTGTTATATTGAACATGTCTACTAATGTGGGAAACATTCTGCCACACTGAAATTAATATGTGAAAATACTAATTGTACAAAAGAAAAGTATTCACCACTGGTACTCTTCATAGAATTGAGTAGCATATAGCAATTGCACATGTAACTCTCAGTCACATGGCAAGGACCCTGACTAGTTTACCCATTTTTTATGTGTAAAGATGCAAAGCATTAAATACATTTAAAAACAAGTTATTTTATATCTACTGATTTTTTAAACAAAGTATAATCTAGTTACTTTATTTAATATATTTATTATTTATAAAGCACAATATCCAACATGGTCACAAAGTGCTGTGCATATTTGTTATGTACATAATGTTATTATATGTACATAGTATGTATATGTTATCTATTTACAGCATGTTTCTGTAACAATTGTGTGTGTGTTATGTTTGCTAAAGCTAATGTCTTCCCTGTGAAAGGCATAATTTGAAAGCCTAATGAATGGGATTAATGTTTTTGAACTAATTAGTATTTGATATACCATGTGCTGGATGCTCGATGAAACGAATATTTATAAAAGTAACTGTTTTTTACATTTACCTTTAGAACACGTTTTCAACTTTGTCCTAATTTTGTTATTGTTGCTTTGCTTGTTATCTGATGAAATAAATAAATATATCAAGTGCAGTGATTGTACCTGTAGTTATACTTATATTGTGATTGCCATTAATTTGTAGTTAATTTCATGAAATAGTTTTGATAAAATGTTTTTACTTTATGATGTCTTTACTTATATACAATTTAACAAGTACACCCACCCATCAACACAGACAAATAAAATATCACACAGAGGGGCAGATTCAGAAATCGTCTCGAGGGCACAAAAACCTACTGGCCTTTGAACCAAATTGTGTGGTTTACATATTTGTTGATACCGCATAGCTTCATTTTCCACTGTCTCATCTGGAGTAGTGATATCGGAAAATGCCACAACTTATTATTATCACTTAAACTGGGTCATATTTCAAACAATATTGAGGCACATTAGCATTGACCTATTATAAAAAGTTCCTAGGAATACCAAATTCTTACAGTGTAGGAGGCACATCCACAGGACCCCAGGACCCTTGGATTCACATATGACATACATGATACATCCGTACAATTTATATAAAAGTTTTGTTGAGAGAGTAAATTAATGTATATTACAACACTCATTTACCTGAGATGAAGAGCTTTTCTGCATGCCCTATGGTGATGACACCTCAAGTTCTGAAAATTTGACACATTTAAATTTTAATGTACTTGAAAAACTTGCAATGTTATGAACGATCACCTCCCAGGCTTCCAAATGCAAGTTATACACCCTGTATCTTGTTATTTTATTACATTAATGTTACTAATAAATTAAAATAATATGTATATACCTATATTTTTATGTATTAAATGATCATAAAATTTTGCTTAGTGTATTAAATTATTATTATAAATGTATTAAATATTGTCATTATGAATATGTATAACGCAGGCCTAAGTATAACTGTTACGGATCACTTATAATGCATTTACATTATGCCTAGCTACTATTAGGCTAATTAAGCCTAGTTAATTAATCTTAGCCTTAGGACTACCATATGCGACATAAACATTACATAGTTACAGTATTATAATAAATCACTGACATGTCATAGTCATATAGGCCATAGTCTATGCCTGGTGTAGTCATACTCATAGGCATAGCATAGCCATATACCTTCAACCTTGGCTTGCTATTTTGTCGTACCATGGGCCTAGCTGTCATTGCCATTGGCTGAATAAGCGCCAAGGTTGAAGGTAAATAATAACATAAATTTAATAAAAACAACAAAAATATCAATGACGTATATACTCATACGCCTAAATATATACGTGATTATAGCTGAGCAATTCGTAATTACTAACCTATTTGGAAGAACATCTGTGCGAACGCTGCATGTGGACTGTGTCTGGATTGTCCCTCGCTCGCCTCGCTGTTCGCTGTCCCTCGCCGCCGGCCAACGGTGCCCGTAGCTTGCAAAGGGCACTTTCACTGTTCTGAAGGCGAAGTCATTCTGTTCACTGCTTAGTTGCATATTCTTTCCCAATCATGCGTCGATGCTGTCTTTGTCTGCTTAATTTGCCGTGTTGATGGCATATAAATATAATTCGTGCCTACACTCGATCGCCGTTTCTAAACGTAAACAACTCGACAGGGTGAAGCCGTCAATCTCGCCCAAGCCTCGTTCGCGTGAAGACTAAAGCGTATTCCGCTCAAAGCTCCATTTCCATAGTTACGTTTCGTATAGAGTTTCGACCGGGTTCGATCGAAACGAAAATCGAAATAGTTCCTATTTATTTAATTTATTTCAGAAAAAAAGAAGTAACATGCATGCATAAACCAACTAAGCAATCATTAAGGAGTATTTGATACATCCGCTTTTTGTGAAATTACTAATAATCGCTAGGAGCAAACGATTTTTACGGGAATGAGTGGATTGAGTATCTTTAACCAGTGGTGGCCCAGTGTAAGAATACCATGTATTCAACCAACAGGCCTCGACATAACACTGTCACTGTATATGTGTTTCAAAATTATCTAATATACACATATAAGAAACTCGAAAACATTGTATTAATGCTGATAATCCATTACATAACCAATACATGTTATGATCAAGCAGTTTATCAAACGACAATTTAAAAACGTAATTTGTTGCTATGTGTGAATCTGTAAAACAGGTATAAGCATTAACCGTTGCGCATGAATTTTATAAACTGTATAACGTATTTTATGTACACTTATTCCTCACTCGTATGACTACGAAGACGCTGGTGTAGCAGCAAAGAGGACGGGAATCGTGTTTAGTCCTTTGGCCGTATCTCATCTGACTGCATCCGGGCGTGGAAGAGGCACTGACATAATTTATACATATTGACGATAAATACACTTGTTATGAATAATTATTGATTGACTGTATATTAAAGTACTTTGTCAGGTATGTGTATATATGTGCAAACTTGTTTTCCATGACGAAATATATTTGCCGTTGTAAAGTAGGCTATCGTTGTAGACAAACCTCCTGTCGGATTCTTCTGTAGTTTCTGAAAACAATTATTTTACCAAGAACATAGCCCTGGATCATTTCTTAACATACATCTGTCGCAACACTCGTGTAACAGTGCAACTACTTGTAACTACGTACCACTCCAAGTTTGTGCTTTGTAACTCCAACATTAGTTTTAAATATTTAACAATATTGCCATCTAGATAATCAACTCAAATTATTTAATGTGACATTGTAAAGGTAATAACCTGAAAATGTATACACATATAGCAGCATATGTCTACATGATACAGTCCAAATGTGGGTATTCTAGCCTACATAAAATGTCTGTATCCATAGCGTTTGTATAGCTAATCTTTAAGTGCATTTTTAAGTACAGGACTTAATTTCGTGTTAGGAGAATGAGCAAAAACAATTGACTTTTCAAGTGCATATAACTTAATTCTCACTCGGTCGATGGCCGAGTGAGAATTAAGTTATAAAGCTAAGAAGAATATAGAACAGGTTTCACGGTAAAATGCAAAAAATCAACCAATATCAGCTATCCGAATATAGAACAGGTTTCGCGGTAAAATGCAAAATCAACCAATCAGAATCACAATGTCAAAGATTTTATTCAAAGCGGCATGTTGCTACTACGATTGTCTACCTGACCCGATACGCGATGGCCATTGGACGATATCCATTTCCGTTCCGTTTGTCTTCTGCGAAGATCGCTTGGTTTGGATTGTTTACGTAGTGGATTTGCCATTGATTTGTTGTTTTATAGCAGTATTGTAACAGTCCGCGCTTTTATGTGGATTGCTATTGAATCACTATATTGTTGACAACCGGTTGTAACAACGAACTTGAGTTGGCTCGGCTGTTGAATCGAAATTTTGGGCGTCGTTCCGAGCTGTCACTCACTGATGACAAGGCAGGCTTAGCCTTAGCCTAAGGCTTAGCACTTAGGCTTAGTCTTAGATCGTTTCCTAAACGATTATTTGTTGCAAAGTGAATCAAGGGATGACGAGGAATCGTCGGAATCCGAAATAATAGAAGAAGAGAGCGAGGATAATTGCGAGTTGCGAGTCACTGACGCAACGGCGGCACTTAAAAAAGCAGATACCCACCTGGTAGTGATTGTTGTTGACACTTAGAGCTCGACTATGACTGAATTCGCCAAAGAAATAACTTGAAAATGTATACACAATCAACAGAATATGTCTACATAACACAGTCCAAATTTGAGTACTCTAGCCGACAAGTGCCCATATCCG
>OZ024854.1:20919868-20932368 GCA_964017155.1 Oasisia sp. SBJ-2009
CATATCCGTGGTTTTTGTATAGCTAATATTTAAGTGCGCTTTTCTCAGATTTTACTTTTTCAACAAAACAATGTTCAAACTAAGATATATTCGCCAATTTTTTAGACATCATAATGTATAATACATAAAATGAAAGGCAATTCTCTTGGCTTTCTTATGGTATAAATATCTCAAATTTGCTTTTTGACGACATGTGACTGATATTGTGGGAATGCCTCACACACACACACACACATATATATATATATATATATATATATATATATATATATATATACACCGTCGTATATAATAGTATATATATATATATATATATATATATATATATATATATATATATATATATACTTCGAATAGCAATAATGAGACATTGATGCTATGTACAAACATCACACACATATATAACGCAAGCCACATTATAGTGATGACAAAAAACGTTATCCAAATGTACACATTCCGATAATAGGCTACTTAGCTACGCGTTTTTAATCTTCCAAAATAAATTATATACTTGTTGACTTCGGGACTTATTATTTTAGATCGATAGAATAATATTGTATTTAGCAGAATGGAAACGTTTAGCATATATTTATTTAATACTAACTTGTTATTTGTTGCTTTCAGGTACACAAAGTGCAACGATGAGAATCAATTTGGTGAGCGTCACTGAGTGATATTGGGAACTGTGTCTGTATGGTGGGTTTGTCTGCCAAAATATAATTTAAGTAATAAATGTAGCTTTAATCGAGCTCGTGCATAGGTATGTTTATGTCCATGGAAGGTATTATTATGTGTATATAGTTGATTTGCATATCTGGAATCAACCGCCAAGAATCATTGACTAAATATTGCGATAAAACTGCTAAATGGCATAGAGATCGAAGTTTCCTTTTCTGATATAGGAATTTGACAAATTATCGGGTATAAAATGATATATACTTGCTAGACACATCAATTATAGTGTGATTGGAAGTTTCTCAGAGAAGCCGAGATGCTATTCAACTGAACAGGTATGCCAAGCATTAAAGTGTAAAGCGCTATGAACAATTATGATGATCGGATATTGCACTATATAAGAACTTACCTTTACTTGTTACCTTATTAATTTGCATAAGAGCAACTGCGTCAAAACAGTGCATGACATAACAGTAGTGTTATTATCTATGCAATAAACGTTGTTATTTTATTTTCTGATTGTTATCTTATGATGCATGATTCAACGTACTGGAATTTCGTTTGCATTTTAACATGACCTGTTCGTGTTTTTACTGTTTCTATAGCAACAAACGAGTAAAACGAATTTGATTTGACACTTGATACTGAATTTTAGTTGTTAATGAGAATTACGTATATATTATACATACAATACGATTCAGTCCACTCTATATATCTATACAAACGAAAACCAATGGCATATTTATTAGTACAATAAAATATCCGGTAAGTGTTCCAATGTGTTTGATGTTTTCAGTTGGCATGCCTACTTCTGTCCTTTACGCTCGCCGCATGGGCGGCAGTACTGACTCCAAAAGGTACGTCTACGTAAACTCACTACGGCCTACATCCTACATCCGCGTATAGGCGTGTGCATGTGCGTATACAGACTTGCACATACACGCCCGCTCACACACACGCACACTCACATAAACACAAAACACATTCGTTGATACCGAGAAACTCGCTCTTATATTAAGGTTATCTTTGAAGAATCCCATATTTGGTTATGTATTACAAACTCATAATAAATGGTGACCACTGAACATTCAGTTCCTGAAGAAGGTCGCCGATGGCGGTTGAAACGTCGAAGTGAGTAGAAATTATTAGTAGTGTAATCAGAAATTGTACTTGCATAATAAATTGGTTCTGCTAATACGGCCGCCTCACTATTCAGCCCCTGTTAGCCCCTCTCCCGAGGGTGACTTTAACAGTGACGTCATTATATATGTCCGCTCGAGAACGTGCTCTTGTGTGTTGTTTCAGATGTGTCAGTGGGTCAAGTGTTATGCGTTAGCCTGTGTCAGGAGACCAGCGCCGAGTGTTGTTTAGACTGCCTATTCGAAAACAGAGACAGTTTCAGAAACGATGGAAGCAAAGGCAAATTGGTAGTCGACATTTGTTTTGACATGTGCTATATAAATAGCGACGAATGTATGATTGATTGTTTCAACTAAGTATTGGTCGTCGTCCGGTGACACATCAGAGCTTAATATACCGAGAGAGGGTGACATGGTTTTGTATATCCACCGTAATTAGTCCATTAACATGTCACTAAATATGTCAATATAACTACGTTAGATATTATTTAACATGACTATAAAATGTAATCATCATATTTATGTCTCAAACGCCATCACTAGCAGTTTCTTGTAACATGATCAATTAATTTAATAAACGTTATCTGAAACGAATTGTGCTGTGCCTCCAGCGTGTAGTTATCCCGCAACATTGACTTGGTCCATCGCTAGCGTAGTTCAAAGAGAAAAGGACTAACCAAAAAGGTTATTATATCGTATTCATGCTGTATGCCCCAATACTCGATCTCTCTCTCTCTCTCTCTTCTTCTCTCTCTCCGTTTCTTTCTCTCAATCAATCAATTAATCAATCAATCGATCACTCTATCTATCTATCAATCAATATATCTATGTATCTATCTATCTATCTACCTATCCATCTATCTATCGTCAGTGTTCCGCCCAAAACATTGTGCAAGGTAAGCCTTTATTCTTACAACTGCATCTCTTGGTGTTACGGGGGGGGGGGGGGGGGGGGGGTCAGCTTTGCAGTCACATCTGATCATTTTCAAAATGTAGTCTGGGGCAGGTTTTGTGTCGTCTGGTAAACCAATCGGACTCAGTGATTTATTGTCTGTGTCCATCTTCCAACCAAATTCTTCTGGTTTCAGCTGCCTAGGGTCAATATTGATTGTACGCCACAACACTGTCTGGAAATGGGCCCTCTTCACAATTTCTATGAATGCCTCCCTCGTTGGTGGAAGAGAAGCCAAGTTTGGAGAAGACGAATGGCCTTTGCCATTCTTTTTTCCCCATACAAGAATCTTAGTGTGTGACATGTCTTTGTTGTCCTTCATGCCACAACACGCTGAAATAAAACGAGTGGCTTGATCTATCACTTGCTGGAGGGGTGCTTCCACATTGCCAATTGCTGATAAGTCACATCCTTCTTTCAGGTGTTTGATTAATCTGCCTTTGCCAATGCCAAGGTAACATGCCACTGTGTCGCATCCTGACATAGCATGCGCAGGTAGAAGGTTCGTCACAATTTCCTAATGCTTTGCCTGTGTCAACTTAATGTCTAATATCGCCCTTTCTTTGCTTGGGGATTCCAAAGATTCAAAGACATGTACTTGCGTCTTGGGTGTATGCATGCTCTGATGAGTTTTGCTGGGGTTGTAGGTTCATTGATGGCTGAAAGCGGGCTATCTGATATCCTTTCCAAAGTGTTTGGAGGGGTTCCAAAGATGTTGAGTGGTAAGAAGTTCCCACAAAATGTACGTGCCCTTCGGATGATGGCAGAGGAGGTAGTTCGTGGCCTGTTCATGGATCATCGTTTTGAGAATACTGAAGACCTGATGAAAGCCTTGGATCAGATTGCTAGTGAGAGCAGGACAGTGAAACTGTGGGTTGAGATCTTGGTGAAGCCTGTATTGCTGATGATGACATGTGTTAGGGCGGAATGCGAGGGTGACTGGCTTCTTCACCTAGCTACATTTAAAAAGATGCCTCCATACTCCTTCGCTGCCGGTCATGTAAACTATGAATGGTATGGCTTGTACTACTTGCGTTCCACGGAGAAACTTCCCCTCACGTAGAAAGACTTTTTCTAAATGGGCAACATGTGACACGACACATTCAGGGCATATGGAAAGGTCTGTGGAGTGACCAGTTCATAGAATCCACATTTATGAGGTACGGCCACAGTGTTGGCGGAATAATAGCAATCACGCTAAAGTCGAAAGCATTGAAGATATGGGCGCTAAGCCGTCATATTTGCTGCAAGATAGAGTCTGACATGGGGGAGATGGAAGAGGAGGAGACAGGTGCCACCAGGGTTCAACTGTATCACAAAGAAGAGGCCAAGGCAAGGATACAAGCGGATGCGAAGGACAGCAGATGGTTCTGTTGCAGAATTCATCGTTAATGTCAAGAAACGGATAGCTTCATACCTGACCAACAGTGATGTCTACCTCATCTTTGACAGATACCATGAGTACATCATCAAGTCCACTACGCGAGATGGCAGAGAGACCGGAATTACTAGGAAACATAATCTGCTACGGACAACAAAGTTGCATGCACAGAAGGTTGTCTTGTCTTCTGTTGAAAACAAGAAACAGCTGATCCGGATCCTATGTGAAGAGCTTACAGAAGACAGGCTTTTTCATCTGCGGAGTACGGGAAACCACAAGTTGGTTGTCAGAGGGGAGGATCCTTGCCCCATCGAAGTCCAAAATGAAGAGCGAAGGATCCGGTACGATCTGAAAACACACCAGGAAGAGGCTGACATCATCATTGTCCAACAAGTCTTGAAGTGTGTCGGAGAGGCACAATCAATCTCAGTGATTTCAGACGATACTGATGTTTTTGTTTTGCTACTGCATCACTACGAAATAGCAGGACTGGAAGTGTCACTGACTATAGAATCTCCAAGGAAAGAAAGGACTGGACATCAAGTCGACACAGGCAAAGCATAAGGAAACTACCTACCCAAAATATACAGTAGTGTTTTGATAATTATAAGGATACTGCGATATGCACATACGTAAAGCAATCTTAAAATGCTTCGTTCCAAAACATGGCACACAGACGGAACTACTTATTGGCTATGGGGTTGGCCCCAAAATGTTGACTCCCATGCACACTCTACGGTCGAAGATTATTTGAGGTAGATCGCCAAATAAGAAATATTATAAATTAAAAAGGCTTACATAATGATAAGATCGATAGAGTTAATACAAATTAAATAAATGTGCAAGAGTTGCATGCTAGTAGCTTTTTTAGAATAGCATTGTTTTAGATATATCATTTAAGTTGCAAGATATCATCATTGGGACAGAATATGCCAATCGCTGAACTGGTAAAAATAGTGTGTGTCTCATTTTTGTCGCTCACTAACCCATATATATATATATGTGTGTGTGTGTGTGTGTGGGTAAAAATCGTCATTATGAAAGTGTTGGCAACATAATCAAGTATACATGATGTACAAATTAATAATGATAAAATAATAATAATAATAATATCATCACACACACATACACACACTTACACACACGCACGCACGCACGCACACACACACACACACATATATATATATATCTACATATATATATATGTAGATATATATGTGTGTGTGTTTGTGTGCGTGCGTGCGTGCGTGCGTGCGTGCGTGTGTGTAAGTGTGTGTGTGTGTGATGATATTATTATTATTTTATCATTATTAATTTGTACATCATGTATATTTGATTATGTTGCCAACACTTTCATAATGACGATTTTTACCCACAAGTGCAGATGTTCCCTCAAATACACGCAATATGTAATTATTTGTACAGGGTGCACGGTAAGCAATGTTGAAACCGTGCTTCATCTATAATATTAAACCGTAACATATGACTCAGATAGACATGCGCCACACACGTAGTATTTCATGTGTTCGTACCCGATGTACGTGGGTAAATAGATCTATTGTCTTTAAGACGCAATACAAATAAAGTACTGGAGTACTGGAAACAACAAGGATTAGTCATGAAGACGTGAGCCGCGGCATATAGCCAGCATTGTTGACGGTGTTACTCAGACAGTTCCTTTGATATGCATTGATTACTAACACATTCTGCACAAAGTAAATATCCCTTGTTTGTTGTAGTAAGTAATACACTTATAATTGAAGTGTTATGGTTGCATAGCCCAAACAATTTCATTTGTACCGTACTTAAAAAAAGGTGTCACTTGTCAATGTCACATTTTCTCTTCTGCCCTTTGCACACGGCGCTCTATTTCTAATTAACAACGGCGTGTGAAACTTTGTAAATGAAAACATCTGCGAGAAAGAGTATTTAACCAGCTGCCTGAACTAATGTGTCAGAGCACAACTGAGTTTTGCTGAAGTCATCTGCTCATCTCAGGCGAAGTGAGCGAATAGAGAATCATATAGACCTACACACAAACAGGTAGGTTGGCATTTTGAATCAAAGGGCAATGATATATAACTAATCATCTCAAATATGTGTACATATCATCGACAGTTATTCCTTTTGAATGATTTCTGTAACATCTTCTGCAATATGCTAAATGTTACTGATAATAATATTATAATGTATTTACATTTATTTATAACATTCATGTTATTCTTTGAGAGAGATATATATATATATATACACTATCTTGATTCACTATACGACAGTGACCCAAAAGATGTACCAGAGATAACATCGAGAATATACTATTTTGGAGATACCTGCTAAGCTGTCAACTAACTGCTTATAAGAAAGGCGAATACCTACAGTGTAGAAGAACGCTAAGATTATGCTAATCCTCAAGAAGAGAAATAAGAAAGACCTCAAGAATTACAGTCCGATATGTCTACTATCAAACATGTATAAAATACTCACGAAAAGCTAAAGAAGACACTGGACGAAAAACCAGCTACGAGAGCAAACTGAATTCAGAAACAGCTATTCAACGACAGACCACATCCACGTCATAAACCAACTAAGGGAGAAATGCCGAGAATATAATATCCCACTGTGCATCGCATTAGTCGACTACGGGAAAGTCATCGACTCAAGCAATATTGACCTCGCATTAAGAACAGGGGATAGAAGATGTGTACGTCGAACTCCTGGAGAATATCTTCACCAACAGTTCGACGACAGTCCACCTACACAAAGAAAGCAACAAGATCAACAGTAAGAGAGGAGTACGACAGAGAGATACCATATCGCCCAAGCTGTTCACGGCAGCACTCGAAACCATATTCCGACGAATGACTTGGGAAATTAGCAGCTTGATAATAGACTGCGTATATTTGAGTCATCTTCGCTTCTCCGACGACATTCTCATAAATATGTGTTAATACACCACATATGCTACAGGAATTAGCTGACGAAAGCTAGAAGTAGGGCCTGAAGATAAACAATTGTAAGACAAAAGTGATGATGGAAAACGACACACCAATAATATTGATATGTCATATAGCGTATGTCAGCAACACTCAGATCAAGAACGTTGAAACCTACATCTACATGAGACAGAGAAACAGCACCGGAGACAACAACCAAGACAAGGAGATTCAAAGAAGACCGGATGGACAGTATTCGCCGAGCACCTCGACATCTTCAAGGGTAACATTGGAACATGCATGAAAAGACAAGTCTACAACTCATGCGTACGTCCAGCAATGAAATACGGCGCCGAAATATGGGCACTCACCACCCAAGTAAAGAACAAGCTAGTAGCCAAACAAAGATGGAAAGAAGTACGTTGAACATCACATACCGGGACAGAGAAATAAACATCTGGGTAAGAGAAAAGACAAAGGTCACAGACGTGATTGAACAAGTCTAAAGACGTAAGTGTGGAGCACGAAAATAGAATACGAGATAACCAATGGATTTGGTAAATAGGCAGATGTCGAAAATCCATGCTGAGGCCTTCGTACAACGTCCAGCGACACTATGGCTAACAATGATGATGATGATGATATATAATACACATACACACACAAACACTCACTCACACACAAACACACACACACACACACACACAAACACACATATATATATATATATATATATATATATATATATATATATATATATATATATATATATATATATATATATGACAAAATGTAACATGCATTCCAGAGTATATTATTACTATTGATTTTTTGTATTTCCAGTAAAGAACAGTAAAGCTGCATTACATAATAACACGCGGTGAGTAGAATCGACCAAGATCAACATGAAAACAAATATGGTGAGTTATTTATGGGTGGAGCGTTCTGATTGAACGCGGTAATCGAACACTGAATTTACTTCTTTTCCTTCCAATTACTTACTAATATTTTCCTTCTGTATCTGTTGTCCGCGATGGTTGACTAAGCTTGTCCCTTCGCACCTGATTCCAGAAATCACGCGTCACTCGTGTTGTTCTGTTTCGTCTTCTTCCACAGCTCTTGTTCTGTTTGCTTCTTTTTAGTCAATCTTTCAATCTTGCCGCCAGACTCATTGTCAGGATGTATACTGCGTACCTGACTACTCTAACGAGCATATGCATTACTTCGCGCCAAACTCCTTCCAAATTCCTTCAACATTCTCCAATTCTCTAGAGTTAGTTGCATATGCGTAGGACCCAGATGTATTCTGCTACTCTGTATGCACCGACTGGCACCGTGCAACTGTCAAACACTTCCCCTTGGTTGATTCTTCCGTTTCTGTCACACTTCCACTTGATTCATTCAACCGTTCTGACTCACTGTTACATCCAACTGTACACTGCTGTTTGTTTGATTCCTTCAACAACTGTGCAGATTCCACATTTTTCTGTTTCATATAGCACGAACATGCCAGACGGTTTTGCACGAAACGAGTTTGTGACGTCACATTTCCAATTGTTTCAGGTGGCGCTCCGGGCGGCGACATTCGGCGCAGTCGTCTACTCGGTTCCGACAAATCTAAAAGGTAAGTTCTAAGCCATGTATAACATGTAAGATTAATAATACGATATTCGTTAAATTGGGAAAGCTATATCTACGCGCACCATGGTCGCTGCTAGTACCAGGGTCGCTGCCAGTATCAGAGTCGCTACCAGTATCATCTTTCACTATTTTGAAAAAACGTCAGCCAGTAAAACCGTCAACGAGTTGGGATTCCTACCAGTCGTGTACCCGTATTCAAATTATTTGCCCTAGTCCCACGGCTGACGCAGTAGCGACTGGCGAAGTCAATTGCTATAATTTCATTGTTCGATTCCGTTCACATCCACGTTTTGCGGGGACGATCAGCCAGTCGTACAATGGCGCAGCGCAACAAGATTGCGAGGACTTAAATATACTTGATTACCTCATCAGTGTCATTAAGCAAGTCTTCAAGGTTCTTAAAGTAAACATCACAAATGCATGTGTGTGCGTGAGTGTGAGTGTGAGAGAGAGAGAGAGTGTGTGTGTGTGTGTGTGTGTGTGTGGGTGTGTGGGTGTGTGGGTGTGTGGGTGTGTGTGTGTGTGTGTGTGTGTGTGTGTGTGTGTGTGTGTGTGTGTGTGTGCGAGCGCGTGTGTGCTTGCATGCCTGTGTGAGTACGATTTTTTGCATCCCTGCGAGTAAGCCTATAAGCGTGTGCTTTGTGAGTATTTGACTGTACGTGAATGTTTGTGGTTACAAACGTGGGGGTGGGGTGGGCGAGAGAGCATTTCTGTATTTATGCGAGCGCGTGTGTATATGTACCTGTAGGACCTCTTGTGTAGACATTTGTGTTAACGCTTACACGTTATGTGTTAGTTACACATCCAACGTGAACTGTTTCAGATGTGGAGACAGAGTACCGCGGATGCGTGCACCAATGTGACAAAGACCTCGCCTACTGCATCTTGACGTGTGACAACCAGCTAAAAGTTAGCAATGACGTAAACGTTTGCGAGCACACATGCTACACGTACAAAGAATATTGCAATGTGCAATGTTTTTATTGACAGTTGCATCACAGACTTCCTTCGACAAGATGTATGCCTGCTTCTCAAGGAGATTCGCAATACAATAAATAATATATCCTAATATAATATATGCTTTGTACTTTTAATGTGATGTTTGTTTGTTAAATGGACAATAAAGTCTTTTGAATCTTGAATAACGTGTAGTTATTTTTCCTATAAAATAAAATAATAAAAAACACTGTCTTGCTTGTTGAGTCATATGTATTACCTGTTTCTGCTTACTAAACCGCATCCGTTAAAAGGAATAGAATGGAATATTTTTTTAATAATATGACATCAGAAGTTACAGTTCCGATAGATAGAGCGGTTGGACTCGAGATAAGACAGTGGATATCTAGCCTTTGTCCCTTCTCGCTGTTCCGCCCTGAATGTCAATCGTGTTCTTGAATGTAAATATTGCCTTATTATGTATCCTTGTTCTCGTCCACCAGGGGCGCTGCTGAATACACCATTCTCCGTACCCCCATCCGAGATCACCTTGATAAACGTTGAATAATATCGTTCGCATGCAAGTTCGGTGGTGTTTGGGATATATATAGATCATGTGGGGAGAGGTGGTCGCGCGATAGAGCGCCGGACTGTCAATCGAGGGAACGATGGTTTAATCCCACCTACCGCCGTTTCGAAACTAAGGTAATTTCGTTCACCCCACACTAAAAGCCGGTGTTCCCCTCTATCTGGTGTCTATGCCAGGGGAAGTAAAAGATCCCACACAGGGGGTAAATGTGTAACTTGTAGTGGACCCACTAATTCTATAGAAGAACAACTCCTGCTTTAGCCCAAGTTTGGGCTTTTTGGAGGAAACCACCTGATACCTGAACTACCCAACACTCCAGAGTGTAGTGGTGACGCCACCTCGCGGAGTATTCACAGTCGCTTCTTGAACGCCGTGTATAATAGTTCGAACATTATTAGGACTGTGGGCAAGAATTGGTGAAATGCTTGTAATGCATAACACTATTTCACAACTGTACACATAAAATGAACATTGTTAAAGCAAAATTAACTCGTCTGGGCCCGTATTCTCGAAGAAAATTACATCGTACTTAAGAATTTTCGAAAATATAGCGGATTCTTACTTGGCTGCGAAACTTCGTAAGTTCTTATTCTCGAAAGAGTTAAGAATTTTCGCAGGAAAGAATTTTGTTTCTTACGTACGAAAATCTCGCGAGGTTTCGTTTGCGTTGCAACTGGCACGATTACTGATTTTTGGAATGTTTTGCCGTTTTAGTTCTGCTCACGTGTTCTGGCGGTGAATGAAAAAAGAACATCAGGGATAATTATGCAAGGAAAAGTCGTGATTAGTCAGTGTAGCTGCGATACATAACACAATGAAGCTGACCCACTGAGAAATATTCAAGCACAGAAAATAACGGGCACAAGCGAAGCATTTGATTTTAATTTAAAGAAACAACGCAAGCCAGGACACACCTGGGCCCGGCTGTCACACGTCATAATGTTGAGTTGACATTCACTCATTAATGTCAAGGTTTACAGTTGCAGTGATTAAGAATTTGCTGCTACGCGACGACTAACTACGTTAACATATATACTGCCTACTGGTCAGTGTGAGTACAGTTATGAGATTATGTATGTGATGTCGGTTATTATGCAGACTAAGTCTGAGATCAAGGCTAATCGATAAATGCGAGATTTATTATTTAATAAGAAGACTAATCATTGAGTCAGTGACTCAATGTAATTTGTATCGCCAGGACTAGCAGTTAGAGGTCGCAATGTCTGGAACAACGGTTCTATGTACACAGGGACAATTATGACACAGGTATGCCTAATAGGGTTTCCACGTGACCTTGTAAATTATGTTTTAGTATTTCGTAACTTACGAAGTTTCGACGCTATTTTTTTACAAGAAAATGGCGTTACGAAATTCCTTAGTCGTTTGAGTATACCGTTGTGGTAGTCCCAAATTCGGCCGGTTCCAGATTCGGCTAAACGCGTACCCCGCATGCGCGCGCAAGCGCAATTCCGCTTCTATCTGCTCTGACGTAATGTTGAAGACCTACGTCACGCCCGGGCCGAGTTTTCTCAAAACGCTTACCGCGCATGCATTTTTTATAAAAAAAAAAGTTGCGAATATTTTGCATATTGGAATACTTGATGTATTACTAACGGAAACTATGTTATTATAAAGCCGAATCTGGGCCTAGCCTATTCTGGGACCACCACACCGGCTCTGCGCGTCAAGTGTTCAAACAGCATACTACAAGATGGGTGATATCAGTTGTTCAGATACGTTTATACACTTGAAGTGATTGACATGTGTAAATTTAAATCTACTCAAATGTGTACTTAA
The DNA here is from genome assembly GCA_964017155.1 of Oasisia sp. SBJ-2009. Taxonomy (NCBI): domain Eukaryota; kingdom Metazoa; phylum Annelida; class Polychaeta; order Sabellida; family Siboglinidae; genus Oasisia; species Oasisia sp. SBJ-2009. The sequence goes on from OZ024854.1 coordinate 20,931,912, forward strand.
CAACAGGTAGCCATATAGCTATTTCTCGCATTGTCAACTCCAGTTGCATATCTACGAAGTGGTCGACGTTGCACTATACAAAAAGGTATGCCGTACGTACTTAACCAGTGGTGGCCCAGTGTAAGAATACCATGTATTCAACCAACAGGCCTCGACATAACACTGTATATGTGTTTCAAAATTACCTAATATACACATATAAGGAACTCGAAAACATTGTATTAATGCTGATAATCCATTACATAACCAATACATGTTATGATCAAGCAGTTTATCAAACGACAATTTAAAAACGTAATTTGTTGCTATGTGTGAATCTGTAAAACAGGTATAAGCATTAACCGTTGCGCATGAATTTTATAAACTGTACAATGTATTTTATGTACACTTATTCCTCACTCGTATGACTACGAAGACGCTGGTGTAGCAGCAAAGAGGACGGGAATCGTGTTTAGTC
>OZ024854.1:20937368-20942368 GCA_964017155.1 Oasisia sp. SBJ-2009
ACCGGAATGATGGCGAATGTTAGTGTTGGAGGGGAAGTCTCGGAATCGTTCAGTGTCACAAATGGGGTCAAGCAAGGATGTGTACTGGCCCCCACGCTGTTCTCCATCTTCCTATCAGCAATGCTCGATGATGCTTTCCGAGACATGGGGGATGGCGTCTACATACAGTCCAGACAGAGCGCTGACCTATTCAATGTCGCACACTTCAGAGCGAAGACCAAGACTACTCGGATACTGATGAGAGAGCTGCTATTCGCAGATGACAGTGCACTGGTTGCACACTCTGCTGAAGAGATGCAGAATATAGTGGATGCTTTCTCCAATGCGTCAAAGACGTTTGGCCTGAAGATTAACATCAAGAAGACCGAGGTGCTGTACCAACCCAACTCTACAAGAACCCGAGAGGAGGATATCATGGTTGATGGAAACAAGTTGAACTCTGTTCTGGAATTCACCTACCTGGGAAGCACTATATCAAGTGATGGATCTATTGACGATGAAATACAGAAGAGGATGGCCAAGGCTAGTGCATCTTTCGGCCGACTACGCCAGAGACTCTGGAACAACCACCATGTGTCCATGCGGGTTAAAGGCAAGATATACCGTGCAATCGTGCTGTCCACCCTCCACCCTGGATGTCACCAGACAGGCTACCAAAGCAGGTTCTCTACTCCCAACTGTCTTCTGCTCAGAGAAAGAGAGGGCGCCCTCGTCTCCGGTTCAAGGATACCATCAAGAGAAACCTGAAGCTGAGAGACATAAAGATCGACTCCTGGACATCACTCTCACAGCAGAGAGATAAATGGAGAGCAACAGTCAAGTGATGGAAGCAGTCTTTGTCGCTTCGCGACCGACAGCATGATGACGTAATTTATCAAACTTTATTTTTAATAAGATAATTTATTTCGCAAGAATATACGCTGAATGCTTGAACAAATAAAACAATTACAGTTGAGAATTAACTTGAGAAATGTCCGAAACGTACGGAATTCCTCGCATCGTCAATCCCACTTGCGTGTCTACGAATACGTTGTAATTGCACTAGACATAAAGCCCCGGCACTGTTGGCGTCTAAATGAAGTTTCATTATTTTACATTTCTTTGGTCATCGATGTTTTCGTAAAATCTGCTTTCTACTGGAAAGGGTTATTTAGTTAGTCATTTGCTCACATCTTCTCTTATTGCACCCGGGATTGGACTGACATTGGCAAGGTAAATATACATTTAAGGGCCGCGTTTTGCCGTTGTTGGCGAGATACATCCACTAATGTTTCCACTGACTTATTTTATGTAGTTTGTAAAAAAAAAGCATGTTGTCATCGACATAGTCTTTGATCATTTTATGAAAACACGTTGGTCGAAATTCTTGTGCAAAAAGTTACTACAATATGTATAGACATTAATGAAAAGTGGAAGTATCTAAGTCAGTGTTGTGCAACAGCTCCAAAAGTACATGTTTAGGATACACATGGAGCAGTCATGACGAATATTGTGACATGTCGCTTGTATTAGCGACACACTTCCACTTAAAAACATGTAATAGATATAAACAACCCAAAAAACAAACAAACACACAAACAAACACACACACACACACACATATATATATATATTTATTTATATATATATATATATATATATATATATATATATATATATATATATATATATATATATATATATATATATATATATATAGATATATATATATTACACACTCATGTTTATTTTATTTTCATTTTTCTCTTAGACATTCTCTCTCTGTCTCTCTCTGCTTCTCTCTATTGGTCTGTCAGTCTCTCTCTGGTATGTCTGTCTTTCTCCCTCTATCTCTATGTCTGTCTCCCTATCTCTGCCTGTCTGCTTCTATCTCACTGTCTCATTTTTTCCTCGCGCGCGCGCTCTCCCTCTCTCTCTCTCTGTCGCTGTCTGTCTGTCTGTCTCTCCCTCTCTCTCTCTCTCTCTCTCTCTCTCTCTCTCTCTCTCTCTCTCTCTTACTGAATCTCTCTCTTTCTCTGTCTTTACTGAATCTCTCTCTTTCTCTGTCTCTCTTTCTCTCTCTCTTCCTCCCTCCCTCTCACGTTAAGACCGGCGGTCATGGTTTGATGTTCTGGTCACCATATTTCAGATGGCATTAATACTGCTGGTCATAGCGACAGCTGCTCGTACCGACTCCGATACAACCACCGAGAAAAAGAAATTCACAGGTAGCAATCCGCGTCTTCTTTCTGTCTCTTGTCGTTGCGTTCCCCGGTGATCTGTGCTTAGCTTCAGGAATACAAACACATGTGACACATCGACATACTTAGAGTACTTTCAGCCCTTAAAGTACATTACTACTGTTCTACCATTGTTGCCATACCAAATTGTTATCATCCATCATTGATGCCGAAACGATTTATAATGCGATGATTCCAAGTAAGCTTTTGATACACAGCTGTCTGCTAACGAACAGTTATGCAGACACAAATTATAATATAAATGAGCTATATGATTGTTTTATTACAAACACAATATGAAACATTTCACCAACATATAGCAGCTGCATGTCAAGCGCACACTGCTATTGTTGTAATGTGAACATGATCAGGTTGTGCTTGTACGCCATGTTGCAGCGTTTGAGCTCAATCTCCGCGAGTGTCTGCAAGTGTGTGCCAGAAACAACACCTACTGTCACATTGAATGCGTCATTGAAGTGAAGGAAGGGGATGACCAGTTCAACTGCACACAAAACTGTCACATAAGCAACATTCATTGTTTAATGGAGTGTCCGGAATGAAACCACAAACACTACTGTGTATTCGCGCAAAGCGACGGCAATGTTTAGTGTCATTGCATAGTTTTTCCAGATGGATCATCCAAAACTGGCTTCTTTAGATATATGTTTGAAGCGCCATACACAGTAAGACTGCGTATATTTCTTTTCGCAGATTTGATGAGTTCACCAGTTACAACAGCAACGGCGGCAACAAATTTAGTAGTTAGCTATCATAGATTGAGATATTGTTTACGTCGGAACGCGTGTCTGGAGTCGTACATCATTGTATGTTCGACGTCCGATCGAGATTATACCATCATTTTATAATTTGATAACAGCCGTATGTAAATTATCTTATTAAAAATAAAATTTGATAAATTACGTAATATAACATTTATCTTTAGTAATATGTTGTCAGAATTAAAACATAACATATTTTACATTTCCTGATATATGTTTTAAATATATCACACAATATATGTCATACTCTTTGATAACATTAACACAAGCACCAGGACGGATAGATAGTTGCACGTTGACAGAACACGCCCTTTTAAACTAACAGTGTACATACGAGCATCAACGAAGCGTACATATATACATGGCGAAATTAATTAAAGATGGCATTTTAAAACGTATGTTTTTTAATGTCGACACTAGGTATTACAATCACAAGTAAATGTGACTAACGTCTCCACTTTGGAAATGGACCACAACTTAAGTGTGGTGATCCGCAGCTACTTAAGTTACAAAAGCGGCTGATTCCTACTGGAGTTGTCACGCTGGTATTTCGAGATTCCGCTTAATTCCCAAGATCGTAGAGAAGGCGACACCAGTGCATATTCAGAACGCCCTTGATCAAGTGACACGTCAGACATACCGCTTACGACCGAGCACTTAGCGTGTAGAGCATCGTTTCTTATCTTGAACAAATTCGTTCATGCTACATTGCACCAGTTCATTCAATATTATGGTATTCATCGGATTACAGACACTGGTGGAAGCACATGCACTGCGTAATAGGGTAACTTTGCTGAACACGCCCAGGATAAATCTCGGTTGTGATAGGATGAATCAGATGATTAATGCAACGTTTTAGTAGAAATGTTAGAAAAGGGTTAACAGATGTTGGAATAGGGTTAACCTCACATGATCTATTTAGACTCTAGAAGTATAGTACGAATTTCACTAGTAGCCTGGTAGTAGGTGTTAATCATTCCAGTATATTGCCAAAAAACGGTTGCTCAGCAACATGACAATCAACATCATTAATGACAAAACGTGATCAAATGTTAGCAATCGTATCTGTGAAAGTATTTTGAAAACATATTGCATAATGTATCCAATGAGTAGGGATCAGGCAGTGCTTTAGGTTTGTCCCGATGGAGCATAGAGTTGTATGGATTTCCACTATTGTCGCAAATTTTCAGAATGCGTTGAAAAGAAATCTATATAATAGTCAGATTTTGTCTTTGACAATATATGATTGCATATGTGTAATTGTTAATTATAACGGTACCGATCTAATGGGGAACGCATTCGTTGCCAAATTCGTTCAAGTTTTCATCGACGACGTTTAGCCTGTAATATTTCTAATGACGTCCAAGGTGTTGGTGGACGAAGTTTTGTACTTTTTGTTTGTTTTGGGGCTTGTTAGGCCTGCAATGTGGATTGTGGGTATGTGGGTGTACGCGTGTATGCGAGCGAGTGTTTATACAATACACGTAAGTTAAGGTAGGCTGCTGTAAGCGAGACGTCATAATGAAAATGACGTCACGAATTGTGACGTCAGCCAGAGGCGTCTTCTTTAAATATAACAAATATCTTACTTTTCAACGCATTATGCTTATTATGAGATCGTACGAACCTTTCAGAAGTTGGATATTGCGTAGATTAATTACCATGATGTTAGATAAGACAACAATTTAATTATTAAACGTCTTCTGCCGTATTTCGGAGTTGCTTGGATATGCTAACGCCAATGATGTTCCGTTATTTATCATGATTATGATTATTATTATTATCATTACCGTATTACGCTTATGACGATGATAATTATGAAGATGGTGATGATTGTGATGATAACGCTGATAATGTTGATTATTATTATTATTGTTATTAATATTATTATACTAAGCCCTTTGAAGAGTGTCCACCATTTGAACATAAAATAGACGAGTAGAGCATAGCACCTGAGGTAAATTAGTGTAGCTGACAAACTGACGTCGAAGTTAACACACTA
>OZ024854.1:20947368-20969868 GCA_964017155.1 Oasisia sp. SBJ-2009
TATATTGTGTTTAATATCCACTACATAGGATTGTCGTCTACGTGTGTACATAATATTCCAAATGATGCCTAACTATTGATTTCTACTGGTGTATTGTAACTGTGCGCCTATCGAGTCTGCACATAATTTAATATTCATCAGTATGACCTGCTTAACATTTGTGTGATTCGTTCATCAATTTTATTTAGATGATTAAGTATAATTGTATTTAATATACGTGATTCAATTCGAAATGCGAGAAACGTTGTTTTATGGTTTACACCCTTCACTGCGAATATCCCAATTGTGTACTGTTACGCAAAGTACACTGTTTAGAAAATGTCGTTGCAAATCAGCAGCAACGGACACTGTAAGTAGTTTACCAAGCTCATCTACAATGCTATCTAACATGTGTGCACTGGAGCTACTGTTAAGACAAGAGTGTCACAGGTGTTCGTATGCGTGTGCCCCGACGTGATGATGTACCAACTGAAGCAGGTACTTGAAGTATTGTCGACGATGTGACATCATCTCTACTTCTGCAATCAACACAAGAGGAACGCGACAACCAGGTGACTTTTCGCAGTTATATATTATGAAAATGTTGTATCATGAATACATTTATGATGTATAGTGGTTATTATATTTCGTTTCTGATTACATCTCTTGCTGATGCTAAAATGAAGACATATATTAAGGGAATAATCATCATTGGTTAATGCGGCGATACATAGGATGTCAGCCACTTGAGGTTGTTCTGATCGTCGAGCAACATTCACTTGCCGTGTTTGTGCCTGTTATATGGCGGCACACAAACCACAACAAATGTCGCCGTAACTCTCTATGGACTCGTATGAACGCTTAACGTTGCTCGAGAAATAAAACAAATTGAATGTTTCACACGCGGATATTAAAAATGCAATGTCAACAAGCAATACCTGAAAGCCCCTATTGCAACATCACTGAAGCAGGCTACACTAACCGCGAAACCATTTCATGTTTGGCATGCTTAAAGTGAAAAAAAAGGCTACAGTTTAGTGTTATGCACCTAAAAGAGTTTACACTAGCTAATCATTTGCATCTACAATCCAATTTTTCACCTTAGTGGTTACCTCAGAAAGTGGTCTTAAAGTGGGAAAATCTAGCTAAATCACCGACACCATGAACCGGCCCATCTTGGATCTTGCAACCAATCAGAACCCAGCAGTTTGGAAAAGTAATACGTCAGAGAGTCGTCTGCTGGTTCTGCTGTCATAACAGAGAGCCAAGCGGTACGCTAAAAGTTGCCTTACGTCGGTTTACAACGAAATCGCGACATCAATATGCCACACTGTTCCTCAAACGCTTATAGTAATAGTACAGTGAAAGACAGTATCAGTAAGATGTCTTCTTGTTAACCTATGAATCGAGCAGAACTGAAACAGTGGTTCGGTGGATTCGTTTGGACAGTCACAGACACAGTCACAGCGCGGATCCTAGACGACCCGATTTGATTGACCTAACCATCAAAACGACCACCAACAGCCGCCAAACTTCTCCTCACATATCTTACATACATATGCATACACTACGTTATGTAATAAAATTTCTTACATTCCTCTGACGAAGAAAATTCACACACAAAAACGCGCAGACCTCGAGTACAACTTGTTCGGCCGCTCAGCGGTACCGTAAAATCGCTTTTAAAAGCTTTACACAAAATACCGCTAGACGCCACGTTTCTGACTGCTAATATTTAATTGTTTTACTTCACACAAGCGAAATAGTTTAATTACTTATAAATAATATAATAATTACTTATTATCATCACTGATTTGCAGGAAATTATAAGTTTTATTATTTTTATATTGATATTTTATTTTTATAATTGTTCATATATGTTTCTAGTATATTTATGTTTTTTTCTTCTGGTGTGTATTTGTTGTTTAGCATTTTAATGTATGTAAAACGCCATGAACAAGTTTAAATTGGATGTGGCGCTATATTAAATAAACAAACAATTGTTTTTATTATAATATATTTTATTTATGTAGCGCCACATCCATAATTGTTTGTGGCGCTTCACAAAATAATGCTATTAAAAATACAATAAAGAGAAAACTACCCACAGATAATATTATATAAAAATAAATAATGAAAATACATGTTTCTATATCATTAACTAAGCTGACCTATCAGTCATAAATAAACATACAAATTACATAACAACAATTGAAATAAATGAATATAAAAGTATGGTTAATAGTAATAAATAATTAAAGTAGTAAAATAAGTACGACGTAATAATAATTTTCATTCAGCACATACACAACCATTATGCATAAGAACATATTACTGAAGCTATTTGTTCTACTCATGAATGACATTTCCACCATCAGATATGTAATAATTATTATTTTTGAACAAGACACTTTATTAATTATCGGAACAATAAATCTCTAAAATGTAAAAAGGAATATGAATATATGGGAAATATTATGGTGGTAGAAAAAGAAGGATTTAAAAACAGTAATATTAACATGTTATTGTTTTAGTTATTATTGTTAAAACATCGCTTATGTAATATAAGCTTGCATGCTCGCAGTACACGCGGGATGTTTATAGAAATATTGATAAAATAAACAATGTGACTTCATTGAAAAACACGTAATTTCCTTTTTCTTTTATAACTAATAGGCAATTTTGGATAATTATGCAGACACATGTATTTTTAATATTTATTTTTAAATATTACCTGTGGGTAGCATTCTTATTATTGCATATACTTTAATAACAGTATGTTGAATAGAAGAGAAGAGAATTGTGGATTTGGCGCTATATAAAAAAAATTAATAAACTAATAAAATTATATATTTGTATATTAAATTGTTATTTTTTATCAACTCTATTAGACCCATATCACCAAAGCGTTGCCTTAGTTTGCCGTTTAACATTTTCTGCAGATCATAGTGATGCAGCTAATTATTATTATATTATTTATAATTAATTAAACTAATTCGCGCGTGCGAATGCAGTAAGGTTAATAAATATTCGCGCGCCATCTAGCGGTATTTTGTGTAAAGCTAACTTATAATAGCGAGTTTACGGTAGTCGAAGTTGTCGAGTTGCCGTTCGCCAAGATTTGCGTTTCTGTTGTGAATTTTCTTCGTTAGACGAATACAAGTGATTTTTTTGTAATGTAGTGTATGTATATGTATGTAAGAAATGTGGGGAGAAGTTTGGCGGCTGTTGGCGGTCGTTTTCGTGGTTAGGTTAGAAAGTAACAGATAATAATATGCATGCACAGTTCACGCCGACCAAGAAGACTCTCTGACGTCATTTTGTTTCTAAAATGGCGTAGTCTGTAGACTTTCTATGTCTATGTGTTTTACATTTTTTTCCTGGTAAACCACTGACGTTAAAAATATGATTGTTGTTGGAAGTTGTTACTTTTTATTAACTCTGTTAATCCCATATGATCCAAACATTAACTTTGTTTTCCCTTTAATATTTCCACTTTCAATGAACTGAGCAACGAATGTCATGGAAATAATGTATCACTTGAATTGAATTGAATCACATTGCCTTAATGCTGGTATTGGAAAGCGTAACCTCTCATTAATGTTGCTATAGAATCAGTCTGCGCAGCGCTACATTCGAGAAGGTGTATAAATATTTAAACCGCATGATAAATCAACACAGCAATCCGACAGCCGATATTCACACGATATATTAGATATCGGTTAATGCGGCGAGACGTGTGAATTTCAGCTGTCGGACTGTTGTGTTTTGATTTCATCAGTGCGTTTTATAATATATATATATATATATATATATATATATATATATATATATATATATATATATATATATATACCGTCGTATGTAATAGTATATATATATATATATATATATATATATATATATATATATATATATATATATATATATATATATATATATATATATATATACTTCGAATAGCAATAATAAGACATTGATGCTATGTACAAACATCACACACATATATAACGCAAGCCACATTATAGTGATGACAAAAACCGTTATCCAAATGTACACATTCCGATAATAGGCTACTTAGCTACGCGTTTTTAATCTTCCAAAATAAATGATATACTTGTTAACCTCGGGACTTATTATTTTAGATCGATAGAATAATGTTGTATTTAGCAGAATGGAAACGTTTGGCATATATTTATTTAATACTAACTTGTTATTTGTTGCTTTCAGGTACACAAAGTGCAACGATGAGAATCAATTTGGTGAGCGTCACTGAGTGATATTGGGAACTGTGTCTGTATGGTGGGTTTGTCTGCCAAAATATAATCTAAGTAATAAATGTAGCTTTAATCGAGCTCGTGCATAGGTATGTTTATGTCCATGGAAGGTATTATTATGTGTATATAGTTGATTTGCATATCTGGAATCAACCGCCAAGAATCATTGACTAAATATTGCGATAAAACTGCTAAATGGCATAGAGATCGAAGTTTCCTTTTCTGATATAGGAATTTGACAAATTATCGGGTATATGTATACTTGCTAGACACATCAATTATAGTGTGATGGGAAGTTTCTCAGAGAAGCCGAGATGCTATTCCACTGAACAGGTCTGCCAAGCATTAAAGTGTAAAGCGCTATGAACAATTATGATGATCGGATGTTGCACTATATAAGAACTTACCTTTACTTGTTACCTTATTAATTTGCATAAGAGCAACTGCGACAAAACATTGCATGACATAACAGTAGTGTTATTATCTATGCAATAAACGTTGTTATTTTATTTTCTGGTTGTTATCTTATGATGCATGATTCAACGTACTGAAATTTCGTTTGCATCAACATGACCTGTCCGTTTTTTACTGTTTCTATAGCAACAAACGAGTAAAACGAATTTGATTTGACACTTGATATTGAATTTTAGTTGTTAATGAGAATTATGTCATCATCATGCTGTCGGTCGCGAAGCGACAAAGACTGCTTCCATCACTTGACTCTTGCTCTCCATTTGTCTCTCTGCTGTGAGAGTGATGTCCAGGAGTCGATCTTTATGTCTCTCAGCTTCAGGTTTCTCTTAATGGTATCTTTGAACCGGAGACGAGGGCGCCCTCTCTTTCTGTGACCAGAAGACAGTTGGGAGTAGAGAACCTGCTTCGGTAGCCTGTCTGATGACATCCTCATGAGGCGTCCAGGCCACCGGAGATTCTTTCTGATCAGAAGATCTTCCATAGATGGCAGCCCTGTCCGTTCGAGTATTTCCTTGTTTGTCACTTTGTCCATCCAGGTTATCCTCAAGATCGAACGCAGATGTCGCATCATGAAGGCATGCAGCTTTTTCACCTGTCGTCTGTACACTGTCCAGGCCTCGGCTCCGTATAGGAGGGTGGACAGCACAATTGCACGGTATATCTTGCCTTTAACCCGCATGGACACATGGTGGTTGTTCCAGAGTCTCTGGCGTAGTCGGCCGAAAGATGCACTAGCCTTGGCCATCCTCCTCTGTATTTCATCGTCAATGCATCCGTCACTTGATATAGTGTTTCCGAGGTAGGTGAATTCCATAACAGAGTTCAGCTTGTTTCCATCAACCATGATATCCTCCTCTCGGGTTCAAGTAGAGTTGGGTTGGTACAGCACCTCGGTCTTCTTGATGTTAATCTTCAGGCCGAACTTCTTTGACGCATTGGAAAAAGCATCCACTATATTCTACATCTCTTCAGCAGAGTGTGCAACCAGTGCACTGTCATCTGCGAATAGCAGCTCTCTCATCAGTATCCGAGTAGTCTTGGTCTTCGCTCTGAAGTGTGCGACGTTGAATAGGTCAGCGCTCTGTCTGGACTGTATGTAGATGCCATCCCCCATGTCTCGGAAAGCAGTGTCGAGCATTGCTGATAGGAAGATGGAAAAGAGCGTGGGCGCCAGTACACAACCTTGCTTGACCCCATTTGTGACCCTGAACGATTCCGAGACTTCCCCTCCAACATTAACAGTCGCCATCATTCCGGTATGTAGTGCCTCGATCATTGTTGTGAACTTCTCTGGGCAGCCATACTTCTTCAGTAGCTGCCATAGTCCGGTCCTCCCAACTGTATCGAACGCCTTACTGAAGTCGACAAATACCATGCACAGTAGTCGGTCCTGCTCAATGCACTTTTCTTGTAGTTGTCGGAGACAAAATATCATATCCACGGTGCTCCGGTTACCTCTGAAGCCACATTGTGTCTCCGGAACTACCTCTGGTGTTATGTGGGTAGATAGTCTGTTGAGGAGGATCCTGGCGAAGATCTTGCCTGCTATGGAAAGAAGAGAGATTCCTCTATAGTTCCCACAGTCTGTTCGATCACCTTTCTTGTAGATGGTTATAATGCTCGCATCCTTCCATGCTTGTGGTACAGAACCAATCTCCCAGGCATTGGTGATTAGTTGGTGCAATCTGCTGAACAGATTGTCTCCTCCATGCTTCCATACTTCTGCAGGAATTCCATCTCCTCCAGGTGCTTTGCCATCTTTCAGGCTGGCGATTGCTCTAGCCATCTCACCCATAGTTGAAATACCATCAAGGCTTGTCTTGGTAATGCGCTGCGGGATGTTGTCCAGAGCTTCGTGATCTATGTCGCCAGGGACGTTGAGTAGCTTCTGGAAGTGTTCACTCCATCTTGCCACAACGCTCTTGCTGTCAGAGAAGGTTTCCATTCCGTCTGTTGATTTTAGTTGAACAGGTCCCTTCTTTTTGGGTCCCCACACTTCCTTCAGTCCATTGTAGAAGCCCTTCATGTTGTTACTGTCAGCAGCTCTCTGCAGCTCCACTGCCTTCCTTTCCCACCAGTCCGACTTCAGTGCACGGGTGTGTTTTTGTAGCAGTCTGCAGGCATCTTTGTATGCTGCAGTGGTGGATCTAGTGCTCCTGGTTTGCAACACTCTCTGGTGGGCTTGATCTCTTCTGCTCATAAGAGTCTGTAGCTCCTGGTCGTTGGGGTCGAACCAGTCCTGGTGTTTTCTGTCTGGCTTGCCAAGATATGTCTAGGCTGTGTTGTACACAACCTGCTGCAGAGCTGCCCATTCCTCATCTGGTGTTGAATTTTCCTTCTCCTCCCAGTGGGCGAGAGCACTGTCCATCTCCTGCTCAAAACTCTCCCTATGGCTGATGGTACTTAGTTTTGCAGTGTTTAGCTTGGTCGGCTTATTTGTCCCTTGCCTGTTGTACTTTTATCGTATTCTGAAAGCCACTTTTGACCTCAGCATCTGGTTATCGGTCCAGCAGTTTGCTCCACGCATGGCTCGGGTGCTGTGGATGTCCATCTTATCCCGACACCTCGTGATGATGAAGTCGATCATATGCCAGTGTTTGGAACGAGGATGCATCCAGGTGGTCTTGCGTTCATCCTTCTGCTTGAACATAGTGTTCGTCACTATCAGTTCGAACTCAGAGCACAGAGCCAGAAGAAGTTCGCCATTGGAGTTGCATTTCCCAATCCCATGTTTGCCCATGACCAAGGGCCACTTGTCATTGTCTCTTCCTATCCTCGCATTGAAGTCTCCTATCAGCAGTAGCTTATCGGTACGAGGGATGCCCCTGAGCACACTTGCGAGCTGGTTGTAGAAGGCCTCCTTGTTTTCATCTGGGTTTGTCATTGTCGGAGCATACACGCTGATAATTGTAGCAAAGTTGTCCTTGCTCAGAGGTAGTCTCATCGTCATGATTCTGTCACTTACTGGCCGTGGCATTTCTGTCAGCTTTGTGATGATAGCCTTTTTGATAGCAAAGCCCACTCCGGCCTCCCTTCTTTCTCCTTCGGGTTTGCCACTCCAGAAGAAAGAGTATTCTAAGTCGTTGAGACTACCAGACTATGAGAACCTTGTTTCACATAGGGCGGCGATGTCGATGTTGTATTTGGCAAGTTCCATTGCTACTAGTGCCGTGCGTCTTTCTGGTCGGTTAGCTCCTTCTCGGTCGAGGAGAGTCCTGATGTTCCATTGTCCTATTGTCAGTAGTTGTCTTCTTTGTCTTTTTCTTCCTAGCTGATTTTCCACTGTCGATGGAAGATGAGGTCGAGCAGCGCGGTCCTTGGTAACCCGGGCGACGGCCGATCCGGTATCATGTTTCGTGCAGTTGTACATTTCATGGAAGCTGCTAGCAAAAAGTTTTCAAGTACTGCTGGCTTTTGCAAGTTACTAGCGACCCTCTCTCGGGGAACAAATAGAGGTCTCACACCGGCAAGAACATGTCAAGACAGGCGCAAACTATTTGTCCCTGCAGTTGCTGGTCGAGAGATGTTGGGAGTTCCATACACCAACCGCCCTTGATGCTGCCACAGTGACATGGTTTTCTGTTTAGGGTTTGCTCCCTTAGCCTTTGGTTCTGACAAGAACCTATACCACAAGGCAGTGGTTTACAACTCTGCATGGCAGGGGCGTCAAACTCCCTGAGGTATTGCAATACCTGAGGTACTGCAATACCTGCATACCCATGATGAGAATTATGTATATATTATACATACAATACGATTCAGTCCACTCTATATAACTATACAAACGAAAACCAATGGCATATTTATTAGTACAATAAAATATCCGGTAAGTGTTCCAATGTGTTTGATGTTTTCAGTTGGCATGCCTACTTCTGTCCTTTACGCTCGCCGCATGGGCGGCAGTACTGACTCCAAAAGGTACGTCTACGTAAACTCACTACGGCCTACATCCTACATCCGCGTATAGGCGTGTGCATGTGCGTATACAGACTTGCACATACACGCCCGCTCACACACACGCACACTCACATAAACACAAACACATTCGTTGATACCGAGAAACTCGCTCTTATATTAAGGTTATCTTTGAAGAATCCCATATTTGGTTATGTATTACAAACTCATAATAAATTGTGACCACTGAACAATCAGTTCCTGAAGAAGGTCGCCGATGGCGGTTGAAACGTCGAAGTGAGTAGAAATTATTAGTTGTGTAATCAGAAATTGTACTTGCATAATAAATTGGTTCTGCTAATACGGCCACCTCACTATTCAGGCCCTGTTAGCCCCTCTCCCGAGGGTGACTTTAACAGTGACGTCATTGTATATGTCCGCTCGAGAACGTGCTCTTGTGTGTTGTTTCAGGTGTGTCAATGGGTCAAGTGTTCTGCCTTAACATGTGTCAGGAGACCAGCGCCGAGTGTTGTTTAAACTGCCTATTCGAAAACAGCGAGACTTTCAGAAACGATAGACGCAATGGCGAATTGGTAGTCAACATTTGTTTTGACATGTGCTATTTAAATAGCGACGAATGTATGATTGACTGTTTCAACTAAGTATTGGTCGTCGTCCGGTGACACATCAGAGCTGAATATACCGAGAGAGGGTGACATGGTTTTGTAAATCCACCGTAATTAGTCCATTAACATGTCACTAAATATGTCAATATAACTACGTTAGATATTATTTAACATGACTATAAAATGTAATCATCATATATATGTCTCAAACGCCATCACTAGCAGTTTCTTGTAACATGATAAATTAATTTAATAAACGTTATCTGAAACGAATTGTGCTGTGCCTCCAGCGTGTAGTTATCCCGCAACATTGACTTGGTCCATCGCTAGCGTAGTTCAAAGAGAAAAGGACTAACCAAAAAGGTTATTATATCGTATTCATGCTGTATGCCCCAATACTCGATCTCTCTCTCTCTCTCTCTCTCTCTCTCTCTCTCTCTCTCTCTCTCTACCTCTCTTCCTCTCTCTCTCCGTTTCTTTCTCTCAATCAATAAATCAATCAATCAATCAATCAATCAATCAATCAATCAATCAATCAATCAATCAATCAATCAACCAATCAATCAATCAATCAATCAATCAATCAATCAATCAATCAACCAATCAATCAATCAATCGCCCGCCCGCCCGCCCGCCCGCCCGCCCGCCCGCCCGCCCGCCCGCCCGCCCGCCCGCCCGCCCGCCCGAGTAGCATTTCGATAGTCCTTTTAAAATATTAATAGTACTTCTATCTGAAGAGCAGTAAATGCCTTATGCTCGTTACATTTGCACGTACACCTTTTTACACTTCACCCACACTTACATTGTACCATTACTGATCTAGCATTAATGATACGCTAATAACAGTGAAGATCTATCGCATACAACAATGCACTGCGAACAGAAATTGTATTTCGTGAAAAACCATCTTGCTATAACAACATGCGAATTTGGCCATGAGTTACACAATGGAATATTCAACTTTTATTAAATCAATGAAGATCAAATAATTACATTTTTCGTCTTCTACGCAAACCTTCCCTGGCTTCCTGGTGGGGTATATCACCACTGTAATCACCCGGTATTTTTTATTCTACTATTCTACTTTTGTTATCAGATCTCTCCACCTATTATATAGTACACAAACATCAAATTGACACAGTATATTCGACTCAGCAGTGGAACAAATCGATAAAGCGACTGCAGCGTATATGTTTTACAGTACTAGTCTTTACATTAATTACCACTGGTATGGTTGCTATAGCATGCGTTATGATTACAAGTATGTTATTTTGATACTGATAATATTTTTACTCATAAGGTCGCCCAAAGAAAACAGAGGTTTCCGTTTTCTTTGGACAATAATGATTTATACATCAACTCAACTACGTATATAATAGAATATTCAGGTAAATGCATAACATTATTGCATGAATATGCAGAACCTTGTCGATAACGTGTTCCATATCCATAGTTTATACGATGCTTAAAATGGGAAATAGAAAAATCAACAGTTATTTTGGCGTACGTCCAGCTGATGTTCATATATGTGTGCATAGACATGATGTACTTGTACACAAACTCAAGTGGGTAGTTGAGTTACGTCGACGATGTGCAATCTGGTATGTTTCAGCAGTCAAACAAGTGGATGAAGCCAATCAGGTGTGATCTTTCGTATTGTTTTGTAATTTATACACATATAGCATGAAAAACCCAGGTGAAGACACGTATACATTGTTGTATATTGATTGATTGCCTGTTATGAGCATATAGAGGAACGGTCTAATAATTATATTGAGGTAGCCAATTTGCGTGATATTGTAAAGAGCTTTATATTGTAATATCGTAACCTAGTGGTTAATGTTCTTGTTTAGCTTAACAAGTTTGACTATTCAATTTTGATTATCCACAAACGTAGGCAACACAACGTGTTTCGAATAACAAATACGAAGATATTTAGTTGGTGAATATACAGAAATAGCCTTAAAAAGGTATTATGGTAAAAATAATTAGTATATACAGAATAAATAATCAGATAGATAATGTAAAAGCGTGATATAACTAATAATGACAATGAGAAGTACAATTGATTGCACAAGTGATACATACGCAATTTATACATGTAGATAAACACAATTTAAAATACAAATTAACAGTTACAAAAACAATTATTAATATATATATATATATATATATATATATATATATATATATATATATATATATATATATATATATATATATTGTTTACTATTACATTTGTATATATAAATATATGCAAGATATGATATATAACTCACTGGTATACAGTGTACAGAGATTTGGCTTAGTTACTCCACAGTTACTATGTCAATACAATTGAATATAACTTTTATAGAGTAGTTATTTATGCTGAAAAACTTTTTAAACGAAATTTATGATTCGTCATGATATATTGCCAATATATGTAGAAAGTAACATGATCAGTAGGCTGGCACAACTTATGTAATAGCAATAATACTACACAAGGATCCGGAGAAAAATTCCCTGAAATTGTTTACGGTATGAACTTGCCTGATGGAAGGAAACTGTCTTTAGAATAAGATCATTAAACGCCCTCCAAACGTATTGAACTAATCGCAAATCAGGTATTGTAAAGATAACATATTTAAGTTAATACTTGCTTAATTAATATTTGCATAAGATGTTATAACAGTGAATGTATCTTCGTTAGTAACCTTCAAAATAATGTCCCTTGGTTGGTAACAAACTTTTGAGAGAAATGGATTTGATTCAAAACACTGGATTTTACGACAGTTAAACAATATGCTATACAAAATATTTTTTTACATAAGTTGTTCCTTTCTGTTGCAGAGACGCAGAAATTTAAGACATCTTCGAATATGAAACTGATTACGGTATGTGCTTAGAGCCGGGAATCAAGTCACTATTTTGCAAGAGAGTAAACATAACGTTACATATATATCATCTAATATTGTGAGCATAATGATGTATATACACTTTCACCCAAGTTATTTGTTTGAAATTAACACGAGGCAAACAGGTTTTGAGATATGTTTTGATAGCAAGCGCAAATCACATGACTTCAGTGCGCTATAATCCGTGACAGAGGTGTAAACAAATATAATATTTCAATTTATCGGACGAAAGTTTAAACAAATATTTGCACTAGTCAAGTCAGGAAAGTCAAATAGGATTATAAGCGTTTCGTGCTTTGTCGCACATTGATCAGTTTTACATTTATCGCGCTTTAGCAGAAGCGTCACCCGGATATGATCTAGCGCCCGGGTGGCAAATGTAACGTGAAACACATGCAGTAGCCGTATGTTCTCGACCCCTAACAAAGCGCTGATGCCAAACATATGTTATAGTTTACGGTTAATATGTAACTACCCTTCTAGGAGTGAATATCTTCCCTTTGATTTCCTTTAAATAAAACACAACTGATGTCGAGGTTCTTACGTCACTGGTATCTAGAAAATTGTGTATAAACACAATCGCACGTGCTATAGTATTTATGCTACAGTATTTATTAGCGCATTAAATTAATAAATTAATCGGTGAGTCGTTTGTGTGACGTGTTTGCTTGTCTGTTTCAGTTGGCAGTTCTTGTTCTTACTGTTACCAGCGTCGCATTGTCGGCATTGATCACTCAAAAAGGTATAGTCCAGGAGCCAAAGCCCTATAGTTTAGTGAACCTGGTTTTGTCGGATACAGTTTTTTTCTCTGTTGATTCTGGTAGCCTGGGGCATGTTTAATCAGAATCAGGAGGGTGCCCGGTGATATATATTGGGCAACTCTAGATATTAACCCTTTTCTATCGGATACACTCAAATTCTGAGAGAAAAAACGGAAACTCCCATATTTTCATGGTAAAAACTCATATCAAATTAACACAGTTTGCTTTCTCTGATATTTATTAACATAATACTATAGTGCAGAATCAAATATGGATCAACACTGAATGAATTAACCCTTTTCTAGCCATATTAAGTTAAGGAAATTCCACGATTTCAGGCACGATTTTGCAGAAAATGGTCACTCAACAGTAGGACAATTCCAGCTTGAAAGAGTCTATGTGATATGTTTTTAACCTTACTGGCAAACACTCAGAAACACTCAGAAACTTCTCTGTGGGTGTAGTATGGTTTACCTTCAATACTTTATGTATGACAAACCAACCTAAATTACTGCCAAAATCCTTGACGGAGAGGTTAGTCCTGAAACTTGCTGTCAGATTGACAGATTGAAAAACGCTGATAATCTGAATGATGCATGATGGCTAGTTCAGCGGCTACTGCGGTCTAGAGCATTCCATCTTAAAACATGCACAAAACTTTGTGCAAGGTAAGCCTTTATTCTTACAACTGCATCTCTTGGTGTTACAGGGGGGGGGGTCAGCCTTGCAGTCACACCTGATCATTTTCAAACTGTAGTCTAGGGCAGGTTTTGTGTCGTCTGGTAAACCAATCGGACTCAGTGATTTATTGTCTGTGTCCATCTTCCAACCAAATTCTTCTGGTTTCAGCTGCCTAGGGTCAATATTGATTGTACGCCACAACACTGTCTGGAAATGAGCCCTCTTCACAATTTCTATGAATGCCTCCTTCGTTGGTGGAAGAGAAGCCAAGTTTGGAGAAGACGAATGGCCTTTGCCATTCTTTTTTCCCCATACAAGAAGCCTAGTGTGTGACATGTCTGTGTTGTCCTTCATGCCACAACACGCTGAAATAAAACGAGTGGCTTGATCTATCACTTGCTGGAGGGGTGCATCCACATTGCCAATTGCTGATAAGTCACATCCTTCGTTCAGGTGTTTGATTACTCTGCCTTTGCCAATGCCAAGGTAACATGTCACTGTGTCGCATCCTGATATAGCATCCGAAGGTAGTTTCCTTATGCTTTGCCTGTGTCAACTTGATGTCCAGTCCTTTCTTTCCTTGGAGATTCCATAGTCAGTGACACTTCCAGTCCTGCTGTTTGGTAGTGATGCAGTAGCAAAACAAAAACATCAGTATCGTCTGAAATCACTGAGATTGATTGGGCCTCTCCGACACACTTCAAGACTTGTTGGACAATGATGATGTCAGCCTGTTCCTGGTGTGTTTCCAGATCGTACCGGTTCCTTCTCTCTTCGTTTTGGACTTCGATGGGGCAAGGATCCTCCCCTCTGACAACCAACTTGTGGTCTCCCGTACTCCGCAGATGAAAAAGCCTGTCTTCTGTAAGCTCTTCACATAGGATCCGGATCAGCTGTTTCTTGTTTTCAACAGAAGACAAGACAACCTTCTGTGCAGGCAACTTTGTTGTCCGTAGCAGATTATGTTTCCTAGTAATTCCGGTCTCCCTGCCTTCCGGTCTCCCTTGTTTCTTGACATTAACGATGACATCTACAACAGAACCATCTGCTGGCCAATGTACAGGTCATAGAAGGGCCGACCCATCTATGACAGTGGCATCTGCATCACCAGCATTCCTCCGCGAAACTTCAATCTGGAGCGACCTCTTGAACTTTGACTTAGCTTTACAAATCCGCATTCCATCCTTCATGAGCATTGCAGTTGGGACAGGTGCAAGCTCATAAGAAAATACATCATTCACGTCGACATCCCGGTCACTAGATAACACTGCAATGACCCTTGAGTAGATTGCATTCAAATCGTAGACTTTAGAGTCACCAATTTTTACAAATTTGCATGATGCTGCCATTGTCTCCACTTTCTAGGAGATGGTGCTGTTGAATCCTTCCGGCCATGTCTTCTCGTAATCATCCAACATAGTCTCTCCAATCATCACAGCATTTTCTACATTGACAGATGCTGGGGCTAGCTTCCCGCTAACAATGTTCACAATGCTGCCTTCTGGATGCTCCTTCGAATCCATTGGATCTATGCAATAGTCAAGTTTGCGACGGAGTCCAGCCCTGTCCTTCTGATCCGCTTGTATCCTTGCCTTGGCCTCTTCTTTGTGATACAGTTGAACCCTGGTGGCACCTGTCTCCTCGTCTTCCATCTCCCCCATGTCAGACTCTATCTTGCAGCACATATGACGGCTTAGCGCCCATATCTTCAATGCTTTCGACTTAACGTGATTGCTATTATTCCGCCAACACTGTGGCCGTACCTCATAAATGTGGATTCTATGAACTGGTCACTCCACAGACCTTTCCATATGCCCTGAATGTGTCGTGTCACATGTTGCCCATTTAGAAAAAGTCTTTCTACGTGAGGGGAAGTTTCTCCGTGGAACGCAAGTAGTACAAGCCATACCATTCATAGTTTACATGATCGGCAGCGAAGGAGTATGAAAGCATCTTTTTAAATGTAGCTAGGTGAAGAAGCCAGTCACCCTCGCATTCCGCCCTAACATATGTCATCATCAGCAATACAGGCTTCACAAAGATCTCAACCCACAGTTTCACTGTCCTGCTCTCACTAGCAATCTGATCCAAGGCTTTCACCGGGTCTTCAGTATTCTCAAAATGATGATCCATGAACAGGCCACGAACTACCTCCTCTGCCATCATCCGAAGGGCACGTACATTTTGTGGGAACTTCTTACCACTCAACATCTTTGGAACCCCTCCAAACAATTTGGAAAGAATATCAGATAGCCAGCTTTCAGCCATCAATGAACCTACAACCCCAGCAAAACTCATCAGAGCATGCATACCCCCAAGACGCAAGTACATGTCTTTGAATCTTAGGAATCCCCAAGCAAAGAAAGGGCGATACTGGACATTAAGTTGACACAGGCAAAGCATAAGGAAATTGTGACGAACCTTCTACCTGCGCATGCTATATCAGGATGCGACACAGTGGTATGTTACCTTGGCATTGGCAAAAGCAGAGTAATCAAACACCTGAAAGAAGGATGTGACTTATTAGCAATTGGCAATGAGGATGCACCCGTCCAGCAAGTGATAGATCAAGCCACACATTTTATTTCATCGTGTTATGGCATGAAGGACAGCACAGACATATCACACACTAGGCTTCTTGTATGGGGAAAAAAGAATGGCAAAGGTCATTCGTCTTCTCCAAACTTGGCTTCTCTTCCACCATCGAGGGAGGCATTCATAGAAATTGTGAAGAGGGCCCATTTCCAGACAGTGTTGTGGCGTACAATCAATATTGACTTTAGGTAGCTGAAACCAGAAGAATCTGGTTGGAAGATGGACACAGACAATAAATCACTGAGTCCGATCGGTTTACCAGACGACACAAAATCTGCCCAGACTACATTTTGTAAATGATCAGATGTGACTGCAAAGCTGAACCCCCTGTAACACCAAGATATGCAGTTGTAAGAATAAAGGCTTACCTTGCACAATGTTTTGTGCATGTTTCAAGTTGGGATGCTCTAGACCACAGTAGCCGCTGAAATAGCCATCATACATCATTCAGATTGTCAGCGTTTTTCAATCTGTCAATCTGACAGCAAGTTTCAGGACTAACCTCTCCGTCAAGGATTTTGGCAGAAATTTAGGTTTGTTTGTTATACATAAAGTGTTGAATGTAAACCATACTACACCAACAGAGAAGTTTCTGAGTGTTTCTGAGTGTTTGCCAGTAAGGTTAAAAACATATCAGATTCTCTTTCAAGCTGTAATTTTCCTATTGTTGATTGACCATTTTCTGCAAAATCATGCCTGAAATCGTGGAATTTCCCTAACATAAAATGGCTAGAGAAGGGTTAATTCATTCAGTGTTGATCCATATTTGATTCTGCACTATAGTATTATGTTAATAAATATCAGAAAAAGCAAACTGTGTTCATTTGATGTGAGTTTTTACCATGAAAATATGGGAGTTTCCGTTTTTTTCAGAATTTGAGGGTATCCGATAGAAAAGGGTTAATATATAGAGTTGCCCAATATATATATCACCGGAGACCCTCCTGATTCTTATTAACCATGCCCCAGGCTACCAGAATTAACAGAGAAAAAACTTTATCCGACAAAACCAGGTTCAACCCCACGACTCCTCGACTAGTAGGCCACCACGCTAATGCACATTCGTCCCCTGGGGCCGGTTTCATAAAGCCTGCTTTCGACGTCATAGCGGGCGATAACTCATCGAAAGCCTAAAACGTCGTAAAGGAACGCTAATTGCGTTTCACGAGTCTTCTCCATAGTTGCAATTAGGCGGCGCCATATATTTAGTAGGTGTAACTTTACGCTTGTTGAAATATTTACTTGATGCTCCCCAAGTTCAGTGATGATCCCGATACGCACACTCTCAACTTATTAATTTTAATGTTTACACTGGATATCCTTTACATTCATCATAGCTTGTCATTTGTTATACGAACGGCAAAGAGAAAAAGGCGGTGTACAGAATCCACAAATACAGGGATTTCCCCACCGCGACCTAATCAGGTCAATTCTCCGTCGATTTATTTACGCGAATGCTAAATTGGTCTAATGAAACTGGTTGTAAGGTATACTGAATAGTCGCTGTTACCTGCGACCAGTAGACCGCATAATTGCTCGTAAAGTTACGCGGCTTTATAAAACCGGCCCCTCCACTATAGACGGGAGGTCGTGTAAGTGTGCGTGCGTGAATGATCGCACACGGTGTGTGTGCGCGCACGCGCGCGCGTGTGTATGTGTGGTTGCGCACGTATATGTTTGTGTGCGTGTGTTAATGTATATGTGTAGGGGTGCTTGCTTATTTGTGGCTCTGAGTACCAGGTGTACTGTCTGTCCGTGTGTCAATGACACTAACGTTGTTTCAGACGGCTCGATGTACCAGGTGTGCTGTGTGTCCGTGTGTCAATGACACTAACGTTGTTTCAGATGGCTCTGAGTACCAGGTGTACTGTCTGTCCATGTGTCAATGACACTAACTTTGTTTCAGACGTCTGATTGTACCAGGTGTACTGTCTGCGGTGTACCAGGTGTACTGTCTGTCCGTGTGTCAATGACACTGACGTTGTTTCAGACGGCTAGGTGTACCAGGTGTACTGTCTGTCCGTGTGTCAAATGACACTAACGTTGTTTCAGAAGGCTCTGAGTACCAGGTATACTGTCTGTCCGTGTATCAATGACACTGACGTTGTTTCAGATGGCTCTGAGTACCAGGTGTACTGTCTGTCCGTGTGTCAATGACACTAACGTTGTTTCAGATGGCTCTGAGTACCAGGTGTACTGTATGTCCGTGTGCCAATGACACTAACGTTGTTTCAGACGGCTCGATGTACCAGGTGTACTGTATGTCCGTGTGTCAATGACACTAACGTTGTTTCAGACGGCTCGATGTACCAGGTGTACTGTCTGTCCGTGTGTCAATGACACTAACGTTGTTTCAGGTGGCTCTGAGTACCAGGTGTACTGTCTGTCCGTGTGTCAGTGACACTAACGTTGTTTCAGGTGGCTCTGAGTACCATGTGTACTGTATGTCCGTGTGTCAATGACACTGACGTTGTTTCAGACGGCTCGGTGTACCAGATGTACTCTCTGTCCGTGTGCCAATGACACTAACGTTGTTTCAGACGGCTCGATGTACCAGGTGTACTGTCTGTCCGTGTCAATGACACTAACGTTGTTTCAGATGGCTCTGAGTACCAGGTGTACTGTCTGTCCGTGTGTCAATGACACTAACTTTGTTTCAGACGTCTGAATGTACCAGGTGTACTGTCTGCGGTGTACCAGGTGTACTGTCTGTCCGTGTGTCAATGACACTAACTTTGTTTCAGACGTCTGAATGTACCAGGTGTACTGTCTGCGGTGTACCAGGTGTACTGTCTGTCCGTTGTCAATGACACTGACGTTGTTTCAGACGGCTAGGTGTACCAGGTGTATTGTCTGTCCGTGTGTCAATGACACTAACGTTGTTTCAGATGGCTCTGAGTACCAGGTGTACTGTCTGTCCGTGTGTCAATGACACTAACGTTGTTTCAGATGGCTCTGAGTACCAGGTGTACTGTCTTTCTGTGTGTCAATGACACTGACGTTGTTTCAGACGGCTCGGTGTACCAGATGTACTGTCTGTCCGTGTGCCAATAACACTAACGTTGTTTCAGACGGCTCGGTGTACCAGATGTACTGTCTGTCCGTGTGTCAATGACACTAACGTTATTTCAGACGGCGCTGAGTACCAGGTGTACTGTCTGTCCGTGTGTCAATCACACTAGCGTTGTTTCAGATTCCTCGGTGTACGACGTGTACTGGCTCTCCGTGTGTCAGGCCGCCAGTGCAGAGTGCTGCATGAACTGCTACGAAAACGAAGCCCTCAAAGGCGAAGTTCTAGTTGAAATCTGCACGAGCTTGTGCTACCTTGACATGGACAAGTGTATGGTCGATTGCTTCAACAACAAATTAGTACGTCGTCATGTAATGTGACATGGACGTTTTGTCGCCCTTCCGTTTCAGCTTTGACAACTACAGTTCACACACAATACTATCACACACAACACTTGTTTTGTATACTACTTACAAGTTAGTGATCCATTTCATGAAGCTGTTATCAAAACAAAGTAGTCACTATTTTTGGCAAAGACGTCTACAACGTAATGTTCATAACGTGAGAAACAATTAGGTAATTACACATCAGTGTGGTAATTTAGAAGAAACAAATGTCGGCATTTAGTGCATGCAATAGAGCATTGACGGTTCATAGCAGCAACGGTCTTGCGGGAAATACAAGATGTATTTTGGCACACTGCAGTCGTTGATAGTTGCAAAACCTGCATTACCAAATGTGTTGGCAGTTTAACGAGACAGATATTTACTTCATTCGGACGACAGTCGGTATCTAGGAGTCACGTCATGTGTGCTCCCATCTGCACCCGATACATCTTGTCGTTTTTACAAATGCACTGTGTTATTTGTATTGTGAAAATAAATGAACACGCACATAGTATACGCGAAGTATTTTAATTGAAATTACGTAGTTATCCTGCATGAGCACATTTGGTTTGTCGTTCAATTCACACTTTGGCTGTTGTGCACGTTCCTGTTGTGATCTCACGTGATGCACCACTTTCAGATGGCATTGATCAAGGCGCTACACACATAGTCACTAACTGTGGTAGATATTCTGCTCTCTCTCTCGCTCTCGCTCTCGCTCTCGCTCTCGCTCTCGCTCTCGCTCTCGCTCTCGCTCTCTCTCTCTCTCTCTCTCGTTCTCTATATCTCTCTATCTCTCTCTCTCTCTCTCTCTCTCTCTCTCTATATATATATATATATATATATATATATATATATATATATATATATATATATATATATATATATATATATATATATATATATCACTATCATGCGTATGTCCGTGTGTCTTGTTAGCATTTCTGATCAACATAAAAAGTAATGACACTGTCTTTATAAAATTGTCTCATAATCACCAGTAATAGAGCTGCATCTAGACCAGTTCGAGACGACTGTATCAAACATTTTAGAATCACTTTTATTTAAGCATTCACCTACACACGCCCGCATATATACGCACGTCTTATCGTCTATGATCCAGCGGAGTATATGTAACGCATGACTTCACCGGCAGTACCTCGCGCATATTTAAGTTCCCGGGGACTCCTAGGAAGCCGTTGAGACCGCCACTCGTACAGGTGAATGCAGTAATTGTTGCTCCAGTCGTAATGTGTCCGGTACAGCAGGTCGAGCTGTCTGTATGTCGGGTGCACCATTGTCTTATTCTCAATGTGAATGAGGTGCGGGAGAATGCGTGCTATCTGGTACGGCACATACACCGAGTTACCCACCCACACCTGCGGTAACTCTCTAGCCACACGCGCAGGAAGGGCGCCCCGCGTCGACTTACGATCACCCCGTTGGCCAAGGCCCGCGTCTCCTCTACATCGAGGGTGAAGTCGTAGTTCCGCAGAGGGTCGAACGATGCGACCACTAGAACGTCGTTGTCGAGGTAAATCCCACCGAAGTCTGAAAAGAGAATGACGACATTCTTCAAGACAACTGAGTGTTCACATGTTGCGCAAATGATTATTGAAAACATTTTAGCTACACACACTCACTACAATATACGAAGAGACAAAGTTCCATAACACAAAGCATAGTGTGGAAGATGATCAACCAAGTACTGATTCGATATATATATATATATATATATATATATATATATATATATATATTATATATATATATATATATATATATATATATATATATATATATATATATATATATATATATATATATGTGTGTGTGTGTGTGTGTGTGTGTGTGTGTGTGTGTGTGTGTGTGTGTGTGTGTGTGTGTGTGTGTGTGTACGGGCCATGATAAATCAAAATAAAAAAACTATTAACACTACTACATACATGGCAACATTTATTCAACTTCGTTTTAAATAGCAGATATTATTTCAGATTCGAACATACAGTGTTAGATTAAAATAATTGTGAATGTTATACATCACACACTACGCTACGTTACTGTAACCGAGTGAATGATACTGTTCCGTACAGTAATAGAAAGGATAATGGTCAAGAAGACAGTAACTGAATTAATTACATACTTTCTTACATTAATACAAAGAATGACCTAATACCGTATCGTATTTAATTAGGCGACTCCCGAATCGCACAATAACTAAATGGATGACCCCCCACAGTGACTTCATGAATGGATGACCCCATATCGCGCATACAGTAACTGAATGGATTAGCCCGTACCGTATAACAGCTCCAACCGAAGGGAGTCTGATGCATGTTGTATCCATCCAATCGGCTGGCCGTGTATCTCCGTCAGCCGTGGCCTCCTCACGAAGTAGATGTTCGGTACATCGATGAGGGTGCGGACCCACCATGCCCCGACGAACAGACCGTCCCCGTGCAAGAATACACAGTCGGGTCTAATAAACTTGTGCACCCCGAGAAAGCTGAGATATTGTCGAAAACAGATCTGAGTCGTCTTTCCGAAGTAGATGTAGTGGACGATTTTGGGTACCTTGAACTGACAGCAGCGTCAATTGTTCCTCGTCACAGCGTGACTGACCAGTCTGGGAGCAAGGCCCTGTCTATACATCAACTCAAGAACCTCGTCACACGTCGCTGGCGATTGGCGCTGGAATTCTGTCGTCAGGTCTCTTGCGTCTGGCGATGCGTGAAACGGCCGTCGTGCCCGGGAGGCAGTCGGGTGACTGTGAAGGTGTCGCACGGGAATGTAAAACCACCACCAGTAAAAGCCCAATCAACACGACACTCATCGCTGCGATCTTCTGACGTGCTGTACCAACCATGTCGTTGCTTCGACATGGTTGGTGCAAACCCAAACCCAATGATAGCTCCTGATC
>OZ024854.1:20974868-20979868 GCA_964017155.1 Oasisia sp. SBJ-2009
GGCATTCTACAGGGCTGTTGTCCTGACCTCCTTATGAATGGCAGTCTACAGGGCTGTTGTCCTTACCTCTTTATGAATGGCAGTCTACAGGGCTGTTGTTCTGACCTCTTTATGAATGGCAGTCTACAGGGCTGTTGTCCCGACCTCTTTATGAATGACAGTCTACACGGCTGTTGTCCTGACCTCCTTATGAATGGCAGTCTACAGGGCTGTTGTCCTGACCTCCTTCTGTATGGCAGTCTACATGGCTGTTGTCCTGACCTCCTTCTGTATGGCAGTCAGTCTACAGGGCTGTTGTCTTGACCACCTTTCTGTATGGCAGTCTACAGGGCTGTTGTCTTGACCACCTTTCTGTGTGACATTCTACAGGGCTGTTGTCTTGACCTCCTTGCTGTATGACAGTCTACAGGGCTGTTGTATTGCCCTCCGTGCTGTATGACATTTTGCAGATTACCACACTGAGTGCATGCGCCTGTGCTGGACGAAGACGTCACTCTGTAATTATCTGTGTGAACACGACCGCGACGGACTAGGACTAATGTTGTGTAGTAACATGTGTGCAAAAGCGGGAAATTATTGTCTTGATACCTGCCTTCTTTGAAATGTCAGTGCCATTTACCCAAATGTACATTGTAATTCAACTGAAATATGCAACTAAGACTACTAAGGATGGATGATTCAATGTTTCTGAGAATCGATGAGAATTCACATAATCGTGTGATCAGGGTTTTGCTAGACGTTAATACTGGGACAAGTAATTTATTTCTGCGGGCAGCTGACTAATACATGTGTATTTGATAGTCATGTTCTTACCTTTAGAGACAACTGCCTTGAAAGAATACCTCTTGTGCTACTGTTATGTGCTTGATTAAATCCGTTAAAATATTGAAGGTCCGTTCTTTTTTATAGCGGTCTACCGTATGAGTCTTTTGCATAAGACGTAGGCGCTGGATCAACAATATATATATATTGCTTCTTAGAAGATGGAATTATTGAACTAGCATCGATTTTCATATTTGAGACTACTACTATATATAAATCTGTTCAGGTAATATGTAATCTCGTCTTAACTGTTTTAGCAACTCTTACTGTTCTTTGTCGATTCTCTCCTGGTATTATTATATGTACACGTAAATGTACATAGATATGCGCACACATATGCCACCAATTATACACCACCATCATGCACGCGCATGCACGCACGTGCGCTCACATACACACACGTATATCCACGCATAAACACACACACATGCACACATGCACGCACACATACACACACCTACATACACACACATACACGCACGCACACACGCATACACACACACGCACACACACACACACACACACATATATATATATATATATATATATATATATATATATATATATATATATATATATACATATATATATATATATATATATATATATATATATATATATATATACATATATATATATATATATATATATATATATATATATATATATATATATATATATATATATATATATACATATATATATATATATATATATATATATATATATATATATATATATATATATATTATATACGCTCACACACAGCAGGGATGAGAGTGGCATTTTATATAAACCGATTAGCTCCCATGAGAAGGAGCAGGGCAATGTTTTGGCAGAACAAAGTACTAGCTCTGCCAGTTCTTCCTAGCTGGATGTGAGTTAGGATTGGGTTCACCGCACTAGGGCAAGGAGTAGCATATGGTATCATGTTCATATTTCCTCACCGTGTACAATCCCGCGCATTTATATACTTCGTACTGTTAAGCTGTTGATTGTCTATTATAAATAAACGTATAATTATTCATATTAAAAAAAAGTTGGCGCTCTTTCGACATTAACAATCAGGTTGAACCAAGTCGTGTACAGGAATATTAGTGAAATCAGTCATGTAAGTGACAATAACAATGTGCGATACATTCACAAACATAAGTCTAGTTAACCTTTTGGAACGTGCACAAAGCCGCCAACCCCGTGGTTTGTTTCGTAATTGGAGGGATAACACTGTGCTTCCACTTAGAAAGAATGTCGTAAGGTTGTAAGCAAAACAGAGAACTCAAAACCTGCATGAAAGCTATTCTTTCATAATAATATTACGTCATGATCAGTAGTATCAAGCACAACCACACTTTAATCTAAATCTGTTTTTATTCACAGCATTTCAAAGATGGGCGTATCCTTCAATAATGTGCCACTGTAGGTCGCCACTGTCAAACGAGTAAATCCGATCATTAACCAATAGCGAAGTACAAACATCTAACTTTGATATTGGAGGTGGATTGCATCGTGCCTAAAGCGCTGAATCCACTGCTCTTTGCCATCATAATACACGTGATCAGCGACACTTGCAGAATCGGATTCCTAGTGGAGAGCTTTTATGCAGACGACGTGTTATGTTGTTGCAGACGATGTTGTTATGTCCATCACTGCGGAGTACGTAAATAAACTAGAAGAGAAGGTGAAGTAGAATTGGCAGAGATCCATAGCTAATAAAAGGGTCAAAGTCAACACAGCGAAGACGGTAATTTTAATCAGTTCAAGAGGAACGACAAAAACGATCAAGATAGTCGACGTACATGGGGAGAAGTTAAGCTGTCAGAGCAAGAGTCATGGCAGCCTCGTAGACGTAGAGAGAAATAAGTGGTGTCATTTGTGAACCGCAAATTACCACAAAGGCTGAAGATCAAGATCTAAATCACGGGAATTCAGACAGTCCTTATTTACGGAACAAAAATGTATGAACTGAGGTGACGATAGTCAGGTGGGAGATGGAAAAGTCGCCCAGAAAACATAGTACAAATCAGGTGGCGCGACAGCTGGCGGAAGTTGAGGGCATAGAAGAGAAATTGAGATACGCCCGGTTGCGCTGCTATGGCAGAGAAGAGAAGAAGAGCAGACCAAAGAACACCAGAAACATACCCGGTCCTTGAGAAGAGATCATCAAACAAGATGGAAAGACAGTGTGAATAAATATACAGTTGAGGGGACCGAAAGAAGAACACGTGCAATAATGGGAACAGTGGCAACGACCTAATCATTTCAGGGATTATGGAGACGGAAGAAGAAACGATGTTGCCAGACACCAGGTTAACGTCTATTTGTATTATCCAGTAGCCTCTTATAACGTTAAGCACTTATGTGTTTTTAATACAATTATATATCTTGTACAATCACACTGCAATCATATGCATACACACTCACACACACATACACACACACCCACACATACACGCACGCACGCACGCACGCACGCACACACAGACATACACATACACACACACACACACACACACACACACACACACACACACACACACAACAGACAAACACACACACACACACACACACACACACACACACACAATATACGCACACACCCGCACATACACACACACCGGGCGATAAGATGCAAGTGACAGCATTTATAATAAAGTGCATTCTTACGTCTAGTGCTGCTGCCAACACAATCAACAAGACAAACAAACTCTTGTCTGGAGTGTCTGTTTATGATGAATGTTTGACCGCGACAAGTGTTTCTTAGTGACAAGGCAAGCACTTAAGATATATCTCAAATATCAGTTCAGTCGAACTAATTTCGTTGAGTAACTACACTTGGAGAGAGGCAAGTAGTGTTTATCTGTTATAAACTTATGGAAAATTAATGCCTACACATTTCGTGAACTTGATAAATAGTTCTTATAATAACCTTTATGAATTCTCGTGATCGCGATGGACGCATTTGTCTTTCGACGCTTTGAATTGACTCCCAGTACTGTAACTGGCATCATGGTGTGAATGTCTGTCAATTGTCGTAGCTGTTGTCCTTCTCTACCAATTTAAACGTAACCGCTTAAATGCTTGCCTTTGAAATGATACAGAAAGCCACTTTTATATTCCATCAGGTTTTTAGTAGTACTGTACACTCGCATTGGATCAGTGGTAGGTTTTACTTTACAGAGTAGACGTGCCTAGGCCGACCTGTCAACATGAAGACCACAGCGGTGAGTTGCTTTGTTACTCTTCCCGTTGTTTTGTATCATCACAACGACCAATGTTACTTGTCGTTGTCATATTGAACAAAGAGAATCACATACGGCTTTAAGCGAATGTAAACTCGTATTGTAAATGACATTGAATTAACCTCTAGTTGTAGTATAATTATATCTACACTATAGGATATAATTATACTATAACTAGAGGATGTTTGAGATATATCCGATACATTCTTAAAGTATCTATATCCAGCATTGAGATGCGTAGAAATATCCGAGAGTAATATGATAATCTTATCGTTTACCAGATATCCGGAATTCAAATAAAAACAGTAGCAATTGATATGACCATGTAAGTCGTGGGAGTGCCTTCTAGCACTGAATCAATATTTACTTCTTTCAAACGTTTCGTTGCTTCACGTATCTCGGGATCTAAACAGTAAGTCTGTTCATAAAATATATCAATAAATTTGCCAATGGGCAGTATACTATATAATATTAATAGTTACATGATACATACATGTATTATATATCACGTGTTCTTGGTTTAAGGTCATTCGTACATCAAGTTAAGCGCAAACGCCACTTAATGTTGGTTTCTGTTATGAGCAAAGAAATGCTTATTCAAACTAGTGTCATAACAATATGAAGACAATGGCAAATTATAATGTGTATTTTATTTTAGTTGGCGCTTCTGTTAGCTATGGTCATATCCGTTTTCTGGTCCACAAGCAAAGCTCAAGAAGGTAAGGTCTTATGTAATGTCATGCTATGTCGTCTTTGTTATAGTTTAATCCATTCATTCCGCCACACTGTTTCCTGTGTACTGGTCAGGTTATACAATGTTCGGTTCCGATATAACGTGCCGAAAGTAATAATTTCCAGAAGTAGGCATTTACGTGCCCGCGTATGCGCGTGCCTCAAGCATAGTTCAACTATTTATGATCCACAATAGCTAGATTTACT
>OZ024854.1:20987368-21009868 GCA_964017155.1 Oasisia sp. SBJ-2009
AAGGCGTGGCATTCATGTTGTCACATGAGGCACAGAATGCTCTCATTAACTGGGAAGCAGCGGGACCAAGGATCATCTGTGCCTCGTTCAAAACAAAGAAAGAAAACATCAAGCTCAACATCATTCAGTGTTACGCACCCACAAACGACAAGGGCGAAGAAACAAAAGAAGACTTTTACAACAAACTGCAGACATTGTGTGACAAACTGAAGGAGAAGGACATGACAATACTCATGGGAGACTTGAACGCCAAAATCGGATCAGACAACAGCGGGTACGAAGAAGTCATGGGCAGACAGGGACTTGGCAAAATGAATGAAAATGGCGAGATGTTGGCCGACTTTTGTGCATTTAACAATATGATCATCGGAGGCAGCGTGTTCCCGCATCGCAGGATTCACAAGGCAACCTGGGTATCACCGGACCACAGGACAGAAAATCAAATAGACCATATCTGCATAGGACGAAAGTTCAGAAGATCAATGCAGGATGTGAGAGTGCAGAGAGGGGCAGATGCAGCCTCAGACCACCATCTAGTGCTGGCCAGAATGAAGATGAAGCTAAAGAAGAGAGAAGTCAAGCGAAGCACCAGAACGCAGTACAATGTGGACTTCCTACAGGACAGGGTGACAAAAGAGACCTTCCGACTTACAGTCAGAAACAAATACGAAGCCCTACAAGATATCCTTGATGAAGGAAACATGGACATAGACACACAATGGCAACAGATCAAGGAGATGTGGACCAGCACATGCAGCGAAGTTCTGGGAAAGAAGAAATACCAACAAAAAGACTGGATTTCTGCAGAGACTGTCAACAAAGTGCAAGTGAGGAAGGAAAAGAAAGGTGCAGTTAACAACAGCCGAACGAGAGCAGCAAAAGCAGCAGCACAGGAAGAGTATACAGAGGCAAACAGAGCAGTCAAGAACAGCGTAAAAACAGACAAGGCAAACTTCATTGAAGACCTAGCCAAAGAAGCAGAGGATGCATCAGCCAAAGGAAACATGAAACAACTGTATGATGTAACAAGAAAATTAGCAGGAAAGTACAAGAACACAGACAGACCCATCAAAGATAAGAATGGCAATGTACTTACCAGTGAAGAAGACCAGTTGAAGAGATGGAGGGAACATTTTGAAGAACTGCTAAACCGGCCACCACCTCAGAACCCTCCAGACATCGCACCAGCGGAAGAAGTACTCCAGATAAACTGCGAAAGACCAAGTAAGGCAGAAATTGAAAAAGCCATTCAGCACATGAAGAGAGGGAAAGCTTCCGGCCCAGACAAAATTCCTGCAGAGGCAATCAAGGCTGACATAGCGACCTCCACCGAGATACTGCATGACCTATTCGGGAAGATATGGGAACAAGAAGAAATACCAACGGAATGGAAAGAAGGGTACCTTGTGAAGCTCCCAAAGAAAGGCGATATGCAAGAATGTAAGAACTATAGAGGGATAATGCTCCTATCAGTACCCGGAAAGGTCCTCGACAGAATAATCTTGGACAGACTGAAGACAGGTGTAGATGCCAAGCTCAGAGACCACCAAGCTGGCTTCCGGAAAGACAGATCCTGCACCGACCAAATTGCAACACTGAGAATCATTGTCGAACAATCCATGGAATGGGACTCATCACTGTATATAAACTTCGTTGACTACGAGAAAGCATTTGATAGCCTTGACAGAGACACGCTGTGGAAACTCCTACAGCACTACGGCATACCTGAGAAATTGATATCTCTGATAAGAAGTAGTTATGAAGACATGGCATGCAGGGTCATTCATGCAGGACAACTAACGGACTCCTTCATGGTGAAGACAGGAGTGAGGCAAGGATGTCTTCTGTCACCGTTCCTATTCCTGCTCGCCATAGACTGGATCATGAAAAAGACTACAAAAAATAGAAGAAATGGGATCCAGTGGACACCATGGAGCCAATTGGAGGACCTGGACTTTGCGGATGACCTCGCTCTCCTCTCACACAGCCATAAACAGATGCAGGAAAAAACAGAGCAGCTAAACACAGTGTCAACACAGCTTGGACTCAACATCAACAGAAGCAAGACAAAGACTATGAAAGCCAACACAAAGAACAACAACCCCATTACATTGAACGGAGAGCCACTGGAAGAGACAGATGCATTCACATACCTGGGCAGTACAATAAACAAAACTGGAGGGACAGAAGAAGACGTCAAAGCAAGAATCCAGAAAGCAAGAGTGGCATTCATCATGTTGAGAAAAATTTGGAGAGCAAAACGAATAAAAATTAACACCAAGCTGAGATTGTTTAACTCAAATGTGAAGGCAGTTTTGCTCTACGGAGCGGAGACATGGCGAACCACACAGAAGACACTAAAGAAAATACAGACCTTCATCAACAAATGCCTGCGCAGAATACTACACTTGAAGTGGACAGACAAGGTACCGAACACCACACTCTGGAAAACAACCAAGCAACTACCCATAGAAAATGAAATAAAGAAGAGAAAATGGAGGTGGATAGGACATACACTAAGGAAACCACCAGAATCAATCACCCGTCAAGCCATCACATGGAACCCCCCAGGGAAGAGAAGAAGAGGTAGGCCACGAAACACCTGGCAGAGAGACACAGAAAAAGATACAAAAGAGATGGGGTACACCTGGAAAGAAATGGAGAAGATGGCCACAGACAGAAAACAGTGGTGTTCCTTAGTCGATGGCCTATGCTCCGATCGAGCGAAAAGGCATAAGTAAGTAAGTTGCTGTGGCACTAGAGCCTATAACACTATATCGCAAATTTGTTGCAACGGATCTGTTCAAAGTAGGGGTTTAAACACTGGCTGCTGTGGCACTAGAGCCTACAGCACCAGCTCCCAAATGTGTTGTCGTGGATCGTTGCAAAGTAAGGGTTTGAACAACGCCTGCTGTGGCATTAAGGCCTACAGCACCTACTCTCAAAGGTGTTGTATAGGAGTTTTGCGAAGTAAGGGTTTGACTAACGCATGCTGTGGTTTTACAGCATATAACACCAACTCTCAAATATGTTGTAACTTTTCTTTGAAAAGTAAGGGTTTGAACAACGCCTGCTGTGGCACTATGCCTTATGACACAAGGTCTCGCATTTGTTGTCGCGGATCCTTGCAGAGTAAGGGCTTGAACAACGCCTGTTGTGGCACTGTAGCCTACAGTACAAAATCGCAGATGTGTTGTAACGGTTACAACTTGCAAAGTAAGGGTCTTAACAACGCTTGCTGTGGCAAGAGAGCCTACAGTACGTTCTCGCAAATGTGTTGTGTCGGATTCTTGCGAAGTAGGAGTCTCAACAACGCCTGCTGTGGTGCTGTCGCCTACAACACAAACTCGCAACTCTGTTGTGGCGGATCTCTGCAAAGTAGGGGTTTCAATAACGCCTGTTGTGGCACAAGAGGCTACAGCACAAATTCGCACATGTGTTGTGGCCGAACCTTGCAAAGTAGGGGTCTCAACAGGGCCTGTTGTGGCAATAGAGCCTACAGCACAGATTCGCACATGTGTTGTGGCGGGACCTTGCAAAGTAAGGGTTTAAACAACGCCTGCTGTAGCACTAGAGCCTACAACACCAACTCGCAAATTTGCTGTCGCGGATCCTTGCATAGTAGGGGTCTACTCAATAACGCCTGCTGTGATACTAGTCCCTATAGCACCACCTGGCAAATGTGTTGTGACGATACCTTGCAAAATAAGGGACAAAACAACGCATGCTGTGACACTCAGGCCTATTACACTCGCGTCAACAGATGCGTCGACGGTCAAGTGATCTAAGTGCACTCTTGTAGGCTGTGTGGACCAGTTAGAGGGTGCCACGTCAATGGGTTGTTGGTCTACATAGAGTTTATAATTAATTAATCCCCTCATATGTTATTCGGTGCACAAAGGCGTAGTAAGGCAGCACAGGTGGTTTTAATATTTGCTTTATTTTATACTCATTAATTTGTAACATAGAGCGAAGTAGTGCAACGAATAATGCAGCACATTTTCGATAACGAACGGCAGGTTCCAAATCTTGGGCAAGTCCCTGAATACTTCCTTCCTCCGGTTCATTCAGATGTAAAAATGAGTGTCTGTTAGCGACGGACTATATGTGTGAGAATAGTATTCGCGAGGTAATTGCTGCATGGTTGAAATCTTGCCAGATAAGTTGAGCTAATGTTCAGTTGAAGAGAGTATCAGAGAGTGTAACTTTACATAAAATCCGAAGCTACAGCGCCATATATCATCATTTGTTTTGTGTAACCGAACGTTTTATTAAGCTAATCAAATCGCCGAGGTAGTCTTTAACGCTTTGGATGCTACGTTAGATGATAAATCACGCTTTAGCAGTGTTTCTTCCGTACTACAGCAATTTTAACACATACACAACCCGACCTTGTTTTAATGAAGCATACATTGTAAATATTATTTCCAGTCATATGGGTGTGTGATTAAACAAGATTGTTGAAATCGAACTGAGTCATGTGGTCAACACTCAACACAGACCAGTGTCACACTATTATGGAAGACAGTAATTCATTCTGAATATACAGCTGGTGTTATTTTACGTATATATGCCACTAGTTTGATATGACATTACACAGTAAATAATAAGCAAGGTATATATATGTTAAAGTGCTGTTTCTCTCGTATATCCGTGGATTCAACAGTATTCGCAATAAATACAATTAATGATTGCAAACTAAACAATTATGCAGAACTTGTAAATGCGCGTTTAATTTGTTAGATGTATCACTTGTGTCTAACATTGTTGTAATAAAAGCGATAGTCGAAAAAGCACCTGAAACTTGTTCGTTGATTTGTTGGTTGGTCAATAACACAGCGTTCACTGGTTCTCCTTCGAATCTGAAGAAACGACGTGCAAAGTATGACGATTAAGTAGAGTTTGTCATAAACTTGACATATGCTTTTCAATACTTATTTATCAAGAAACAAAGGAGACAAGATATACCAGGAGAGAGATGGGGCAGATGGCCACAAACAGACACCAGTGGCGCTCCTCGGTTGATGTCCTAAAATAAGCAAACAGGCATAAGTCAGAAATAAGTACGTAATGTCTTCTCATTGTAATTGACGACCAGTGTGGTAAAATTCAAACACATATATATTAAACGTATTGTATTTAAGAGGTGTTTGTATCTGACATAGTGCACTGATTTAAATTCCTGGCATATCTCTTCAATGGAACATCATCTGCATGAATGTCACATTCGCTGTGTAGACAAGTCTGCTTAAATCGAACAGTTTATTGTGTCTTCACAAGCTAAGGTTGCATTATCTAAGAAGACGGTGGTTACTTTTGACTATTAATGTGGTATTATTATACGTATGTTTGTGTCACAATGATTACATGACTTTATACAGAAAATAATAAGCACGGTATAGGTATGCTAAAGCGCCGCTTCTCTTGTGTGTAGTCCGGTCCTTGACTTGAACTGTAATCGTAGCATTAATGCTTGCCCCCTAAGCATGTATGCTTTTGCCTAATTTGGGTTAAATAAAAGCGATGGTTGAAATTGCACCTTCACATCATACGTTGGTTGGTGTTTGGCGTCCATGTAGTCCGGGCCCTGCCCTATAGACACGTAGACATGTCGTAGGTAAGAAAGTGTGACTATTGATTTGAATACTATATACATATGCCTTTAATATTCTACTAGACGGAATAAAAGAAAACTGGGCATTTTGCAAAATTCAATATCCCCGTATCTGAATAAATACGTTATGCAGAGCAATAATTGTTGTGTGCGTGTGTATGTTTTATGGGATCCTAATTTCAAATACGCAACTTCTTGACTCCTGGGGCATTTATTTCTGCCATTTTTAAAGATGGCGGTCTTTAATACATATATATCACCATTTCTCAAACACTGCTGCCACCTAGAGCAATTATGCTTACGTTGTTGGTTAGCGTGCTGGATAGCGATTTCAGAAATATAATGTTTCACCTTCAACAACATAATTCGCGCCATTTTTAAAGATGGCGTCAGTAAAAGTCGATTATTTCCGGATCTTAAGAAATACATTATTTAGATTCTTCTATCACCGCACCTGTAGCTGATGTACAATGGAGACATGTTTGACCCACTGTTGACATTACTTATAAGTTTGAGACGAGTTCAACGCCGTACATGATATGTTCCCCATTATCGCTCAGTATACATGAAATCATATAGCAAGACCATTAGTTGGTTTGTCATCTGTATTTAACCAAATGCCACTATAAGTTTGATTTGATTCATGTATGTTTGAAAAGTGTCATACTAGAACACATTACAGATGGAAAGATGTATGTGAAAACATGTCGTTACACTTTACAGCCTGCGACCGTCAGGTCAGGACAACATCGACCTATTTAGATTATCAGCTAATAATCTCCTTTAGTTGAAGAAGTGTTCTTTAGCCATGCATTGCCTTTTTAGTAGATGCATCATGTATAGTTACCTACAGACTTGGTATTTTATGTACTATTCTAGATAGCCTATCTTCCAGCCTCTTCAAATAACATAATATTAATTAATTATGTTGATTTCAAAGATGTTATTGGTTTTATTTGTAAAAAAAGTCTGGTGCTTGGACTGAAATGTTATTATCTATACACTGTACCCCCTTTCTTTTCATACATGTATTTACATATTTTATATCACTGTATTGTTTTATTTCAATACTGATTAAAATTATGTAGAACAATCACTGAAATAAAGAATGACATTTTAACATCAGAACCTGTTTAGCTTCACTAAATACCATTCAAGACAGAATCGATAAAGTATGAAAGATAGTGCATTGGCAATTTAGTTAGCATTAATTAAAGTAGAAATGCTATTCGGCAGTATATCGGGCATACGAGAATTTTAAATGTGTTCTAATATTTCTAGAACTGTGGTAATAGTGAAATATATGCCTGTAATTAGTGCACATATATTTATCTCCATACTTAAAGAGTGGGATAACGTTTGCTATTTTCATTTTTGCCGGGAATACTCCAGTAATGAAAGATAAATTACAAATATACAATGCAATTAATATTTTTTTTAACCAAAAGCATACTGATGTCGCAATCTGTGAATGTTTTACATTCCCAGGTATTCACAGTGCGGATAACATCCTCCTCACTAACTGGAGTTAGAAATAGGTTTTAATTATTTCTGCTTCCTAAGTAGTCATAGATGGAACCATTTGTTGGAACCGTTATATCCTCGTAAAGGTAATTTCAGCAATATATGAGTAAGAAAGCACAATGGGGTTCCACACATCCACGTTAGTCGCTAGAGGCGCTGATACGCAACTAGGGTCTAGTTGCGTAACAGCGCCTCTAGCGACTAACGTGGATTTGTTTGCATGTTTTGCGGAACTCTTGTTTAAATCATCCCCAATTAGCTGTTGAACTTGCATGACTCTGAATCCTCATACATAGCTAAATATGGATATAAGCTAACATGTCCGTCAATGTAAAGGCATAATATGTACATTAATGTACATTTACATCCGAATGAGCCGATGGAACGTCGACTGGTGGCCCAACGACAGGTGTGCTAGAACGATTCCGGAATGGATCTTTAATCTCATCAACAGCTCTCCGTATGCACACGAGACTGCTACTTCACACATAGATAAACGTTGATATCGTATGACATGTCCGTCATCGTGAAAGCACAATTAATGCACATTCAGAGTAGAAATGGCAAGGTCCCGGTTATTTAGTCGTGCACTGATCACATGTTCTTGGTCTTTGAACACACCCACAGTGGCACAGGCTACAGCTCAGACACAGGCTACGCGGCTACACGGCCAACCTTAATTTTTGCAGATACCGATACCGGATTTATTACGACTGAGCAGTTTACATCCCACTAACCCTCTATCTCAATAACAACCTTATTCACTGTATCCACCTGAGATTATGTAGAAATGGCCCGCGTTTTCTTGTCGCGAACCGATCACATGGTCTTACAAGACATACTCATCAATGAAGGTCAGTGCGCGACATGTTAGGCGGGTAAAATATGTTACATTGTATCGTATTCGGCCGTGCAATTTAAGGTTGGTGTCATTTGGTGAATGTTGCTGTGTTTATTTATCAAAATAATGAATATTATTGAATTTAATTTAATTTTGGTTACATATACACATTTGACAGTGACACCAGCATGAGGTCATGACATTGTAAATAGTGTACATCATGTTATTATACTCTGGATTAGGCTGCATGTAATTAATTGTTATATTATAAGAACCGATGCACCAGGTCCAGGTTTCCACGTCGTCGTTGATGTCGTTGCACAGCTTTTATCAACAGAAACCATGACCAAAAACAATTATGTCACCCTTTCCCTATATGGTGAAATACCTTGTCATATATATATATCAATGCCACAATGGTAAGCTACTGGCTGTGCTGGCGCGTAGCCAGCGATAGTTTGTATTGTGTGGGCATGCCGTATTTGTGCTCAATAGATAGAACAGCCAAAACAACGCCATCTTGGCACTGAATTCGATCGGACGTGTCACACTGTATCCATATTTAGCTATGTGTGAGGCTTCGAAATCTTTCGGGTTCAACAGCTGATTGTAGACTGAAATGAATACTGATACTGACCCAAATACTTAGTCCCTTTTCTGATCGGTTCCAGTGATTATGCATTCGACTCCAATATAAATAAGAGGTCTATCAAACCAGTGGCAGTGCCTCTGAACGGGGGGGGGGGGGGGGGGTAGTGACGAAAGTCTTCGCTAAATATTGAGGCCTTAAAAGACAGGAAAGTTGTACTTTTCGGTATAGGGCCCGTAAATGTGTCACGATAAATGGCGTGCCTCCGCGCGATTGGAGCTCATTGGGGTCTAAGCGAGACAATTGGGGACTGGACACAAGAATAATACACAATAAAATAGTTTACGGGATTTGCATTTTACATTGCTGTACATTATGGTTTCGATAAGCACTTATATAAGCACTTATATCTGACAAGTTGTCTAAATTCGCATAATCATAACACATGTGTACGTTTGCCCCAAACAGGTTGTACTACGCGAAAAATAGCACTTTTCATTATTAGTCAAGATCGCCAAACGCAAGTACTTGCCGCTATTGCCATGGCAACCACCATTATAATCGATTAAAATTCATGATTTCCGTGATCATTGTCACCGGCAAAGTGTTCCACTGCTTCTGCTTGTAATAATCCTTCGGACAGTATAACTGAAATAGTTAGACTGGAACCGTTCGATTATTACAACCAAAAACTAAACGAAGTCCTATACTTATTTATATACTACAAATCCAAAACTACAATCAAACAAGGAATCGGTGAATTAAACACAGATTACACAGATTCAAAATCACAAACAACAACAAAAGATGAAGAAAAAGCAAATATATTTGCAGACTACTTCTCTAGTGTCTTTACTACAGAACAGCCAGGGTATATTCCAACTATGCCCACAGTTAACAACAAAACAAAAATGGATAAATTAACTATAACTGAAAACACAATATTATCAATTTTAAAAGAACTTAACATTAGTAAATCACCTGGTCCTGACGAAATAAGCACTAGGCTACTAATGGAGCTGTCAGATGTAATTTGTCACCCTCTGTGTAAAATATTTGAAACATCAATAAAAACATCTTCTATTCCTGATGATTGGAAGGATGCAAAGATATCAGCAATCTACAAAAATGGAAATAAAAAATTAGCCAGTAATTACCGTCCAATAAGTCTAACAAGCATAGTCTGCAAATGTATGGAAAAAATAGTCAGAAATCACATTACCAGTTATATGAAAGAAAATGGTCTTTTTAGTCCAAAACAATATGGCTTTATTTCTGGCAGATCTACAGTCTTACAACTAATAACAATACTAGATACATGGACCTACGAAATAGACAGAGGACACCACACAGATGTTATATACATGGAGGCCTTCGACACTGTACCACACAAAAGACTAATAAGTAAATTAAACAGTCTAAATATTAGTAAAGAAATAGTAAACTGGATAGAGGCTTTCATCTCAAACAGAAGACAAAAGGTGGCAGTAAATGGAAAAGAGTCGAATTGGCATGATGTAACATCTGGAATACCGCAGGGAACAGTCCTAGGACCTCTACTCTTTGTATTATACATAAACGACTTACCAGACCTTACTCAATCTGACACATCTCTATTTGCTGATGATATTAAAATATTTAGATCCATAATAAATACGAATGACCAAGATATACTACAACAGGACATAACCACCATAGACAAATGGTGTCATGATTGGATGCTCACACTACACCCAGATAAATGTACACATATGGAAATTGGAAAAAATAATGTAGGTGAAAATCAATACTACACAACAATGAACAATGTCACAAAAACAATAGACACACATTATAAACAAAAAGACCTAGGGATAACCTTTGACTCAAAAACTCACATTTGATCTACATATAAGCCAAGTGGTAAACAAGGCAACTAAAATGACCAAAATAATTATAAGAACCTTCCAATTTCTAGATAAACATACTTTTTTGCCACTCTACAAAACAATGGTTAGATCACACCTAGACTATGCTATGGCAGTATGGCACCCATATAAGATAAAACACAAAATTGCCTTAGAAAATATTCAGAGAAGAGCCACTAAAGAATTACCAGGGATCTATCATATATAGAAAGACTCAAATTGCTTAAACTACCTACATTAGCATATCGAAGATTAAGAGGAGACATGATAGAAGTCTATAAAATAATACACAACATTTATGACCACGAATCTGTACCAAATCTGTTGAAAAACAATGAGATATCACAAAGAACAGGAAACAGAGGACATTCTCTAAAACTATTCACACAAAGAGCCAAACTAAACTTTAAAAAAAATGTATTTCCAATTCGAATTACTGAACCATGGAATAGTCTCCCTGATACAGTGGTAACAGCAAAATATCTAAATTCATTTAAAACACGACTAGACAAATTTTGGTAT
This sequence comes from Oasisia sp. SBJ-2009, assembly GCA_964017155.1. Classification (NCBI taxonomy): domain Eukaryota; kingdom Metazoa; phylum Annelida; class Polychaeta; order Sabellida; family Siboglinidae; genus Oasisia; species Oasisia sp. SBJ-2009. The sequence continues at coordinate 20,998,366 of OZ024854.1, forward strand.
AACCAGGATATTGTATATGACTTCGAAGCACCGTTAAAAATTACTAACAACAATAGAACCGGAACACGCGATTTAATATTAATAGATAATGAAAACGAAGAGCTGATCACAGAGGAAGACAGAATCCTACGATCAGAACCGTCCTAAGGTATCCTAAGGTAAGGCATACGTTAACATGGAGAATATGGACCTCCTGCCCCCAACTGCCCCCTGCCTCGTTTTCGCGCGCGAGACTTACACGCCCTATTGAGTCAAGCTGTGTTGTCCTCAGTGGATGTCATTACTTATTCGCGATAGTCTAAGAAGCGCCACGGTACAATATGTGGTTCCGACGTGCTACATCATATCCCCGCATGTAGTTACAGTTTCACAATATTTGCTAACTTTTAACTCTCGTCTACCCAAACTTACTAAGAACTGTTATGTCCGACTGTGATAGTTCAAAAGACAGCTTGTGAACTAGGAATTCATTGTTTGTGGAGAGGTCCAAAGTTGATGTATTGTTAAGTCTTGTCAACGGGAGGGTGTATACTAACCACATAGTTATTAATGTGTGTATGTTTAATTTTTTAAACACGTTGTCAACGTTGCATTCCAGTACAAAACTCAGCAACAGCAAGTTCGACATGAAGACCATAATATTGGTGAGTGTGGTTAGCGGTTCATGTCAAAGGTTAGCGGTTCACGGCAAAGGTTAGCGCGACGGTATGCAACGTCGAGCGGTCCAGAACGTCGTTCCCCGTATGCACATGCGCGCCGAACTGGCGTGACCTCAGGTGGCCGATCAACTTTGACCCCGTGCCAGAATGTCGAGACTGAGTTCATGACCCCCGCGGCGACAGTATTACATAATAAATCATTTCTGCGCGCTGCAGCGACGACATACTTTTTGACCCTCTACGTTGCACACTACAGGCACGTTAGTAGACAGTTACATATATCTTAAAGTTAAACTGCCAGAGTTATGTGTCACGAAGACGCGGGGATTTGTATTCAATGCTGCACGTACTATAGACTGCATTGAAAACCATGGCTGTAACGAAGCCATAACATGCACAACGCTCTGAGAGAAGGACATTAATAAAACACTGTTTATAAATAATTACAACTAACGCTGATTGTGAATTTTTGTTATGTTTATTAATAATAATTGAAGAAAGGAAGCGCATCAATATAATCAGGTATAATGTAAAAGAATTTCAATTTATCAGAAATATGAATGAGGATAAAATGGCTTCATTTTCCAATGAACTAAGTCAACAAACCTGGGCAAGTATGCTAAAAACTGATGATGTTAATCAAGCATATGACTCTTTTCTACACATATTTAAGGATATATTTAACAAACACTGTCCAGTAAAAAAGTTCCCCCCCCCAAAAAGCTTTGAAAATAAAAAACATGTTTCATCAAAGTTTTAAAACGTGCTTGTACAAAGACAAATAAGTTATATAAAACATTAATTGTAATGAGATCTGCAGAAGCAGAAAAAAATACAAAACATACAACAATTTATTATCATCTATAATATATTATTAAGAATTACAGAAAAAACTATTATAGCTCGATGTTAGAAAAACAAAAAGCAAATCTTAAAGAGACCTGGAAAATACTAAATGAATTAATTAACAAACGCGAAAATAAGCTAACATATCCAGAATACTTTATAAAAAGCAACAAGAGAATTTCACAGAAAGAAGATATTGCTAATGGATTTAATAACTTCTTAACAAATGTTGGCCCCAACTTAGCAAAAAATATCCCCTTACCTAAAAACGATACAGCTATTTATGATTACTTAGAAGAAAACATTGAACATACCATGTTTCTAAGTCCTGTTGATGACCTAGAAATTATTAGAACTGTTCAAAATTGTAAAAATAAAAGATCAACTGATTTCATTGACATTAGCATGAGCCTGCTTAAGAAAGAAATTTCTAAAATAGTTAAGCCATTTGCTCATTTATGTAACGTTTCATTTCAAACAGGTGTTTTTCCAAACAAAATGAAAATAGCTAAAGTTATTCCGCTATATAAGTCTGGATAAAAAAAAGTTTTACAAATTACAGGCCAATATCTTTATTACCACAATTCTCAACAGTTCTGGAGAAATTAAATAACAACAGATTGGATATGTTCATTGATAAATGTAACATACTCAGTCCAAGTCAGTAGTATGGGTTTATATCTAGCATGTCAACAACTGAGGCTCTTATAGATTTGGTAGAAGAAATTACAACTTCATTAGAAAAACATAAGTGTACTGTTTGAGTATTTATTGACCTAAATGAAGAAGGCATTTGACACTGTTGATCATGATATACTGTGTATAAAGCTGCATTTCTGTGGTTTGCGTGGTGTCGCACAAGAATGGATTCAGAGTTATTTAGAAAATAGAGAGCAATTTGTCAGTTTTAATAACTCTCATTCAGAAATACTAAATGTATCGTGTGGTGTGCCTCAGGGTTCCATTTTGGGACCAAAATTGTTTATCATGTATATTAATGACATCTGTAAAGTCTCACAAGTGTTCAAGTATATTTTATTTGCTGATGATACAAATCTATTATGTTGTGATAGAGACTTAAATGAACTTGTTCGGGTGATAAATGATGGATTAGAACAACTGCAGACATGGTTTTCTGTTAATAGATGGTCTCTTAATATATCAAAAATAATTACATGATTTTTGGTAATCGCAGAATAACTGCAGATATTTGTGATAGAATAAATAAAGAGAAAATCAATAGAATAAATTACACACACTTTTAGGTGTAGTAATTTATGACAAATTAAACTGGAAAAGTCACATTTTATCAATAAGATCTAAACTGTCAAAATGTTGTGGTATTATGTATAGAGCGAGTTCCTTGATTAACAAGCATGGTATGCATATTTTGTACTATTCTTTTTTCATGCTTTATATTATGTATTGTGCTGAAGTATGGGGTAACACATGTGCTACAAATATTCATTGTTTAGTTTTATTAGAGAAAAGGGTTATAAGATTAATTTGTGGTGCCAAAAGACTTGATCACACAAACTTACTCTTTCACAATGTATATATTCCTAAAATACCAGATCTTGTAAAACTGAAAACTGCTATAATTATGTTTAAGGAATATCGTTATGTATTACCAATGAATGTACAAAAAATATTCAGAATACATGAATCACGATATTCATCCAGGCACAAATGTAAGTTCAAACAACTCTATGTACATACTAACTTAATAAATATGTGTATTTCTGTTACTGGGGTTAAACTTTGGAACACCCTCGATAATTCACTGATTAGTAAAAAATTCATCATTTCAAAAAGTGTTATATAGATAGACTGTTGAATAGTTATGTATTGGAGTCCTAGACTATTTTTTGCCAACATAAATTAGATAACTAAGTTAAACATTCAGATTGTTTATTGTCATAAAGGTTTTTTTCTTCAATAAATGTCACAATGTCTTATTTTCGATTAAATGTGGTATGGTTATACATGTAAATAGTGTTGTTGCACCTTCTATTGCACTGTTCAGATGCTTTATTATGCATTTAAGCAATTATAAGGGTAAACATGATAAGTATTGTACTTCTTTTACCCTTTTTTTTCAACAAATGGTATTGTATGCACTGTCTGTATAATGTAGTAATTGTTGTTGTTGAAAATAAATTTCAATTCAATTCAAAAAGATGTTTATTTTGATCTCAAAACAATTACATTAAATAATAGCAAATAATATGCACATGAACAAATGTCACCATATAAGTAATTAAGAATACATATGAAATTGGGGTCAGTGACTCCTGCTAAGACTAAAAAGTCGCTATCACAGGAGCCACTCGGATTATTACACGTTATAGTATTTGTATTAATTCAATACGATGTTTGTCTCTATATGTGTTAATCTTTCCATAACACATGTGTACAAATTGAAATAATGAAATGACAATACATAAGAACATATAACATTAGTTTGCATCTATCCATCTATATGTATATTTGAATTCTAATGATTTTGAAGATATATCTGACATACGTAACAATCATATAATATTGGATATGCGTTGTGATATCTTTGCAAAAGACTTGTTTTTAAGTAATACTCAAACCCATATAAACTGTGGGTAATAATCTTTTCCAAAACTAATTCTGGAGTATCGTTTATAGTATGGGGCAAATTGTGTTTAAGGCATTGTTTTGGCAAATTCATGTTTTGTCATAGATGTGTGTATAATTGTTGCTTTGCGAGTATCATGACTGTGTATATTGTAATTGTGTATAATATTCCAATTTAATAAACAAACAGGCAAATCACCATGCCTATATTTATAGAAAAACACTAGTTCTTGCACTTTTAATAAATAATCTATTTTTAATATTAATATTTCGAGTGTTTTAAAAAGGGGTTCTGTATATAAATTGTACCTGTTCAATGTTATTATTCGAACTGCCTTAACTTGGATTCTCAATATTCGGCTAGCTTTGTATCCCCAAACTGTAATACAATAATTAATATGTGATAGGATTAGATAATTGTATAACAGTTTTTAATGTCTAGTGGTAGTACATACTTTAGTTTGTTTAAAACGCCGGTAATCCTGGAACATTTATTTGCTATTTTATTTACGTGTTTAAATGATTAACATAAACTTTAATATGCATGGATCACTCATATGTTAATTCGGCAGTCACAATGTTTACGCTGGTCACAGTAGACGTTAACCTTTGTCATGCATGTAATAATTAAACAACATTCTAAACGAGGTGGAACGACAACCTGGACCAGATAGACATTCCAGACTGGCTAGCTGCGGGCAGTAACGTCGCGCTAACCTTCGCCATGAACCGCTAACCTTTTGTCATGAACCGCTAACCTTTGACATGAACCGCTAACCTTCGACGTTCTGGACTGCATCGACGTTCTGGACCGCGATACCGTACTTCTGCCATGCTACTTATTAACAATTTCACCAGATTACGTATCATTGTAGCATTGCAATGCCACATGTTTAACTATGTATAATAATAATAATCGAGTAAGGCACTTCTTCTGAATAACATTTGGGTTTTATTGTGAATAGTAAGAAGAACCAATTTAATATTAGTATTTGATTGTTACTACCCATGTATAACGCAGAACATTAGCATTATATTGAGACGAATACATTTGACAAGTATGCCGTCACTGTATCCGGTCACAAAAGCTAATGAGTACAATGTCTAAACTGTTTCAGTTGACGTTCCTAGCTACTCTTGTCGTCATTGCAATCTCGTCCACTTTGTACGGCAAAGACGGTATGAAGTCTTCAACACGCGTCACGTGTTGAATAGCGTATCTGCATATAATAATAATAATAATAATAGTTATTATTTATAAAGCGCAATATCAAAATATGCTCAAAGCGCTGTACAATACAATATTTAACAAAATATATATAAGACACCGTTGACGTAATATTGTCTAGTTCTCACAAACTATTCCTATATGTACTTTCAAATATCACAAATATATGGCACAAACACAATATACAGCGAGATACACGACGAGGTTCATCGTTTCAAAATGTCATAGATCATAACAGTTTCTGCAAAACATTTTGCAATCTACATTATTAGCATTCGTTAGAAATGTTATATGTTGTTCTGACGGGATGTTGTGAATTCGACAACTTTAATGAAACGCTAGTGGAACAAGTACACGAATGGATTGTTGTAGATGGCTACAGAGAGAGACGTTGTGTTACCAACTGTTGGTCGGTCGCCTTCGACTGTTTCGGGGATTGCACTGGAAATATGGACCCTGATCTCGATATTTGCTTCGAGATGTGTGCCATGGAGAAGACTGACTGCGTCGAAACATGTCTCTTTTGAGACATGCAACCACGATATGTCCTCGTTTCTAATCGTTGCAAACTTCAATTAAATTCCGCAAATTTATAATAGATCCAAAGTCCCCTGTTGTCATACGGATGCGATGGAATAATCATTCTAAATGAATTACTGATTTGGTCTTGCGAGGCCGTTGGTGTACCAACCCTAATTGTAATAGTGAATAAAGTGTTATCTTGTTAGTGTACGAGCTTCACTTTAATTGAGAATGATGCATTTTGTAATTTGTATTTTTAGCTATCAAAAACCAAATATATGTCACAAATATGAAATGTGATGATTGATCAAACAAACATTATCAAACAGTAATGAATGTGTCTTAACATGAATAAAACGAATATACTAAATGAAAACAATGCTAATAACGTGTGAATGTGTCTTAACATGAATAAAACGAATATACTAAATGAAGACAATGCTAATAAAGTGTATTTTTTCTTAATATCATAAATGTTCTTAACTGTATACGTATAAGTATGCAATATGTATATTTAGTTCATCAGTGTATCAACTTAATATGTGTTAATAAAAAACACCTATATACGCATGTTCTTCCCAACACATCTACAAATTCTTACATACATGCATACATACCTACACATGCATGAGCATGCACACGTGTATGCAAGCACACACGCACGCACGCACATACACACATAACCAGCCAGCTAAAATGTTTTTGACAATAGCTCTGTAAAGTGACTGCTTAGGGGGTTTGGTGGTAGTTGATGTAACAAAATCAGTACGTCGTTTTGCCTCGTGATTCAACCAAGGTTGATAACAAAATAACGACGTACATATGACATACGTACGACGAACCCCTACTTATCACCCGACGTATGGTTTGTGCTGTGGATATTGGCATTAGACGAGCCTCTGGATTCTTATATATTGTGAACAGTGCCAATATCTAGCATTGGGTGGAGGATACAGCACAGACGTTGTGGTGTAATCACTTGTCAACTAATACACCCTATCGATCCGAAACAAGGACAGTTGCAATGTGTACGATATAATCTTTTGCCAAAAGCATTTATTAGTGTGTGACAACAACATAAACAACATACGAAACAGTGAGACAACATATGAAAACATGATATGTTCAAGTAAAATACACATTTGTTGAAGGGTATTGGGAAAAAGACCAATTCTTTAAACATCATAACAGATTCCTCTATACTAGTTTTATCAACCTAGGTTATATACAGAAATAAGCATATCGTTACCATACTTCTCGGGAAATACTACTCACCCCCACAGGGAGCGAATGTATATTATCCTTACAAATATCATCAGTGTACCGAACATATATCTATTAGGATACAAATTCAGGTTAGTACCTAAAATGTATCATGTTGTTACCTCTCCAAGAATAAGACTGTGGCGTTAACATTTACCTGTGTTTTCCAACAAAATGATATGCGCTAAATCAAAAACCTTCAAGGTTTACTAAAAAAATGCGTGTACCTGTTCCACATACTTCATAAAACATGTTTATTGCGCATGTCTACATTTTACTCATCTAATTCATCAACGTTGGTCAATTAATATGAACTATATATAACTACTACTTTCTGAAAGCATGGCGTTGTATTTACAAGTTCACCACCATTATATTTGAGGCGATACAAGCGTTCGGTTCAAACTGAGAGCAACACTTGGTGTTTGCTGCATATTTGCAAGCAGTCGTCCCTCTCAGTATAACAATGTTTCGCGCAGCTCTTTACGCGCGGTGGCGCTTTCATCTCATTGTGACATGTGACCTGGCAGGCAGAATACAGCTTCATGCACAGTAGAATGCATCCGTTGTCTTGGTCTTCACCTGGAACAGAACGAGTCGTACAACGTAGCAGTGGTCGTGCTCGCCGCATGAAATCAAATATAATCAAGTAAATCTTATTAAGGTTTTTTCGTGAATGACTAACTAAATATGCAAACATATTGGCAATGCTTTAATATAACCTTTCTTTCTAATTACATTTGTATAATAATAATAATTTAAAGAATATAGTTTAATCTGTAAATACATTAATTTAGGCATAACCTATTCTACACGTTTTTTATCACAGCGTATCACTACTTTAGATTATGATTACTATAATTTAATCAGTATACGCAGATTTATTATCACAACCTTTAGCTATTTACATGTATGTACACACCCGTGAACGGGACAGCCGTCCCGGATTTGATGGTGTTAAAATAAAATTGTATTATTATTTATGTTATTATTAACGCTACACTTGGTGAAATAACTATAAGATCCGTATCAAATAAACTAACATAAAAATATGCATATAATCAGTTCGCATGGATTGCTGTATATACTCGATGATGGTGATGATGATGATGATGATGATGATGGAGGAGGTAATGTTAACGAAAATGGTGTTATGATGAAGGTGAGCACGGTGGTGCTAGTGGTGATAATCTTGGTGCTATTGACGGTAGGGAAGATAAGTATCATATCTTACTCCTTCGTTGAGCCAGTGCGCCCGGCCATGCTGAGACAACGAGAAGCACGAAGAGCACCGACATTAACTGCAACCACAAAGGCACCATACAAACATAGTTCTAACGTACCATATTTGCTTCTGCGATTCACCTAGACTACACTTTAACTTTAACCATGTCCGTAATAGTCAAATGTGTAGAACTAGAACAATCTGTATAGGTCGACCTTGTTTTATCTGAATTGATAATGGAATAAATCGACAATTATTTAATAATACAAAAATCATTATTTACAGAAATAATACTACAGTTCTACAAACAAGGCAATAAAACGTAGTGTATTATAATAAAGGTTTGATTTGCTAATAAATTGCTGAAGATATACATGTAAATAAAATATTACAGAACGAACCTCATAGAGGGTGGTGATGAAATACAGCGTTAAGCAAAAAACCTTGTGTGTGATAAATATTTTGTGTGATGAATTATAAATAATTTAAGAACATGCCCATATGATCACCCGCTCTCCACGTTCTTCCATGTACTTCCGTCTCGAAGGAGATACCGTTGTATAAAATGTAAAACATCTCGCTATAGCAGGAGTTTTGTGCCTGTGGCCATTAGAATGTTGTATGCTAAATGATTCATATTGCTGTCAACCGGTTGAACTGTTCTTATAGTAGATACATCTGGAATTCACTTGCATTTTGTTGTGACCATCCCATATATTGTAGATCATGAGTTGCACAATGCATATCCTTTTTAAGGACAATAAAGTGATTGATTGACCGACCGACCGACCGACCGACCGACCGACCGACCGACCGACCGACCGACCGACCGACCGACCGACCGACCGACCGACCGAGCGAGCGATCGATCGATCGATCGATCGATCGATTGATTGATATGACAGCCACGTGTGTTCAATACTGAATAGTGAACAACTGTTCTATCCTATGAACATTTTGGTAGATTTGGGCTCATTAGGTGCTAGAACAAATTCAGCTTGACTGCCCAAATGGCAACTTTGAGCAACTCTTGTAATCTGCATAAATCCAAGATGGCCATTCGACAGAAATTCTTTAGAACCACTTGTCTTAGAACTGTGTCTAAATAACTCTTTGTAGGGATATCTGGGTATGTAGAATCCATTTATGATGTTATTTTTTCAGTTCAAAGTCAAAAACATTCTAATGGTCAAAGTTGACCTCTCGGTGGACAACAAATGGAAACTTCTATGAAATTATGTTTTAGTTTATTTATGAATACAAATGCGTAATCTTATTCTATCTATATTTGACACACTTAGTCGTGAGAAAAGATTATTCAGTCAAATTTAAATTATTTTAAACACGTAGTTACACATGAAGAAGGGGAAGTCAGCAGGAGCGGACAACGTCCCAGCAGAGCTGGTGCAGGCAGGGGGAGAAGCCATGATAAGCGCCCTACTGACTATCTGCAACAAGATCTGGCAGACAGGGGAGTGAGTGGCCCACGCCGTGGACCCAATCTCTCATCATCACCCTCCCCAAGAAAGGCAACCTACAGTTATGCCAGAATTATCGTACCATCAGCCTCATCAGCCACCCGAGCAAAGTTATGCTGAAAATCTTGCTGAACCGACTGAAGCCGCAAGCGGAAAACATCATTGCCGAGGAACAAGCTGGCTTCATACCAGGACGCAGCACAACAGAGCAGATCTTCAACCTTAGGGTACTGTGCGAGAAGTACCTCCAACACCAGCAAGACCTATATCACGTCTTCATTGACTTCAAGAAGGCATTCGACAGGGTATGGCATGCAGCACTATGGGCCACCATGAAGCATTTCAACATCAACGCCAACCTGATCAGAATGATACAGAACCTCTATGAAAAGGCCACCAGCGCAGTCTACCTTAACAACAGCATAGGGAACTGGTTCAGAACCACCGTCGGAGTAAGACAAGGCTGTGTGCTCTCCCCCACCCTCTTCAACATCTTCTTGGAGAGAATTATGACTGACGCACTGAACGACCATGAAGGGACAGTCAGCATTGGTGGCAGAAATATCACAAACTTGCGTTTTGCCGATGACATAGACGGCCTGGCAGGAAGGGAAGACGAGCTAGCTGACTTGGTGGAGCGCATTGATAAGACTTCTACAGCCTTCGGCATGCAGATCAATTCAGAAAAGACCAAACTGATGACCAACAACACCAATCGCTTCAGCACTGACATCAAACGATTCAAATATCTGGGAGCAATCATTACAGATGAAGGATCTAAACCTGAAATTCTCGCCACCATCGCCCAGGCCACAGCAGCACTCGCCAAACTCAAGACCATTTGGAATGACAGGAATATAGCGCTCAGCTCAAAGATCAGACTGATGCGCTCCCTAGTCATGTCCATATTCCTGTACGCCTGTGAGTCTTGGACATTAACAGCAGAAACCGAGAAAAGAATACAGGCCATGGAGATGAGATGCCTCAGAAAACTCCTCGGCATCACGTACAGAGAACACATCACCAACGAAGAGGTCCGAAACAGAACTCGGCAAGCCATTGGACCACACGAAGACCTCCTGACCACAGTCAAACAACGAAAACTCAGACGGTGCGGCCACATAACAAGATCAACAGGGCTTGCCAAGACGGTCATGCAAGGTACAGTCCAAGGAGGGAGAAGACGAGGCAGGCAGAGAAAGAGATGGGAAGACAACATCCCGGAATGGACGGGCTTGACACTGGGCGCCGCCATGAGGAAAGCCGAGAGACGAGAGGAGTGGAGGGAGCTGGTTGCCAAGTCATCTGTGGTGCCCCAACGGTCCACTGAGACTACGGGATAGGCAAGGCAAGGCAAGTTACACATGTTACACATAGTGTATAGTACAAGTATCCATTATTAATAACATTGGCATTCATATTTGTTTTCTTTGAGGGAATTTCTTGCATTAAGTAATTAAGTGTGAAGTCATTGTAGGTATGTTATGAGGAGTGAACCTATTTTATTTATAAAAACAAATGCGCTAAACATTCCCTGAAGATTTGCCATGATAATGCACTGCGGGAAATCGGCGCGACGTAGGCGGATCCGATGGAGACGGAAAAACCTTTTTCATCACATTCACATCACAATTTTCAGCCACCGGGAACATCCATAGAGTCTGCCCGATTTATA
>OZ024854.1:21014868-21024868 GCA_964017155.1 Oasisia sp. SBJ-2009
ATAGCAGTTCTTGCTGGCATGGATGGTGTTGAAAGCGTTATTGTTTAAATGTCTTGATAGGCGTTGTACGGGCTGGAGGAGGTTATTGACAGGCAAGGATAGGTGTCCATAGATGGCTTTGTGGAGTATGGTGAGGCGTCTGTTTGTTCGTCTGGTTTTTAATTGATGTAGTTTTAATTGGTTTAGCATTTCTGACACACAGCCCGCTTCTCTAGATGTATAGTCGTTGAGACAGAAACGGGCTGCGCGGCTTTGAACCATTTCGATTTGGTTTATAAGGGTTTGGGTGTGGGGGTCCCATACTGAAGATGAGTATTCTAAGAGTGGTCTGACTAGGGTTGTGTAGGCTATTGTTTTGATGTTTATGGGGCATGAGTGGAGGTTGCGTCTGATGAATGCTAGGGTGCGGTTTGCTGAGGCTGTTATCTGATGTATATGTTTGTTCCAGTTTAAGTCTTTTGTTATGCATATTCCTAGGTATGAGTGGCTGTCTGTTTCTTGTAGTGTTGTGTTTCCTAGGGTGTAATCAAATTGTTTTATATTTCTTGCATGAGTTAGTCTCATCACAAAGCGTTTGTCAGGGTTAAAGTTCATTTGCCAGTCATGTTCCCATTTAGTTAGTTCATCTAGGTCTTTCTGTAGTTCTTGTGAATCTAATTGGTTGTTAATTTCTCTGTACAGGACACAGTCATCTGCAAACAGACGGACTGTGGAGTGGATATTGTTAGGTAAATCATTGATGTATATTAGGAACAGAAGAGGGCCTAGTACCGTGCCTTGTGGTACTCCAGACTCAACATGGGTCCAGGGGGAATGTGCCCCACTGACCACCACTCTCTGTTCACGGCATGTAAGGAATTTTAGAATCCAGGCATGTATTTTGTTGTTGATGCCATATCTTTTTAATTTGTTTAGGAGCCGGTTATGAGGGACAGTGTCGAATGCTTTTGAGAAATCCATTATGATCATGTCTATTTGTGATTTATTATTTAGAGATTTTGATAGGTCATGTGTTGTGAGTATTAACTGGGTTTCAGTCGAGTGTTTACTGCGGAAGCCATGTTGTTTGTCAGACAAAATTGAGTGTTGGTCAAGGTGGTCCATTATGTTGGAGTAGATAATGTGTTCAAGGAGTTTGCAGCATATTGAAGTTAGGGAGATGGGACGGTAATTTGATGGAAGAGTTCGATCTCCCTTCTTAAAGATTGGGGTGATGTTGGCTTGCAGCCATGAGAGGGGAAGTTCACCTGTGGTGATTGATTTTTGGAAGATTACTGTAAGGGCTGGGGCTAATTCATTGGCAGCAAGTTGTAATATTCTTGCTGGTACGTCATCGGGTCCTGTTGATTTGTTTGTTTTTAATTCGTTTAGTAATTTGGCGACTCCCTTTGCTGTGATGGTAATGTCAGGCATAGCTGGTACGTTTGAGTATGGTTCTTTGGGAAAGTTGGTGTTTTCTTTTGTGAAAACTGATTTGAATTGGTCATTGAGGATCTCTGCTTTACGTTTGCTGTCTGATTCTGTCTGGTGATCTTTAGTTAGGGTTGGTATTCCAATGGTGTCAACTTTTAAGCTTTTGATGTAGGACCAGAATCGTTTTGCTGAGTCTGAACAGATTGATGCAATATATCGTCTGTGGGCCTTTCTTGTTTCTGTGTGTGCATTTTTGCGTTCCTTACAAAATTGTTCATGACTGGTTTGGTTTCTGTGTATTTTATGGGTGTTAAAGAGTAGATGTCACTACCTGGTTGTAGTGTTTACGGATCATTATGATTATGCATGGTTCCGTAAGCGCATGTGTTGGTGCTCGCAGAGGAATGAAAACAAACGTTACGTACCATAACAATATGTTCTGCCATGCCGATTGGTGCTGACGACATAGATATGGCATGAATAAGTTGAACTGCCGAGGACACAGGCGACGAAAAGAGAAACGAAGTTTGTCGCAGGTCAATATGTATACATTTGACATATATACAAGTTTTACAATTTACAAAAGCTTATAGTCTAGTACATATATACATACATGTATAGTATATATATATATATATATATATATATATATATATATATATATATATATATATATATATATATATATATATAATATATAATATAATATATACGGCATATATGACATATACAAGAGAGAGAGAGAGATATATATATATACGACATAAATATATGACAAATAGTATATATACAATGTATATATATATATATATATATAAATATCTACATATACGACATATATTAATATATATATATATATATATATATTTACGACATACATACAAACATAGATTCATGCATACATACATACATACATACATACATGTATAAAATACATATGCATACGTTCGATGTACATACATGCATGCAAACGTACATATATACATACATGTATACACACAAACATAGATACATGCATACATACGTACATCCTTACATTCGAACTACGTATTATGTACATTCTCTAGAAAAACTAGTAACACGTTATGGGTAGTCACTCAGTTACGTCGTTAACGATACGGTAGCAACAGTAGTCGGTCAGGTGATACCAAACCAATACCGCACATTGGTGTTATGTATTTAAATAAATCACACATTGTCAAAATGAGTGTTTGTGGCACATTTCCAAAACATTATTTCACCGCGATCATAATCATGCACAATATAATATTGTCGCCGGTATCAGTTAAAACACGTGTTGGTATTTTGGAAAGGTTATGCTATTTTGCTGACAGGAGTTCGTTTATGAGAATGTGTTCTATATAATTCAAATGCAACGAAATGCCTACCTGGCTACGTAGCCCGATGTATACTCGCCAACGAGAAGTCGGCATCAACAGTATTTTTCTTCACGAATGTTTGAGTGCAGGACAACTAGGCCCAGATACTCAATACATTGTTGTAGTTGGCAAGTTGCTAACGCGCCGAGAATGCCATGTGGAGAATACTTGAACTCTCTCATCGTAATTGGTAAATATATCAATGCTATAAATGCCGGTTTCCTCTTCAGGCCTGTGTCGTTGTGCTTACTCAACGAGGTCACTTGCCGACAACTTCTTTGAGATATTAATAAAAACCTTAATAGTATGTATCTATGTAACGCTTATGTGTATGTTGTTTATTATATCAGTCTACTATCATTATTAATATAGTATGTATGATTCGCTTTTCGTCTAATGAAATACATATTATGCGTTATGCAACTACACAAACACAAACAGAGACATCTACATTTTGTGACCCAAATATAATTTACACAAACCAACACACATAAGCACTTACACGCATAAACACACACAGACATGCGCCCACACGCCCACACGCCCACACGCCCACACGCCCACACGCCCACACGCCCACACGCCCACACGCCCACACGCCCACACGCCCACACGCCCACACACCCACACGCCCACACGCCCACACACTCACACACAAGCACACGGACACGCACACACACACACACACACACACACACACACACACACACACACACACACACACACACACAGACATACACACACTACACACACACACACACACACACAGACATACACACACTACACACACACACACACACACACACACACACACACAGACATACACACACCACACACACACACACACACACACACACACACACACACACACACACACAGACATACACACACACACACACACACACACACACACACACACACACACACACACATACACACACACACACACACACACACACACACACACACGTACAAGCACTACATATACAGTACTGTATAACAAAACGTGAACGCTATCGTTAGCACTTTCCAACACCAGGTATATATGTCGCATAAAGTCGTCACAGATCCAGCAATTTCATTCTAAAAAGGAAACATCTACCCAGATAATCAAAACATATATGCGTTGTATTAAACTATTACACTGATATGACATTTCCAATGATATGAACAGTAAATTACTTAAGCATCTTATAAATAATTGTGCGCATCCGAACAAAGTCAACGGTCCACTGTTTGTTCATAATATAAGTTATGTGAGTTGATTGCGATCCGGAAGCCATCATTTCTTGCTGCTTGGTGTCAGTGGTGTTTACGACAGGCAGCTGTCCATGCAGATGTAGTCATGCAGACTGCAGATGTCATTACACTTAGTTCTGTTCACTGGTGAGAAGTCGTTTTCACAAGACTGTTGACAGTCTGAGGAGATCAGCCAACAATCTTTCATGCAGTTCGATTCTTCTTCGACTGAAACAGGTCAAACACGTCACACTGTTGCTAACTGGCTGCGACGAATTGCCGATGGAAGTGTTTGAACACCAGAACTATACATGTACATTTGTGTATCTATGTTTGTGTATACATTAAGACATATTCACAAATACACATACATACACACACTCGTGCATTATTATAGACATATATGTACTTGCGCTCGTACCCATACGCCGCAAGCTCTCAAGCACAAGTGCGCACTTACAGTTTCCCGACACATTTGGCTTTGCCGAATGATATTCATAGTGTATGATCAGTTTACTTCTACCATTACCAAGACAATCAGTTCATGCTGATGCATACTCCTGTTGTGTGTGCTGTTGTTAATCAACTGACAGACACTCGGTACGTACGAGGACTGTGCGAGTTATTACATACCGTCACGAACCGAGGCAGTTAACACAATGGCGACTGTTACAGTCAGACAGATGTAGAATATCTGTAATAATGAATAACACATTTATCTTAGTCTCGTGTAATTCACGTTGCGCAACATGATTTTATTATCATAGGAATATAACGATACATAACGCTTATCAATATTTCATTTCGTACAAAGTTTAATACGATGATGATGACGACAATGACGGTAATAATAATAATAATTGAAAGTAATTTTAGCAGGCGCAATTTATTGGTAGATGACATACGATTAGTATTATGGCGTCGGATATGTAACATGGCACTTATATTGATTGACATACGGGCTAACTGTGGTTCTGAACCACTGCTTGGTAGGCAGACGTGCATTTGCACACAAACTGAAACGTACCGTGATTGTCTTCATATCAAACGTCGTTCTTCCCAACACTGGAACAACAACAGTAAAGCTGCTTTAGGCGAATTTAAGTCATACATTAATGCATTAGTCAACTGGTCTTTGGTGATAGTCTATGTATGAAAGTATGATTGTTATTATATATCATGGACATTTTGACAGAAACTATAAAGTACGATTACTATATTAAAGTAAACCAGCAACTAAACAAGAAATTTGTGAGTGATATCACGGTCATACCATATTTGCTTCATGTTGCATCCAAATGTCGATATTTTTCATGAACATAATAAAGGTATTACAAATCCAAATAGAAGGAACTAAGTCGAAAACAGACGTAGGATATTGGTGTGATTTTAACCAAATAAAGGGTGGGAGCAATGCTTACGGAATAAACGACTTACTTGGTTCTGCTAACTGTGTATCACCTCAAACTTGGCCAGCGTTTGATCGTTGTCTACACTAGAATGCTGCTAAATACTACTACAAATTGTTGATTTCCGCGATAAAAATAAATTCAAGAGAATTACTCCGGACAAACACTTTAGTAGGGGACGTTAACACTTGATTAATTTTTACGTCTCGTCTACGCCTTTAATATTCCAATGCTGCTGACGTCTCAGCGACGTTTTGGGCGTGAATAATAAATGCAATTATGAGTGGTGTATTGTTAGCACACTCTTCAACCAGATTTAACCAGATTGACGTCACCATTATTTACTCCGGGTTGTGAGTGGACACCAAACCTCAAGTTTGTGAAAGGGTCCAAATGTTCGTCCACGCCTTCCGATGTATTTGTTGATATATTCATGCTATTACGACACACACAATTTGCTAACTTATCTATTATATCAAGGTACATGTATTATGGTTGTTGTTAATGCGACCATTCCTTACTAGTGTTATTTCATGCCTTCTTATCCATATTAATGAGAACAACGTGCATAATAGTTCCAGTTATTTGTCGGCGCGTACGTAATTCTAAGTAGATTTCATTTATATCCTTATACGAGGATAACACTAGAATAAACGAAAGAATGAATAAACGGACAAACTAACAAAATAATGACTGCACAAGCACACTAACACATTAATGTAGGAACCCATACAACTTGAATGGAAGAAAGAATGAAAGAAGGAAATAAATAAATAAACGAACGAATAAACGAATAAATGAACGAACTATAAGACATATATACTGATGCATGAACTAATAAACTAATAAATAAAAGCTGTTTTTGTTCAATGTTATTTTATTTCATTCACTACAACACATTGAGAAAAATGCTATGCAACATAATTAAAGTATTGTGGCGTACTAGAAAGACGCATGCACCGAAAGAACCGTTGTGCTGGAATGGTCCACATGTTAGAACTGTCCGCCGTGTTACTGTGGAGACGCAGTCGTGACTGAGCAGTCTGACATGCACTCGTCACTGGCCGTGCCACACGTCTCTAGACACGCATCCTCGGACTGATCCATCTCGACGGAGCAGGCATCGAGCTCAACGCCGTAGCGCAGTACGCAATGTTCCTTACAGCCTGCCATGGCAGCAGAACTCGGCGGCGCCTCTGAAGCACACTGAGCGAGACAGTCGTCCTTCCACACTCTATCTGCCTCAGTGTAGCACATTTCAAGGTCCTTCATACTCGTCGCCTCGCACTCCTTCACGCACTTAAGTCGGGCAATCAGGCAACTTAACGTGCAATCTGCAACACGAGTAGCACCAACGTAAAGAATAATATTACATTAAAGAAAAGACTAAAACAGAAATAATAGTGGACGTCCTAATAATAAATAATATTAAACACCACCTACGTGATGAAGTAGGCATACAAATAACACGTCTGCATAAACATGACAATATTTATTTATGCACACTTCCAGGTTTCAGATGTCAATAGGTATACCTTCGTATGCGTTTGCGGTCAACAATGTAGCTGTGGCTACCATCAGCAGCGAGAGCTGAAACATAAAACATTATTACTTGCATCAAGCGCAACTGCATTACACGTACCAATACCATTTGGTCATTAATCATGGTGGATTCTACGAATGCGTAGGTAGATTGGTGGGCACATGCATAGTATTATGTTAATCAACGTATGACATATTGTCCCATTTCAACATGCACGAAGGTCGGTTATAAGTGTGTTATCGCATCTTGCCAGTATTCTATAAAAGGGATCCTATATTACATTAGTTAAAAGCACGAACCAAATGAATCTTTATTTTTCTTTGTTGCATAGTTATTATTGCAAAAGTTTTTCAAAATTTAACAAATGAAAACTGGTTTTTATTTATGAGGGAGGACATTTTACATCACTGTTATAACCAATCCAAGTTTAATGCATAACGCATATTACCATCCTTCGTCGTTAATAGACATACAGGATTAACTCACTGATGGTATCTTCATGTCGATGGCTGCTTCACTCGTCCGCGACCTTTGGAACACACAAACAGAGAACACACTGTGTAAAACTTTACTTAAAGGGAAACACCGCTACGTGGTGATGCATTAATTATTTTCAACTGGTATACTGTAAATCAAACCATTACCCAAAGGGACTCTTTTTTAAACTTCAACATGTACTGTATCAACACGAGACAATCCCGCATCAGTACTTCCTCCGCTACTTTTGTATAAAATGTCAATGTATAATGTGCTTAATGCTTAATTGTGTTTACCTGAATCACTTTGAGCTTTCTGCCACATGGGTGATTGATTATGCAGCCCGATTATAATGAATATTCATGCATACGCAGCGACTCACGCAATAACGGCTCACTGGCTCAGCATAAACACAGCGAACATGTCGGTTGAAACTGATGTCTGGTGAACTGAGTCGAATATCCATGGCTCGCTCTGCCTTACACGGATAGTGTAGGCGAAGATCAAACAAGAAACTCGCCGTACGCGGAGTTATATCATATGTTTTATATTAGTTGACATGTTCTCATATGTAACAAAATGTAGGCACAAAATGATATGAAACTAATTGTGATAACAGGATTAATAAAACAACTGCGTACATTACAGAGTTTAGCATGTTAAATGAATCCATTTAAATGTGAATAGATCTAGTTGGTTGATATACAGCACTGCCCATTCAACTATTCACTGTTAGTGCAGTTGCGTGTGCCTGGGAATGTATGTGACTAAACTGTTGAGTTACTTGGTCACACCACATGGAATTGGGTATTATGTTGTGTGTACAAGTTTATGTCACTGTTCGTGTATTAGCATGTTCTGCTAAGTAGAATAATTCGAATCATACATGTCATAATTCTGCATCGATTCGTCTCGTTAAATTCGAACATTAACACATAGATGTTATGGATTTCTGTATTTCACAATGTCAGTCACTCGTCATATGTGTCCAATAGCCATAACTGGAGTGGCCGGTATATCGTGGCTTTTTAACAGCAAACACACCATCAATAAAATGCCCACACACACACGCACGCACGTACGCACAAACAAACAAACACACACACACACACACACACACACACACACACACACACACACACAAAGACGAAACAGCAAACGCTGTAGGATAACATGAAAAATGTGTAATTCCTGAAAATCCAAATATATATATAAGACTGAAACTACAGTTACTGTATACCTACAATACCTACATTTTAATAGTTGAGCAGTGTATACATGTAAAACGAGTACTATGATATAACGCTGAATACTAAGTAGCGCGAAAAATCTTGAAATGTGTACGTATACATTAAACAATTATATATTTGTCCAGTTTCTCTGTTCATATGTAGTGTCGGTCGGTTAAGCACCAATTAACGGATGCACGTGAAAAAGCACTTCTCTCTGGACTCGTAGCACTGTTTCGTGCACAAGTTGAAATCATCTACTGTACTGTCGTAGCATGCCGCTCGACCTTCATAGAACAGCTTCATACAAACTCTCGAACAGGCAATGTCATATCTTTCATCTGAAATCAAATGAACAACAACATTTATTAGTTACCATGATGTATGTGGCATGAGGAATAAATTATCGATGAAACCAATGATCAACTTTATATAATTATGAACTGTCAGTTGTGTAAGCAGAGAAAGTCGGGACGACATGTTACTGTGATATTTATCTTAAATGTTACTTCAAGTCGGTAGTAGGACTTGAATAAACATCACCATAATCTATGTCACTTGGAAGATGGCGTATGAAAAGAAGCATTTAAAGATTTGTGAGATATCCAAATAGTTTGATTAAGTATCTCTTTGTCGAGAGGATTTAAATAATGGTTTACATATACTGGTTAACTAGTATGAAAACGTTAAATAGAAATTTGGTAAGGTGTAACTGCAGTTTGTTAGACAGTTTCAGCTCCTGCACGAACCATCGCCCTGTGCCGACGCCAATGTGATGTTATAAGTTAAATTAAAACAAAACAAACAATATATTCTGAAAAAGCCATGTTCTGTCAAATACGGAACAAGTATGTTGGTTAGTAAACTACTTCTTTGCCAAGTGTAATAAAGAATATTTAAGTCATGTTTCTAGGCCTTCTTTTATCGCAGCCGTATTTCACAGCATCAGCTAGTATTTTAGTATATGCACGTTATGCTATAGCTATAGGTTAGTATGTCGGGTGTTACGTTTCCTTAGCTTCGTTTACACACACCGGTGTGCCGAATATTCTTATAGGATTTTTATCCATGGCTATGCGAATTTTCTAGGATGCTTCCAATTTACATTATATATTTAGCTCATCTGTTTAGTGGGTGGTTTACCTTCTTGCGTAACTTTTGTTTCGCCACTTACACTAAGTTAATTGAATTGCAACTGTGCATACTGTGTAAACTGTACCAGAACACCTCCCAGCGTTGTCCTAAACTTGGGTGTTTGACAGGACCTACCTCCTTTTACATCCGTGTCCGACAACGCGGTCGTGAGAACCA
>OZ024854.1:21032368-21037368 GCA_964017155.1 Oasisia sp. SBJ-2009
TGCAGTCGATGATGATGAACTCTTGAAGTACAGCTGCACGAAGGGTGTCGTCATCACATTCAAGGTCATATGCTTCAGGTGGAATCCCCATCTCGACCTTGTGTTCTGATGAAGGTACAAGTTCTGGCAGAGTTTCTGAATCATCACATAGATGACAAAACATTATAAATATCGCCATGGTTCATGCAAAATAATTCAGTAACGTTCACAGACATTGTTAGGAAAACAGCTTTTTAAAATATAAAAACGGTTAACGTATTAGAAGTTGAACACCTGGCAGAGGTCAGGTGCCTGCTACCTGCAGCCGCACAGAATCTGTGTAACGTTGATAACGCGTGGAAGTGACATCATCGACATGATACTTATGTCACTGGTGTCACTAGATTCTTTAATGTATCTGATGTGCATATGGCTTTGTAATGGAAGTTTTTAAAAGAGTGCTGTTTGAACCAATCAATAGAAAAGAGTTTGTAGAGTTGCATTGCCAGTCAAATACACCCGTTACGTTTCACACGTTTATACTTTGTATCAAGAGTAAATCGGTATATTTAGTATTGCATTGTTCAGAAGATATAAGTCTAACATGTCAAACTACCTGTCAACTCTGATTCCAAGATCTGTTGCTGCTCCCGCAGTGATCCCAGAATCCTCTCCTGCTGATCTTTCACTGAGTCAATGACCTTCAAAATGGCTTCTGGGTCTTCTGCCCCTGCCGCATGTCTTGCTTTCTCGTGTTGGAGAACCCAGTACTGAAGATCTTCTCTAAGAAAATACATTATTATTTAGGCTTTATTACTTTAATACCATGTTATACTAATTGGTAGTTTTCATAATTTATTGCACATTGACAAGGGTGTTTTAAGGGGTACTAGTCTTGAACAAATGTTTCTGCCATTTATGTAAGCACATCCCAATTACAATTGGTCATATCTTGAAGGTTTTATGTTCGGCTTCCTGCTACCACATATGCCCAACAACATTCTGGTGGGTGATAACTAACCCATAAACCAGACTTATGTTCTCAATGGTTTTGTTTAGTTAGCAAAATGTTATCTTAAAACAAAACTGTCTTAATTTTGTATTAACTGTGATACCACTAATGCTTTACTAACTTTGTGATATTGCCCATCAAATTACCTTTAATAAGCATTGTTCACTCTGCAAATGGTTTACATTATAAAAAAATCATAAAATGTCTACCCACACTCCAGTGGTAGTATGTTCCACTGATAGAACATTCTAAAGCCCCTTTGTGCATAATATGTAAATAATCAAGGTACATTCTAGACTGCTGAACCCAGATACACGTCACTACAAATTACTATCCTTGGTGGATATTCTGAATGACAGAGAACAACTCGTTCTCAAACATCGTAAATATATAATAAGTAATACCAACAAAACATATTTACAATACACGTTACAACCACTCTAATGTATTACAATATATACTAAATGTTAGTGTAATTAACAATTAGAAATTAAACCTATCTATTTCTAAGTTCATTGAATAGTTATTACTGAAATGCCACAATGAATTTTTTTAATTCGCTGAGTTTGTAAATTACATAAAATATGACAACCATGACAACAGACAAATTCATTATTATTCTTTATTATTGTTTGTCACTAACCTCAGAGACCAGACAGGATCAACTGTGTCCTTCTTGAAGTTAATAAAGTCATTGTCAAGTTGAGCTGCAGCACTTTCCAACTCCTCGAAGTTCTCACTCGTGTCATCAATGTTGAGGCTGTGTCTCATGTGTAGGTCAAGGTCAGCCTATTAGCAGATCACACGGGACATATTATTAAAGCACAAGGTCAATGTGGCCACACTGGTTGTAAGGGAGACATTTGTGGCAGGACATGGTGAACATTGACATTGTATGCATTGTTATTTTCTATTGTTCTGTCTATTGTCAACAAAACCGTGAGTGACAGAGTTGGATTAATGTGAACACGGTGAACAAGTTAAGTTTCACATTGGTCTGTGATACATGGTACTAAATATATACCTACCCGTCTTAAATTCATGAAGAAAATGACAAATAAAAAACTTACGAAGTTAATAAAATATATTGGAAATAACTATTATACTGACACTGATTAACATTTATACTGCTGTGATCATCAGAACATGAACAGTAGCCTCAATAATACCAAACAGTAATCAAAGTTAACCAAATCAGTTATAACTGTTCCAAAACATTAACACATGATACTCTCATCTCAACCATTTACCTAGATCACTGTCAGCAGAAACTACTGCTTATAGTAACCTCCAAAAGCCCACCTCAAAGGTACATTCACAACTGCTCACTAATGTCTGATGTCCAACCTGTAGTTTTTTGCGGAGTGCGTTCAGCCTCAGCCACTCCCTCTGCCATGCCTTCTTGTGTTGCTTCAGTAGGTTCTGTTCACGGCCCAACTTTGATACATTCTGCAGCTTCTTCACCTTGATCAGATTCTCATGACCTTGAAACCTCTTATGGGCCAGCATCGACTTCATCTTGTCATAGTCGACGGCCTTGTAGGTGCTTGCCGCAAGGCCATCTTTCACTCTCCGCACAAGTCTCTCTGTCAGGTGGTAGTAGCAAAAGCTATATTTCATGAGGTGACCAGGTCATGTGGTACATGGCGATCTTGTATAGGCCATCATCACCCAACAAACTTTTACACACATACAATAAAGGTTTAGATCAAATTAATAGTCTACAATAATACTATAATATATATATATATATATTATATTATAATAACCCATATTTAGATAGACTAAAATACTAAATTAAATTAATAATAAAACATGTAAAATATAATAATAATATAAAGTAAATTAATCATAAATATAATTTAAATGAATAAACTACACATTAGGTATCTGCACCATCTGTCCTACATTGAAATCAAAATGTCAATGACATAATTTTATATACAAATTAATTTTAAAAATTACCATTTCAATGCCAAAATATATTAGGCCTACAGTTAAATATAAAATTATAGTCAATCGACAGAATATTACTACTAATGCTATTGTTAGTTTTAAATGGGTACAATAATTGAAATCTGGATAGCATTTGTTTATTTGTTGTAGTAAAATGGTCCTTGCATTTAACATATGAACAATAATACCTTTTTTAAAAAGCACATGATCAACATATTGATGACTATTAAATATCAAAATAAATGTTATCGGGTTTAAAATTAATTAAGAAGACAGATTGAAGAAGTTAAACAACACATAACTAAAAGTGAAGTTGTCTTGGGGGATAAATGTGGCATCAGATTGATACGGACAGTTGTTTTAGCAATTCCTACCTGCTTCATGTGCCCGGTGGTTGGTTACAAACGTGCGCATGTCCCTCCCTGTCATAGTGTCAGCATGCACAGAACGTCAAAGCAGGTGTGGTGATAAGGCATGTTCTGATCACTGTGACAAACTCCACAATATGATGCATGCACAAACAGCAATATATATGTTCATGTATTTTATTCAAGTTATTTATCAGATATATTTTTTAAATTGTGTTTTAGATCAATTTAATGCAGTCGAGTCGATGTCAATAAGCAGATGTCACAGGGCGCGACCAGTTACTGCACCCCAGATGCATCAGTTGAAATAAAAAACAATTAGCAATATTTTTTTAATTTATGCTTAAAACAAATACATCTGCATTATACAGAATAAGATTAGTTTTGGGGACATATTCGCAAATCATAAGACATCGTCTTTGAAGTCATGATGATTCTGGGATGTGCTAACTGCTCACGCCCTGTGACATCACCTTGTTTACGTTGACTCGATGGCATTAAATTGATCTATTTGTCCGGAAGTAATATCTTACTTCTTTTTAAAGGAAGTGATGTAGAATGACATTCCATACATAAGTTGGTCAGATCGTTTTGAAAAGACCCTAATAATTTAGGCCAGTTAACTGGAAGATTACCTGGAGAAATATAGGTGGGCATGTCATTTATATATAGAAGGAAGAGGAGGGGGCCAAAAACAGTGCCCTGTGCTGTGGCTTTGGTGCTTAAATATTAGCAACAAATCGGAAACTGCTGAACACATTAGTTTAAGGCTACTGCTCTGTGGAATCAAAAAGGTACACAATTTCATAATAAATATAAATTGTAAATATCAAGTAAAGCATTACACTCTATATTACGTGGTTCACCCATGGACTACAATGCATAACGCTTGCACGGGTATGGGCGATAAAATGGTATTATGACGGATATATTCATAGAAACGTTAAAATCAGGCAACTTGTTTTCGCATGTGAATGCAACTTACGAGCTAAGTGTTTGATTTCATAAATGAGCGATTCAGTTTATGTAGTTTCACTTCTAATAAAAACGCAGTACTGAAAATAATAACATTCTCCCTCGGTTGCTCGAATGTAAACAATGCCGTTGCTCAGCGGGTCTGTTCTCGCACTATCCGTTTAGTGTCGCCACTGTCACATCGAGTGATTTTTCAGTCGTGTCGCTTTTACTTCAAACAGATCACTCCAGCGCAAATACAGGAGTATTGGTCCGGCGCCATAAGCGTTGCCGGAGTATGGAGATAAAAGTTATTAAAAATAAAACTTGTACTGTTAATTTGTAGTTTCCGTATTATTGTGTGCAACGTTCGCTCTCTCCATGGCATATATACATTAGGCAGGGCATATACATGCGCAGTTAGACATAATAAAAACAAATTATGGAAGGACGAAAGGTGTTTGTCAAAATATGTACCTCCAAGTCGCTATTCACGCATAATACTTAATAAATTTAAAATCTAAGGACATAGTTTAACGGGTTCTTCAACTTGACAAACAGACCACTCATTAAGATTAACAGCGTGTTGTGTAAACACGACCAACGTAGACTACAAGTGGTCAAGTATCGATGTGTTCCCGAAATGTGATCGTTAAGTGTGTAATGTGGGTCACACATAGTGGCATCTCGTTGTCACAACCGGCTGAAGGCGAGCACCTCAACAGCGTCAT
>OZ024854.1:21039868-21062368 GCA_964017155.1 Oasisia sp. SBJ-2009
CACACACACACACACACATGCGGACACTGTGATATTTGCAATTCCCATTATAGTATATCCTTATTTGTATGTTACATTCTCTCTGTATTTATTGCAGGCCGTTTTTCGTATACTCCTCTTGACGTGGAAGTAGAACGTTGCACCGATAAGTGCATGGTTGACAGGTACAACTGTAACCTGGCATGCTACAAAGGCTTAAGATCTGCGTACGATACCTGCTATAACTCGTGCGACAAAGTGGAGAGAGCTTGCCAGAAGAAATGTGACTAACAATTATACAAACTGTCCTGCTTTGAGTTCCAATATATTAACTAAGTTGTCTTTCCGGTGAGGTCTATGAAACTTATTACGATCTCCCGAGTGCGAATGTAATTTGTTTTTGGAAAAATATAACAGAACATAATTATATGAGAAAGTTTACAAAAATATGGAATGCCTGGTTGGCGGAGGGTGGTACCAATATATTACAGAGAACCCTGTACAGAGGGTTCGACATACATACAAGAGAACTGGAAGAAATGGTCACCTGGCTCTGACACCGTACAGTGATTGCTATGATACAGGCACACACACACACACACACACACACACACACACACACACACACACACACACACACACACGCACACACACACACACACACACACCACACACACACACACACACACACACACACACACACACACCACACACACACACACACACACACACACACACACACACACACACACACACACACACACACATACACACACACAAGGTGCAGTTAGTAACCACAGGCGCCCAGCTAAAGCACCACCATGATCAATAGGTATCACTCGTGATGAAACAAAAACAGAAAAGTAACAAAATTGTGTGCAATTATAAGCGGTTTATAACGTCAAATATGAATATGATATAGTGGCACTATGTTAGGTATGGAAATCACAGAGTTCAGAGTCACCCATTAATAAGTCAATCAAATTTGCTGTCTCGTCGTGTAAAGTTCAGTCATGCACAGTTTAGATATTTACTGTTAACACGAACATTGAAATGCGTAAATACGTCATTTAACTACTGCAAAATTGCATAGGTAAATTTCGTCGTTTTGTAATAAATTACGCAAATTGCACTGATAATTGATTGAAATCGTTTGATTACGTCTTTAATATACCATACCACAATAATTATATATTTCATTGGTGTTTTGTATTCTGGTAACTTCGTCAATGCATAATGGAATTGTGGCCGGTTCTTAAAAAAATGGCATTAAACAAGAACTATTAAAAAGAATGTATTACAAATGATTCAAGCATAGTGTTTATACCCAATGGCTTACACTCGGGATTTTTCAAAGGTTCTATTATTATTATGTTGTGTATAGCATTACGTTTCCCCATGCACGGTTCACGGTTCACGTTTCTTCTTTGGAATTCACGTGAGATGAGCATCGTTCCGTGGCTACCTGTGGCCCGGAACTGTTGGAGAGACCGGGTCCACTGCAGTCACATCTGATTCTGTGTCGTTCTACGGACACCACAGGTTTTATCCGGCCAAAACAATTGTATTCAGCGGAGTTCGCTACTGCCACAGGCTGATACACAGGACGCCTACCACAGGCAGATATATAGGACGCCTACCACAGGCTGATACACAGGACGCCTACCACAGGCTGATACACAGGATGCCTACCACAGGCTGATACATAGGACGCCTACCTCAGGCTGATACACAGGACGCCTACCACAAGCTGATACACAGGACGCCTACCACAAGCTGATACACAGGACGCCTACCACAGGCTGATACACAGGACGCCTACCACAGGCTGATACACAGGACAACTGCCACAGGCTGATACACAGGACAACTACCACAGGCTGATACACAGGACAACTACCACAGGCTGATACATAGGACGCCTACCTCAGGTTGATACAGAGGACGCCTACCACAAGCTGATACACAGGACGCCTACCACAAGCTGATACACAGGACGCCTACCACAGGCTGATACACAGGACGCCTACCACAGGCTGATATACAGGACAACTGCCACAGGCTGATACACAGGACAACTACCACAGGCTGATACACAGGACAACTACCACAGGCTGATACACAGGACAACTACCACAGGCTGATACATAGGACGCCTACCTCAGGCTGATACACAGGACGCCTACCACAAGCTGATACACAGGACGCCTACCATAGGCTGATGCACAGGACAACTACCACAGGCTGATACACAGGGCGCCTACCACAGGCTGATACACAGGACGCCTACCACAGGCTGATACACAGTGCGCCTACCACAGGCTGATACACAGGACGCCTACCACAGGCTGACACACAGGACAACTGCCACAGGCTGATACACAGGACAACTACCACAGGCTGATACACAGGACAACTACCACAGGCTGATACACAGGACAACTACCACAGGCTGATACACAGGACAACTACCACAGGCTGATACACAGGACGTCTGGGTTCAAGACGAGAAAAAAATAACGCTTGCGACAGTTACAGGAAGCTTCCATTGCATTGATGAAATCTCTCATTAAGGAATAACTGCCTCAGCCAACACTTAGCACATTAAGTGGCACCTCATCTCGAACTATTATTCAAGTGATAATATTCCAGGATGAGACGGTTTGAGAAATTTGATATTTTGTAAATAAAAATGGAATACTATCTTCTTTGGACTGTGCAAGAAATTGGCAAATTATTTGGTGTAATGACTGCCTTATGAAATACACAACGCATATAATATTATAATACAAGGTGCGCTCGTGTGTATGAAACACTATAATATAAGTATTCTAACTCTTATATATGCATGTGCTGAAATACCTAGAGTTTTAATTTGCATTATTTCGAACTGGAATTTACTTTTCGAGAGTTACATGGAATTAAACTACAAATAAGTTTGCCAAATTACACAGCTGCTTCAATAACTGCTGGTGCATTTTTTTAAACAATTTATCTAGAACACTCACATGTCACTTTATATTAAGATTGCACATCACAATGTTAAGTATTTATTCGGGGCAACAGAAATCCGTTGTAATTTGAAGATGAACAAAGAGTATAGCTTAATACACAGTGTGGGAACGAAATTACCATTACATTCCCCAAAACAAAGTTAAACCAGTGTTCCACGATCCCAGATGTCGTATTTCGTGAACCTCCTGCCTCCTGTCTCCTGTCTCCCGCCTCCCGCCTCCCGCCTCCCGCCTCCCGCCTCCCGCCTCCCGCCTCCCGCCTCCCGCCTCCCGCCTCCCGCCTCCCGCCTCCCGCCTCCCGCCTCCCGCCTCC
The DNA here is from genome assembly GCA_964017155.1 of Oasisia sp. SBJ-2009. Taxonomy (NCBI): domain Eukaryota; kingdom Metazoa; phylum Annelida; class Polychaeta; order Sabellida; family Siboglinidae; genus Oasisia; species Oasisia sp. SBJ-2009. The sequence goes on from OZ024854.1 coordinate 21,043,175, forward strand.
CGCCTCCCGCCTCCCGCCTCCCGCCTCCCGCCTCCCGCCTCCCGCCTCCCGCCTCCCGCCTCCCGTTTCATGTCTCCTGTCTCCTGTCTCCTGTCTCCTGTCTCCTGTCTCCTGTCTCCTGCCTCCTGCCTCCTGTCTCCTGCCTCCTTTCTCCTGTTTCCTGCCTCCTGTCTCCTTTCTCCTGCCTCCTTTCTCCTGTTTCCTGCCTCCTGCCTCCTGTCTCCTGTCTCCTGTCTCCTGTCTCCTGCCTCCTGCCTCCTGCCTCCTGCCTCCTGCCTCCTGCCTCCTGTCTCCTTTCTCCTGCCTCCTACCTCCTGTCTCCTGTCTCCTGTCTCCTGTCTCCTGTCTCCTGTCTCCTGTCTCCTGTCTCCTGTCTCCTGTCTCCTGTCTCCTGTCTCCTGTCTCCTGTCTCCTGTCTCCTGTCTCCTGTCTCCTGTCTCCTTTCTCCTGCCTCCTGCCTCCTTTCTCCTGCCTCCTACCTCCTGTCTCCTGTCTCCTGTCTCCTGTCTCCTGTCTCCTGTCTCCTGTCTCCTGTCTCCTGTCTCCTTTCTCCTTTCTCCTGTCTCCTGTCTCCTGCCTCCTGCCTCCTTTCTCCTGCCTCCTACCTCCTGTCTCCTGTCTCCTGTCTCCTGCCTCCTGTCTCCTTTCTCCTGCCTCCTACCTCCTGTCTCCTGTCTCCTGTCTCCTGTCTCCTGTCTCCTGTCTCCTGTCTCCTGTCTCCTGTCTCCTGTCTCCTGTCTCCTGTCTCCTGTCTCCTGTCTCCTGTCTCCTGTCTCCTGTCTCCTGTCTCCTGTCTCCTGTCTCCTGTCTCCTGTCTCCTGTCTCCTGTCTCCTGTCTCCTGTCTCCTGTCTCCTGTCTCCTGTCTCCTGTCTCCTGTCTCCTGTCTCCTGTCTCCTGCCTCCTGTCTCCTTTCTCCTGCCTCCTTTCTCCTGTTTCCTGCCTCCTGCCTCCTGCCTCCTGCCTCCTGCCTCCTGCCTCCTGCCTCCTGCCTCCTGCCTCCTGCCTCCTGCCTCCTGTCTCCTGTCTCCTTTCTCCTGCCTCCTGCCTCCTTTCTCCTGCCTCCTGCCTCCTGCCTCCTGCCTCCTGCCTCCTGCCTCCTGCCTCCTGCCTCCTGTCTCCTTTCTCCTTTCTCCTGCCTCCTGCCTCCTTTCTTCTGTTTCCTGCCTCCTGCCTCCTGCCTCCTGCCTCCTGCCTCCTGCCTCCTGCCTCCTGCCTCCTGCCTCCTGCCTCCTGCCTCCTGCCTCCTGTCTCCTTTCTCCTGCCTCCTGCCTCCTGCCTCCTGTCTCCTGTCTCCTGCCTCCTGCCTCCTGCCTCCTGCCTCCTGCCTCCTGCCTCCTGCCTCCTGCCTCCTGCCCCCTGCCTCCTGCCTCCTGCCTCCTGCCTCCTGTCTCCTTTCTCCTGCCTCCTGCCTCCTGTCTCCTGTCTCCTGTCTCCTGCCTCCTGCCTCCTGTTTCCTGCCTCCTGCCTCCTGCCTCCTGCCTCCTGCCTCCTGCCTCCTGTCTCCTGCCTCCTGTCTCCTGTCTCCTGCCTCCTGCCTCCTGTCTCCTGTCTCCTGCCTCCTGCCTCCTGTCTCCTGCCTCCTGCCTCCTGTTTCCTGTCTCCTGCCTCCTGCCTCCTGCCTCCTGTCTCCTGCCTCCTGTCTCCTGCCTCCTGCCTCCTGCCTCCTGTTTCATGCCTCCTGCCTCCTGCCTCCTGTCTCCTGTTTCCTGCCTCCTGCCTCCTGCCTCCTGTCTCCTGCCTCCTGCCTCCTGCCTCCTGCCTCCTGTCTCCTGCCTCCTGCCTCCTGCCTCCTGTCTCCTGTCTCCTGTCTCCTGTCTCCTTTCTCCTGCCTCCTGCCTCCTGCCTCCTGCGTCCTGCCTCCTGTCTCCTTTCTCCTGCCTCCTGCCTCCTGCCTCCTGCCTCCTGCCTCCTGCCTCCTGCCTCCTGCCTCCTGCCTCCTGCCTCCTGCCTCCTGCCTCCTGCCTCCTGCCTCCTGCCTCCTGCCTCCTGCCTCCTGCCTCCTGCCTCCTGCCTCCTGCCTCCTGCCTCCTGCCTCCTGCCTCCTGCCTCCTGCCTCCTGCCTCCTGCCTCCTGCCTCCTGCCTCCTGCCTCCTGCCTCCTGCCTCCTGCCTCCTGCCTCCTGCCTCCTGCCCCCTGTCTCCTGTCTCCTGCTCTTGTCTCCTGCGTTCTTTCTCCTGCCTCCTGCGTCATGCGTCATGTCTCCTGTCTCCTGCCTCCTGCCATATACACGATGAAGCAGCATCGGTACAGAATGCGATTGATGTTGGCGTTCATGTTGACTATTCGTGGAATCTCATGATTTTGCCAATATCAACTGAGTTGTGAGTTTCATTGGCTAAACGCTATCCAACCTATCTACACTTATGGTAGCCTGGTTATATTTAGCTATTAGGAAGTCCGTAGCCTATGATTTACATAACTTAGAAGTCAACATCTTGAGCTGAATCAGCCACGCCCATGTGCCGGTGTTGTCCATTTCAAGAGGTTCTCTGGAATGTTCGCTTCGGTCTACACCGAGTTGGAATATTCAATTTGTTTAACTGAAGATCTTGGCTGTTGGTGCTGTATTCATTTGCAACACTCCGTGCGCGCTGGATCACTCAGACACGGGGAGAGACAGGTAAGGAAGAAAGCATCGCGTGTATTGTTTGTCGGAAGAGTTTCGTAGTAGAGTAAGAGTATTATCGCAGTGGTGCAGTGGCTAGAGCTTCGCACTCTCGACTAAGATAACCGGGTTGTAATCCAGTGCTGCCGTGTTAAACATTGAGCAAATTGTTTCAATGTTTGCATATGCATTAGGTTCGCGCATTAATCGAGGAGTGGCTGGGTACTTCCCAGAGGAGTCGAGACGGTGTTCCTTTGAATAGGTCTACCAGGTAGACATGTGTGGAGCGCTTTAAGGAATATCGAGGATTGGATACTGTGCTATATAAGAACATCCGGGTTTCTTTCGTTGACGCTGCTATATAGGTAATCGGTGAATGCAACGTTCTGATGCTTACGCCATTGCACCATCGTCAATGTATTTAAACTTATAAGAAATTCAGTGTATCAATTGTATTATTGTATCATTGTGTTCGTCGTGCTATGGTGAACAGAAAGGTTAAAATATCAATTGGAATTTACTAGAGTTCTTGTATATATAAAAAAAAATAGTGGTAATGTCAGTGTGTTTAATAGCGTAGGTTAATCAAGCTCAACTTAAGTAGGACGTGTTTTGTGCATTTGAACTGTGGAATATTTGTCAAGTCTGAATTACCTGGTAAATACGGAATTAGTCGCTTGCACAGTCAATGACGATGACTCGTCGTGTTTATCTCTTGACGTCAACAAGGCGAAGTACAGCTGGCAGTATTGCCAAAAGGCACTAACTATGCAGCTTTCCACAGCGTGTGGGCTTTTCGTTATCAACCTACTTTACACGTAACTTCAGAGTAACAATTATTTTCTGGTTGTCTGATGGAAGACATGTAAGTACACCATTGTACTCACGTTTCGTAGTTTACACAGTAGCTTTTCAATATCGGCGGTACCAGTTAGACGCAGGGCGCTCACAATAATTTCTTTCTACATTCGTAGCGGGAATGGATTGTCTGCCTCTCGTCCGCTGTTTTCCACAATGCCCCGCATGAATACCTTAAGACTCTAGCATGATTTCCCTCTGCTACACTGCGGGCACTGAACATGTTGTGATCCCAGGCTAATATGTCAGGGATCTAGAAAGACAACTCTGATGCCAAAACCAGCTCATTAGTTTTAGCATGCAAGGAGAAGGAAAAGTCTTAGTCTAAACTAAAGGCTTTGAGATTGGCGCCACCACATTGAAATTACATATTATACGATACATAAATGACTATTTAAAGGGTGCGTATTAAATATGTTGTATTAAAATTATGTAAATTGCCATATGTTATATGCCGTACTCAGATCGAATTTAAATCAATAATAATAATTACGTAATCTATCAAACAAAAGTACGTAAATTCGTTGATTTATTAATAGACGTGATGGTGTCGCCTGAACAGACAATCTACTAGAAAGATTTCTACAAGTATTTGAAGAAACGATAGAATTACTACAACAACAATTATTTGTTTCAGCGTTGAAACAACCGTTTGACTGGATATGGCGAATCATGTGGTGAGATAAACATGTTCTGTGTATATATTTGAGTATGCGGGCGTATAATTGTGTATACGAATGTGTTTTGTGTCTGTGTCTACTGAAGATCGGCTGGTTGTTGTTTGTGTTTCGTGGGTGTGTGTGTGTGTGTGTGTGTGTGTGTGTGTGTGTGTGTGTGTGTGTGTGTGTATGCGCGTATGTGTGTGTGTGTGTGTGTGTGTGTGTGTGTGTGTGTATGAGAGAGACAGAGAGACAGAGACAGAGAGAGACAGAGCGAGAGACAGAATGAGTAAGAGAGAGAAAGTTCTTTTTTATGAGTTTGTGAGATTGTGCGTGCGTGCGTGCGTGTGTGTATGCGTGTGCTCATTTATTAGTGTGTTTGGTTGCTTGACATCTATTATCGCGCTACAGTAGGACATGATACATTTCTGACTGACCTTTCATATACGCTGGCCAGCAACATAGACAAGTTAAATATCATCGTTTTGCTCGGATATAGGAACACGGGTTAAAGAATTATTGATTTCGTCAGTGTGATCCGTACAATTCGGAATAGATTTAACGCAACAGGTTTATGGATATTGATGTGTTTTGGTTGTTCTGATATTGTAGGTGATGTTGCTGGTTCTGATTGTCATGGTAACTAACCTGCCGAACTCAGAGGCGGACTTTGGTATGTATTGGTATAAATTATGTAGGTTTCTGTACTAAGTTAATGTGACGTATTCGCTTGGTTCCAATGAGACAGATAGCTTGTTGTTTATGACCTACGTAGCTATTATTGAACCCAATATCATATTTTCCATTTCCAGGAAGAGTCGCCGAGCGAATTTGTTTGTCCAAGTGCATGATTGCACACCACGATTGCCATCGAGTATGCAATGGCCGGGAAAAGGTGGAATTTCCCAGATGCTACATGGCTTGCATCAGAGATGACGGAAAATGCAATCAGAAATGTCGGTTCTGGGAGTAATGTTGATGTATTCACGTAGGAAAAATATAGTTGTATTACTCCATGTGTTTATAGCAATGTAGTTTTAAATTATTCTGGTGTTATGCAAATGCTAGTCATGGAAGAGTAACTATTGGTCACAGGACAACACCACAAAATAAATTGTGTCAAACAAATATATTTGGTTTGCATTTCTGAAATTGTACACCTAATCGTCTCTGTTGACGGGCTGGTTGCCTTGCGTGAGTATTATATCATGCCAACGTCAATAACACAGTGTTTGCTCTCTCGCGCACACGCTCTCTCTCTCTCTCTCTGTCTCTGTCTGTCTGTCTGTCTGTCTGTCTGTCTGTCTGTCTGTCTCTCTCTCTCTCTCTCTCTCTACCTTCCTGTTTTCTGTCTGTCTGTCTGTCTGTCTGTCTGTCTGTCTGTCTGTCTGTCTATCTCTCTCTCATTCTCTCTCTATCTATCTATCTATCTCGTACATATATCTATAAGTCAAAATGACAGAAATTATTTTAGCACATCGCCAATTCACCACTCAGTGGCGAATGGTTAGTGGGAGCGAAGGAAATTAGAAAGTAGCGCGTGGATCTCGACACCAAGGAGGAGATAGATTTAGACATCCCCAAAGTCAGTATATTAATAGACACTGGCTTACACCCACACATGGAGCTGCCGACCATGAACAGTAATTACAAAAATGTAAACGTTACGATATGTCGAACTTAGAACAGTTCACATAACGATGTAATTCACGCTGTCGCTAAGTACAACATTGCACAGAGTATATGGTAATTTTCTTATAAATTGATCATAACAGCACATGGCACCCTAGGTGAATGGCTTACCAATATGTTTACAGAAAAGAGCAAATAACTCTAAGTAACTACTTGTGTGTTTGTGAACTACATCGCCGATTGGTAGGTCAGAAGTTGATATCAACATCTAGGAAACGAAACAATTTAAGTGCTACAAAGTTAGTGTATTAATGTATAGATATATTGATATAAAACGCACACAAGTGTAAACTGTTACAGCTAGTCACGTTTAGTTGTTCTTAAATGATGATGTCATATGACGGACTCACTTCGTGGCTTATTAAATACGACTTGAGAATAACTTCACTCGTCCACTTCTATGCATGTCACATTCTAATTTCCGCCATCAAAACAAATATCATCGTTCACAAACTAGCCACACCTTGGCATATGTATTTACTCATGCTAAGCAATAGCGTCCATTGTCAACATACGCGCGGCTGCTCAAGTGTACCTGTTAGAAGGTACAACCAGTCTTCATGTCTAGGCCTGTTCACATCGATACAACGCTTAGTAATACAGTGGTACCTGTCTTTTAGGGACACCTGTGGGACCGACCAAAAGTGTCCGTACATCGCAGGTGTCCTCTCATCAGAGGGACAAGAATTACAGACAATTTTTTTGGAACATATTTACAATCTTTATTAACCTCCACCACTCCAATACCCACAACATATATACATACATAGCACTGAAAAATCAAGAAGTCAGTAAACTATGTCCTTGGCCACAATGTCTCCACAATACAATTTCGCAGTGAAAAAGTCTGTGATTGACTTTTGCTTTGCGAAGGTTGCCTGCTTAATGCAGTGTTCTTGGACAAGACCCTGCACTGTCGTGACGGCGTCCAGCATGGCTGCATTTCCAGTGCGTGTTGCACTGTGCAGTGCAAGATGTCTTCACAAAATGTGCGACGCCATCTTTAAAAATATCGTATACAACAATAAAATGTTGTTTATTTTGAAGAAAAAAACCAAATCGGTATGACTGTCCGCTGTAGCAGTGGAATAATAATTTTAAAAAATTGTCCGCGGCCGCGTTCAGTAGGTGTCCGCTGATCTAAGGGACATATCCGTTGAAAATCAATCGGGACCTCGGAAAACTGTCCGTACATCGTAGGTGGCCGCTCATCTCGGGGGCCGCTGAAGACAGGTACCACTGTAGTTATAAGTCGTTAATGTTACTGTTGGTTTGTTGACTCTTGTGTATGACAAAGGCTGCTGTGTAGATTAATTAATTAATTAAAAAAACACTAATACGCGTATACGCACGCAGACACACGTATAAACACACGCGTACACACATGTGTGTGTGTGTGTGTGTGTGTGTGTGTGTGTGTGTGTGTGTGTGTGTGTGTGTGTGTGTGTGTGTGTGTGTGTGTGTGTGTGTGTGTGTGTGTGTGCATTGATAATATTGGCCTAGAGTTTGTGTGCATGTGAATGTGTGTACTTGTAAAACGCACACTCACACAAACACATATATATGTGTGTGAGTGTGTGTGTGTGTGTGTGAGTGTGCGCGTGTGTGGTTAGGTGTGCGTATAGATGGATGTAATTGTGTGTAGGTGTGCATGCGTGAGCGTGTGTGTTCAACCGCTCATGCTAATTTTTTGAAATGTTATCACATTACACACATATATATATATATGTATATATATACATATATATATATATATATATATATATATGTATATATACATATATATATATATACATATATATATATATATATATATATATATATATATATATTCTCACAAACACACACTCACAGACCCTACACACACGTAAGCACATGCACGCACACACAACCAAATACATGTATGCGCATATGCATTCACGCAGGAACATACGCATACAGATATACGCTTACAGAAATTCACACGTACACATATATATTTATCCATGCATACATGCATAGATACACGTAATCCACAATCGTCACTGAATAAATTGTTATAAATGATAAGTGTTTCATGTTGGAAAACTACAGTTAAAGTGTTTACATATGATGCTAAATTGGATTTCTTTGCATAGCGCTCAACGTAAGCATTCGATTTTCGAGGATCGTCGGAATACCATATTTAACTGTTTTATTGATTATATGAAATTATACTTGTCTCGTTGTTTTTCTACACCAACTATAATGATACGTACTACTAAGAAAAACACATACATGGTCAAATTTAATTTGACGTAATTCTGCATTCACAAACCCCTGAACAAAAAACCCTGGAAATAGTATCATCGACTCTAATATGTATGTTTTTCTTTGTGTGTGCAAGTAAAAAAGCAAAACAGTGGTACATTTATTGATTATATTTCCTCGTTATTACATAAAGAATGATACACCATCATTTATAGCAAGCACCACATCACAATCAACGACGTCGAACAACTGCAGTTTCTCGTAAAAACACCTGCTCTATTTTTCAAATGTATTAAACATAGCACATAATAGTATACTTCTTTTGAATACATTCCCAGTGTAAGTAACGCACCATCCTGGCATCGATCCAGTCGAATGCTGAATTCTTATTGCTACGCCATGTTTATAAATATTTGTGTCAAAATCGATTTGATTTTGTTTTAGTTAGTTTGATTTGATTTCACTTCACTTGACTTTACTTGACCTGACATGATTTAATGCAGACGTCTACGATTTCTCACTGAACAAGAGGGCGCAGGCCTTGTATTTCCTGTTACAGTTTACGTAACACGTGTCGATGGCTCCGATCCTTAGACGATTGCAGTCGGCGATACACGCTTCTCGCACGTCTACACACTTGTTGTCACACACGCGGTCAAAGACAAAGTCTGCAAGTCACACAATACAGTTATCAGTTGCATTGCATACGTGTGTGCGAGTTTATGTGAATGTCTACTAGGTTATGTGAGTGTGTATATGTTTGTTTGCTTGTGTGAGTGTGTATATGTTTGTTTGTTTGTTTGTTTGTGTGTGTGTGTTTGTGTTTGTGTTTGTGTTTGTGTTTGTGTTTGTGTTTGTGTTTGTGTTTGTGTGTTTGTGTGGGTGTGTATACATTTGTGTGAGTGTGTACATGCCTGAGTTAGTGTGTACGTTTTCGTGTGAACAACAACAGCAATTATAAAAAAAATAGTGCTAGACGATTGCCTTCTCGTTTATGAAAGTTAGGATAATATGAGAACATGACATACCATTGATGAAAAGGATCAGAAAATGCTCATGTTCACTGTGATCTATAAGTACCTCTAAAGCAGTGTATTCATATGTAATAATTATAATAATAATAATACGTCGGACTCGCCATAAACAAAGCAGAATAACTACAGTGTTGTATTTTAGTACACCAACAAGGAGGCATATATATATATATATATATATATATATATATATATATATATATATATATATATATATATATATATATATATACGTATATATATAATATATATATATATAATATATATATATATATATATATATCATTCCATCAATTAAAAAGTATGTCATAACACCAAATTGTCTCGATATGTTTGCAATATGAGACTGCGTACACATTATTACCATACATATTATGCCAATTGTCCAGTATCATTTTGTAACTTCAGCATTTATTTTTGTGCCTTAATATATCAAGTAAAGCTACTCGTAGGAGAATTTCAAAAGTATTACAAATGTCCTGTGCGTAGTCCTAGTAAGTGCCACTTCTCCAAAGCAACGACTATGTTGGGGCTGTGCATAGCACAGTGATGACAAAACTTATCATAGACCTTTATTTTGCTTACCGCGTCATTTCGCCATTAGCGTAATACTAAGATTCTGTTCTGTCTGTAATTACGTTGATGTTGTTACTATTGTTATTTTCACCTATTTATGATTTTGTTTTGCTATTTTGAAGCTTCGTTGAACAGATTTACTCGAAACGTTACTGAAATATATTACAGTTATAGTATTTTATTGTATGTTATATTATAATCGAGTGTTGATGAGTGATACTATATGAGCGCGCGCGTGTCGGCATATGTGCAAGCGAACGTGATATTAATCAACACGATGTTGTACAACGTGTGTTACATGGTCCTAATATGTGCGTGTTACGCGTTGTTGCATATTCTGATCGTGTATTTGTGTCTAAGCGGGAATGCTTGACGTATGTGTATGCGTGTTCATGTGTGTATCTGCGAGTGATAGCGTGATAGCATGTGTGTGTGTGTGTGTGTGTGTGTGTGTGTGTGTGTGTGTGTGTGTGTGTGTGGGGGTGGGTGTGTGTGTGTGTGTGTGTGTGTGTGTGTGGGTGTGGGTGTGGGTGTGGGTGTGGGTGTGGGTGTGGGTGTGGGTGTGGGTGTGGGTGTGGGTGTGGGTGTGGGTGTGGGTGTGGGTGTGGGTGTGGGTGTGGGTGTGGGTGTGGGTGTGGGTGTGGGTGTGGGTGTGGGTGTGGGTGTGGGTGTGGGTGTGGGTGTGGGTGTGGGTGTGGGTGTGGGTGTGTGCTTGTAAGTGAGTGTGTGTGTGTGTGTGTGTGTGTAAGTGAGTGTGTGTAAGTGAGTGTGTAAGTGTGTTGTGTAAGTGTGTGTAAGTGAGTGTGTGCTGTGTGTCCGTGCGTGTATTCTCGTTTGTGACGCCACATCGTAAGGTTAATCAGATGTTACGGTGGGAAAGGTCAATTTGTCTGTAAGTGGTGTATGTAAATGACACACTTGTTATAAGATCACAGTTCGTGCCGTCAGCTGTGTAATCGACTGCCGCGTACTTAGATTTGTACTCCCAATAGAGAGGAAGGGCGGACTTGGATATACAGGTAGGGTGTGTCTGTTGTTGGAGGAAGTCAAATAGCAGGAGTAAGTAGCAGTTATCCTTAAATGGCTTAAGCGTGGGATACTAATAGTAATGTCAACATTTACCGCCAAACAATCTTTTAATAGGAACACTTATTAAATGTAAATATTCCTATAAATTACGTCCATATATTGTGCGTTAATGCGTGCGTATGTGTATGTAATATAATATCACATGCACACACACACACACACACACACACACACATATATATATATATATATATATATATATATATATATATATATATATATATATATATACATATATATATATATATATATATATATATATATATATTCAAATTTATAAATACATACGCATATGTATATATATATATATTTGTGTGTGTGTGTGTGTATTTATTGTGTGAGCGTGTGTTTGTTGTGTGAGCGTGTGTTTGTTGTGTGAGTATGTGTTTGTTGTGTGAGTATGTGCGTGATTACATGCTCCCGCATGCGTATGCTAATGTGCTCGTGCTCTAGTGACACTCGTCGGGAAGTGGTTTGGTTTTCCCAAGACATCTCCAAGTGTTCCGTGTCCTGTTGGTGTATATCCACAGTCACAGCTCAACCCTAACCGAGACCGTCGTCAGGGTAGCAAGCGAGCAGGTTGCCAGTCAACCATTTGTCTCAGGTTTCTTGATGTCTGTCGCGTCACGCGTCGTTGGGGCGTTCGAGATGAGCAATCTCACAGTGAGTCGTTCCTTGTTCCGATTAGCTTGTATTAGTTGTAATTAACCACACTTGATACGAAATAACGGTTTTTTCTTGGACAGTATTGTAGCAATTTATCGTTTCTTTCTGAAACAACGTATAACTTATGATTGCTTCAGGTATTCATATTTGCATTTATATATTGTTATGTATAAAGGACATGCGCAATTTCTCTATACGGTATTATGATAACGCACGGTGATTACGAAATGAATCTATAACTAACAACGACAATTATATATTAGTCATGTTTGACCAGTTTTTAAGGAACGAGCATACACGCACGAAACACGCGCGCACACACACACACACGCACGCGCACGCGCACACAAACACAAACACACACACACACACACACACACACACACACACACACACACACGAAACACAAACAACAACCAACCGATCTTCAGTAGACACTGACAAAAACACATTCATATATACATTTATACTACCCACCCCATGCAGTCTCTACCATCCCAGTCGTCGAGGTGTTTTCTATTCATGTCTCTCTTTGGTCGGATCACAGCAGTTGGTGGTCATCTTGGTGGTTCTCACGACCGCGTTGTCGGACACGGATGTAAAAGAAGGTAGGTCCTGTCAAACACTCAAGTTTAGGACAACGCTGGGAGGTGTTCTGGTACAGTCTTCACAATATGCACAGTTGCAATATTCAATTAACTTAGTGTAAGTGGCGAAACAAAAGTTCCGCAAGAAGGTAAACCACCCACTAAGCAGATGAGCTAAATATATAATGTAAATTGGAAGCATCAAAGAAAATTCGCATAGCCATGGATAAAAATCCTATAAGAATATTCGGCACACCGGGGTGTGTAAACGAAGCTAAGGAAACATAACACCCGACATACTAACATATAGATATAGCATAACGTGCATATACTAAAATACTAGCTGATGCTGTGAAATACGGCTGCGACAAAGGAAGGCCGAGAAACATGACTTAAATATTCTTTATTACACTTGGCAAAGAAGTAGTTTACTAACCAACATACTTGTTCCGTATTTGACAGAACATGGCTTTTTCAGAATATATTGTTTGTTTCGTTTTAATTTAACTAATAATATCACATAGGCGTCGGGACAGGGCGATGGTTCGTGCAGTAGCTGAAACTGTCTAACAAACTCCAGTTGCACATTACCAAATTTCTATTTAACGTTTTCATACTAGTTGACCAGTATATTTAAACCATTATTTAAATCCTCTCGACAAAGAGATACTTAATCAAACTACTTGGATATCTCACAGTTCTTTAAGTGCTTCCTTTCATACGCCATCTTCCAAGTGACATAGATTATGGTGATATTTATTCAAGTCCTACTACCGACTTGAAGTAACATTTAAGATAAATATCACAGTAACATGTCGTCCCGACTTTCTCTGCTTACACAACTGACAGTTCATAATTATATAAAGTTGATCATTGGTTTCATCGATAATTTATTCCTCATGCCACATACATCCTGGTAACTAATAAAGTTGTTGTTCATTTGATTTCAGATGAAAGATATGACATTGTCTGTTCGAGACTTTGTATGAAGCTGTTCTTTGAAGGTCGAGCGGCATGCTACGACAGTACAGTAGATGATTTCAACTTGTGCACGAAACAGTGCTACGAGTCCAGAGACAAGTGCTTTTTCACGTGCATCCGTTAATTGGTGCTTAATCGACGGACACAACATATGACCATAGAAACTGGACAAATATATAATTTTTCAATGTATACGTACACATTTCATTGTGCTATCAGCAGCACATATGTACTAGGTACTAAAGTTTCAGATAATTGTTTTTTTTATTAATTAATTAATCTACACAGCAGCCTTTATCATACACAAGAGTCAACAAACCAACAGTAACATTATAAAATAACTTACGTTTTGAAAGAAAGAAACTATCAAAGATATCTATATGTGAAATTAACTGATTGATTACAATCTTTCTCAATGCAGCATTATCATTTGTGTAGGCATGACAATTGGAATAAAGTTCTTTCTTGTACACATCTTTCCAGACAAGGACATATAACTATTACTAAGCGTTGTATCGATGTGAACAGGCCTAGACATGAAGACTGGTTGTACTTTCTAACAGGTACACTTGAGCAGCCGCGCGTGTGTTGACAATGGACGCTATTGCTTAGCTCAAGATGATATAAAATATATACATACATATATAAATACATAGATACATAAATCCATACATAAATGCATACATACATAAATACATACATAAATGCATACATACAAAAATACATACATTCACAATTGCCTGCATACATGCATATGTGCATACATAATGTATTCATTAGCTAACGCCAGTAAGCGCCATATGCACCGGCGAAAATGAACGCGACTGTCGCAATTATGCACCACAGTGTAAAAACTAATCGGGATGTGTACACACCATATCACAGGGTGTGGTGTTATCATACCACAGGGTGTGGTACCGTCATACCACAGGGTGTGGTACTATCATACCACAGGGTGTGGTACTATCATACCACAGGGTGTGGTACTATCATACCACAGGATGTGGTATTGCTGTAGGCAACATTTCTCGCAGTGTTCCCAAACACAATGTGCATATTTTCAGAAACGTTATTTTACCACGCAAATTATTCGAATCAATTCTTCCATTCATTTGAAACATCGGATATATAAACACAGTCCTGAAGTGAGAAGAACAGTGCTAGTTGTGACATTTTTTAATTTGTTTGAATATAAACAGACTGTTTTGTTTTTTGATCTGAATAATTTAAATGTTAAAAATTAGTCTATATTATATAGAAACACGAATGTTCTACCCATCTTACGCGAACTATCAATGTTTGCCGTTCAGACGCCTGGTTGGGCAGCACGAGCTGTGACGTCACTTACCTCTACCTTCTTTATGGTCCAAGTTAGATCTCAACGCTGGAAAGAAATGTAACAAGATTTAACTAGATTGTCATCCAGAAATCTGAATATGTGTGACGAATTGGGACGCGTGTGACATACGAGGATCCAGCTTTATTGTAATCTATGTATATCGCGACATTTTAAGTTATATTTCTAGTACACGCACAAGCATTGGGATATTGTAATATTAATTTAAAATTTTACATTTCGCAGTACGCAACTTAACTACTATAGTTATCAACACAACAACACCACAAACACAAACACACACAAAAACTCTCGATGTTTACATTTTACTTGTAGCACTTTATGTTACTTCTGTACTTATTTGTTAAGTCATGTATTTTACTGATGTAAGAATATAACGCGTAAATATCCGACATGTGTAACTCATGTAATTTAGTTTTGTTATTATATTGTTGTTCGACATGTACATTTTAAAAGTTGTCGTCGACATTTATCGAACAGCGAATAGCAGTGCCTACTTCAGAGAATGTGCTTCTTCGTCAGCCAACTTGTGACACAGGAAAATGCTTCAGTGTTTGCACTAATGTATTATATACTGAACACATTAAGTTTACCCTGATGAAGGCACACGATCTACTTGCCCCGATGTAACTTGACCCCGTCACTTGACCCCTGGACGTGGGCGCCAGTCGTCTTCAGAAGGATTACTTGCACTTTCAGTGAAAACGTGTTGTTTCTTCACTCAGCAGAATATATTATTGTCTAAATTATTTGCATAAATCGAATTCGTAACGTCAAAGAAGTAATCAGATTGCACTAATCTTGCGTTTTAGTCCACAAGTTTCACAATTTGCTTTCTTGTTGTACCACTTTAGCATATGCCTCATAGTTGTTTGTACAATTTGAAGAATTTAATTATTTTAAGAATGCACAAAGTGAGTGTCCCTCTAAAACACAATAAATCAACAGCTATAATTATGCAGTCGATTCGAGAGTCAAATATATCTTAGGCATTTTTAAAAGACCGCAACTTGACATGAAGGCAATTAAGGCATATATCTACGATGTGACGTGTTAGTTAGTGGTCCGATTTGGTCTTTACTGATAATTTGCTGTTAAGCGACACACATATTCACGCGTACCTTGTCCAAGCTAATACGTTTACCTTTCCACCAGACAGGATTACTAAAATAAAAAATATACGCGTGTCGCTATTCCCAAGTTCAAGTTGAAATGACAAGTGCACTTCGTTATAATTACATTCAACAGCCACACAATTAGTGGCACTAATCTTACGTCATGTTATTTGTTTTTATATTAGATAACTTCTATTACGCCTAAATCTTTAGAATCCAAGCCCAGAGGAGCATCAGTACACGCTAGATATCATCGAACTGTTATTTGATTGGCCTTACTAAAACAAGTTCATTTTTCTAAACAGTTGAATTGTATGTAGTTCATTGGTGTCATGAAACTAAACGTGACATGGTGTTAAAGGATATGTTGTACATTCGAGTCAGACTGTGGAATACATCCGCGATTTGGTTGTAAATAACAACAAATAATCACGTGTATATTAACGCGCAATACAAGGGTATATTTTTAATCAAGTGTGCCTTTTAGGAGCCATGCACACATATATTTTACTATGCGGATTTTCTTGTTTTAATTAAGTTCAATAACAAATATATATATATATATATATATATATACTGCTGTTATTATTACCATCATCATCATCATCGTCGTCATCATCATAGTTGTTATTGTTGCTGTTGTTGTAATTGTTACTACTACAACAACTACAACTACAACTACAACTACAACTACTACTACTACTACTACTACTACTACTACTACTACTACTACTACTACTACTACTACTACTACTACTACTACTACTACTACTACTACTACTACTACTACTACTACTACTACTACTACTACAGCAACTAATAATAATAATTGTTGTGGCTGCTGCTGCTACTGCTGCTTTTAATCGAAACAGGCAATTTAACTAGTTTTCGTGACGACCCATCCTACAAAATACTGTATTCGGATAAAGTTAACAAATACAAAATAACGGAACACTAAATAGACATAGTGTAATTCAGAACATTAATAAATTAGGATGAACACAGACGAATGAATCACTCAGTTATGCCATTTGTTGGCTTTTTGGAGTAGGACAGCAGTTTTAGCTTTTATTTAATCTAAAACAACATTCTGTTCTGTTCGAGTAACACACATGTATTACGAAAGAGAATATATATTAAACAAGCTTGCTACACATGGAAGAGAGCGCCAATCATTGGTATATTGACATAGAAAGAAGAAAACACCGGAAATAGAAAGCAAAGATGGTGGATGAAGTTGGTACAGCCTCTCTCTCGCTCTTTCTCCGTCTCTCTCTCTCTGTCTTTCTCTCTCTCTCTCTCTCTCTCTCTCTCTTTCTCTCTCATGTCTCTTCTCTCACACACACACTCTCTCTTTCTCTCGTCTCCATTCTCTCTTTCATCTCATTGAATCATTCAATTTCATGTTGCCGACTGTGGTACATTTTGCAGTGTGTGCCGTCTCTCAAATTCGTATATAATAATGACAGTAAGGTCGAATTGGAAAAGAAGTAATCGCTGTGCTCGCTGGTCGCACCAGATGGCAATGCTTTGGAAAAGAGACAACGTAAATACATCATGGTAATGCAATAGCAGTGAGATTGGCGATTAACATTCTGTGTATAAACATATGGCAATTACCGCGTGGATGTTAAATTACTTGTTTCTGTAAATCTTGTTTAAAACAGTCCAGTCGTATAACACTGTGGCCAACAATAGGAATTCTACATATTGAGAGAACGCGCCCAATTACATTCCAATAAAGTCGTCGTTGACACCAAGGCATGCTGTTAGACACTTGGTCTCCTCGTCTCGACACGACTCGTGGCACACGGTAAACACCAAGGTGTCGTCGACTCGTTTACAGTCGCCATGACACTTGAAGCGGATCCGCATACACTCGTCCGAACACTCGTTGTAGACGCGTGACACTGAAATGCACAGATTGCTGAGCAAATGTAATACATAGCGATGAACGTGTAGAGTTATTCGTTTGTGGTTACTCTGCCACCTGGTTGGACTCTCTGGAACGATAATATCTGAATTTGTAATCCTATGTAATTGGTGAAAATAGCAACAGCTGTAAGGTTTAGGAAAATACAAAGTGACGCAGATAGACAGCATTTACAATATGATCTCAATAAGTTGATAGAATGGTCTGAGGACTGGCGGCAAAATACTGTTTAATTTTGGAAAGTGTAAGTGCCTCCACACAGGACATCGCCATGAAGATGCACAATATACAATGGGTGGTACTGTACTAAATACAACTGTAAAGGAAAAAGGATTAATTAGGCGAAATATAGTGTACAAACAAAAAGAACTAATAATACCGCTGTATAAAACAATGGTTAGGCCTCATTTAGAATAGTGTATACAAGCATGGAGGCCATATCGTAAGAAGAATATTGATATGCTAGAAAGAGTACAAAGGAGAGCAACAAAAATGATACCAAAACTCAGGAATATTAGTTATGAAATGCGTCTAAAAGAATGTGGTCTAACAACACTAGAAACCAGAAGATTGAGCGGAGATCAGATTGAGGTTTTTAAAATATTGAATGGGTATGAAAATATTGACAGAAATATTTTTTTCACAGCGAAGGAAGAGAGAAGGAATAGAGGACATGGAGTTACATTAGCAAAGAAGCAGTGTAGACTAGATATTAGACAATTTTCATTTTCACAAAGAATGGTAAATGAATGGAAAAAATTATGACCTGTTTGTGTAGGTGCTAGTACTGTTAACATATTTAAAAATAAAATTGACATATACCTAAGACGGGCGGGGTATACTTAGATAGATAGGTTGGACTCTTGATAAACCAAACGGCTTCCTTGTCCACCTGCCATCTAGAGTTGAATCTCTAGGTGGCAATCTTGTTAAATCTTGTTAAAGGTATTTGGAAACGTTTTCTGTGCGGTTAGAGACAGTTTTTTGGTTTTATACTGTTATGATATGTGATGGTTGTGTCTGTTGTGTTAGCGGTGGTGGTGGTGGTGGTGGTGGTGGGGGCGTTGGTGGTGGTGGTGGCG
Source organism: Oasisia sp. SBJ-2009 (assembly GCA_964017155.1). Taxonomy (NCBI): domain Eukaryota; kingdom Metazoa; phylum Annelida; class Polychaeta; order Sabellida; family Siboglinidae; genus Oasisia; species Oasisia sp. SBJ-2009. The sequence continues at coordinate 21,061,639 of OZ024854.1, forward strand.
GTGGCGGTGGCGGTGGCGGTGGCGGCGGCGGCGGCGGCGGCGGCGGCGGCGGCGGCGGCGGCGGCGACGGCGGCGGTGGCGGTAGCGGTAGCGGTAGCGGTGGGGTGGTGATTTGCTAACTTACCTTCCCTAATTAGCTGTGATAACGTCATGTTACCTCCCGTTTGCAATGGTGCATTAGTATCTTACCTCCCCATCCGCCTTCAGAAACCCATTTAAATTCGTCCTCGATTCTGCGGATGGCGTCGCCTCCAGCCCAGAGCGCGCGATCATCCACTTCCGGGACGATACGACTCTCTACCGGGGTAAAGACGGCGTCTGTTGCATCGTCGTCACTGGGAAACATGTCTTCTTCAAGGGTAGCCTTCGCGGCCCCCAATACCACCATACACACCACGACCTGGAAGAACAGCATTTATTATTGCTACTGACATGAGATTGGACAATGCATTGCCCTATACATATGTATATAAATTATAAATATCAAGAGATATAGGTTCTAAGCGACATCAAAGGATTACCATATATCAAACCAAGCAACCAAACAAGGTTATCTTATATTAATGGTAAAACGTAATAAATATTATCTTTATATGATGTGTTATCTTTACTGTTGATAGTGTTATGTTGCAACATCCAATCGTGATCACGTTATACGTTACATTATCACGTTGCAATAATATAACTACAGGCAAAAAACATTGTGCTTTATTATTAATGTTTTTACAAC
>OZ024854.1:21067368-21069868 GCA_964017155.1 Oasisia sp. SBJ-2009
ATTACACGCTGCGCATAGCGCGTAAAAGGGTGTACACTTGAGTTGTATTATTGTAGTTTTGTGACATTATTTTGATTATTATTATTATTATTATTATTGTTACTGGTGGTGGTGGTGGTGATACTGGTGGTGGTGGTGGTACCTGGTGGTGGTGGTGGTGGTGGTGGTGGTGGTGGTGGTGGTGGTGGTGGTGGTACCTGGTGGTGGTGGTGGTGGTGGTGGTGGTGGTGGTGGTGGTGGTGGTGGTGGTGGTGGTGGTGGTGGTGGTGGTGGTGGTGGTGGTGGTGGTGGTGGTGGTGGTGGTGGTGGTGGTGGTGGTGGTGGTGGTGGTGGTGGTGGTGGTGGTGGTGGTGGTGGTGGTGGTGGTGGTGGTGGTGGTGGTGGTGGTTTTGTTGTTGTTGTAATAGTGTCAGTAGTCGTAGTACTTAGTGTGGCCACGGTGTCATCTGGGCTACGGTGGTTGTGTTAAGCCGGTCATAGAGCCTCCCGATGTCGTGATGTCCTGTATTTGTCAATACGGAAACGTCTCGCGAATGTTGTACGGTAAGGGAATTCCTAAACGTGACGTGACTACATATGTGGGCCAGATCAAATTCCGCACACTGTTTCCGTTGTTACATGAGCTCGGCATCTGTCAAACACATCCAGTCTATCTGCCGCTGTTTTGAACACTGAGATTTAAGAAGAATAGTGTTTCATTCTCCTCGCACTGTTTATATTTTACTGATGCATTAAATACCATCGTTCCATTCTGCGAGATGCACATGACAAGGGAACTTAGATGTTCCACATGGAGAGTAATGGGTAACAAATATAGTCAGTAATATTTATAGTTGCATCTGCAACCCGGTCCGATAATGTCCCAGAGTGGGAAATGTATGTCTATGTAAAGAGACCCATGTATAAAATAGATCTAACGGTATCACTCCTAGAGGAAATAATTATTATAATATTGGTGATGTTGCAGTGGAATGTCAGGTAGGGTGGTGTGCTCGCCAGTAGATGTTGTCATGCGCGTGATGACAGTCGCCTAGAGGGAATGTCGCGTCTAGTCGATCACGTCAGCATTACGAACCGTTCAATAATGGGCATCCATTACCCAATGATTCATGTTTCAAATGAGGCTGAAATACCAACAAATTTAGTGACAAGCTTTACTAATATAATGTCATCAGAACTGACTTGTGCAAAATTCAAAAATATCAACTATACTTTGAAATAAACTGGTTTGCTTAAAGCTAATGGCAATCGATATAATATAACAACAACGTGATAATCATACTGGTCTTAAAATATGACATTGCGTCTTTAATTTAACATTCATACAGGTTTATAACAAATGAATTGTTTGACGTCTAAGTGATCACATTCGATGTCATTTTATAAAAGTCTAGTCATATATAATTCACAAGTAACGATAAAGATAACGAATTCGCATTTGATAAGCATACACTTTGAATTCGTAAACGCTCCAGTCTATCAATTATCATCAATAACTTTGTAACCTTCGTTGACTGCATCAACCTTCGTTGACTGCATCAATCGTCGTTGACTGCATCAATCGTCGTTGACTGCATCAATCGTCGTTGACTGCATCAATCGTCGTTGACTGCATCAAACTTCGTTGACTGCATCAATCGTCGTTGACTGCATCAACCATGCTGCGATACGACATTTGAGTAAACACGAGAAACACAATAGTAAGATAATAGTGTTACTTAGCTGGCAAGAACGGCAACACATTATCACTGCTCACATCGCTAACTTGTGGTTGGCAACAATACAATAACACCCAAACTATTAGCCTCGCACGATTTGTTTTCAAATCAGCAAACTCATCAACCCGAGCAATGCTGATAGTTCATTGCTGATTGTGACACGAGACACCTGCAGGCAATGTCACCTCGGAGACTCGCCGCTGCAACATGGGTGCGATCACGGGAGAGCCGTAGCTCAACGTAGCAGACGACATACACCCGCCTGCTCTTAATTGTGTCGCCTCAATCATTAATTCTCCCTTACACCACGGGGAATGCGCCACTCTATTCCGCACGATCTCACACTTGAATAACCACTGTCACGGCGTCATACACAGTCGTCTTTACCAACGCCGACCCCGGAGAAAGTCTTAAAGATAAGTCGGCCTGTCGACAACAGCAGGACGGTGATGACGACGACGAGAACCACGGCCTTCACGAGCTGTATGTCGCCGAAGATCCACCGCAGCAAAGACCCGTCCGACGTCGTGCTCGTCCGGGTAGTCTCAACTGAAACGTTCAGAGAAGACACGATGTCGTACAAAGTCCGGTTGGTGGCGCTTTCGAGCGTAACGTTCAGATCGGAAATGACGTCATAGATGTGGGACGTCTTGCTCGACGTCACGTCCGGCTGCGGCACGTATCCATCGCTTCCAGACGCCAGATCGGTGTTCATCGTGTGGTCAGTCGCCTGTGAGCCACTGAATGACTGCAGCGCACACAATGGCATCCCGTCCAAGTCA
>OZ024854.1:21072368-21084868 GCA_964017155.1 Oasisia sp. SBJ-2009
TATTTAACCATGGCTTACTACAACCTACCATGTTAAACCAAGATTTATTTTACAAGGGCAGCTGGTGGCCTAGTGCGACTATTAACACCCTACCCACACAAACAGATTACCAGTTACGCAATTGCATCACGAAGAAAATAAGTCCTTACCGTGGCGTTGGCTGTGCCGTCTAGACAGTCGTAGCCCTGCTTATTCATTCACTTCCTTCACCCCACAGAACAAACGAGCGAGCCCTGTTCCTTGTCATCTGGCATAGCGCTCATCTGCTGCTTTTTGCGAATGAGTTCCACATCCGTGGCAATGAAAGGCCTTTGACTCTGTGCGTCGTAACTCCTGCTGGCGGCCACGCAGTCAGGGCGAGGCAACACACTATTCACGTGTCCAGCCTCCGGCGGAAACATCGCCTTATGTGCGAATAGCAGCCCACGCCAAAGACCGCCGCAAAACATCTCAGGATTCTGTAAATCGCCAAAGGTAATAAAACTCGGCCAGGCGACGACATACGAGCTGTGTGTTTTACGCGATACTGCATCCTCACCGTGCCCTCTCTCTCTCTCCGCCTAAGTGGATCATCTTCCGCCTGCCTAACAGCGCCACTTCGGCTCCGGGATAGACGACTTTACAACGGAGGTGTTGGGATCGTAAGGTCGAAAGACCACCAGCGCGGGAACATACGATATACAGATAACGTTTTATTTCCGGTTGCATCGGGTTTCAGATATTGCTCGTAACGGTCGCTCTCGATTAGTGTACTACAAGGGTATGCAATTATATTGCTGATAGCAGTGGACCCCATTAAGACAACATGTACAGCTAGATTGCGCATTGTCATATTGTAAGCATTAAAAATACACTGACGTTATGTGAGCAGGAAAAGTTGTCTGTTGTCGCCGTCGGCTGAAGACTTACATCGAATCAATAACTATTCTTATTAACACCTGAACACATCCGAAGTGAGAATATAGACGAGAGAAAAACAAACGCTATAAAAACAATATATATATATATATATATATATATATATATATATATATATCGCCTAGAGCCCTCTCTTCTCTCTTGCGTTTGTTGCGTTTGTTTTCCTCTCTTCTATAGAGAGGGAGAGAGACACAGACAGACAGACAAAGAGGCCGGGGTAGAGGCTGGGCGAGAGAAAGCGAGCGGTGTAATGGCAAGGGCCCAGTTTTTTCCATAGCGATTACTCTCGTGGCTGCACGACTTAGATATCACATCCCACTGCCACACTACCGATAGTGTATCGCCTGCCACAAGTTGAGCGACAACACGCTGCTGGAGCAGCTGTGATTAGCGCGGTGACACGTGTAGGAAGGACAAAATGTCACGCAGAGCAACATAATGTCACGTGTAGGAAGGACAAAATGTTACGCAGAGCAACATAATGTCACGTGTAGGAAGGACAAATTGCCACGCAAAGCAACATTATGTCACGTATAGGAAGGACAATGTGTCACACAGAGCTACATAATGTCACGTATAGGAAGGACAAAGTGTCACACAGAGCTACATAATGTCACGTATAGGAAGGACAAAGTGTCACACAGAGCTACATAATGTCACGTATAGGAAGTACGAAGTGTCACACAGAGTAACATAAAAGTGTTACGTATAGGAAGGAGAAAGTGTCACACAGAGCAACATAATGTCACGTATAGGAAGGACAAAGTGTCACACAGAGCAATATAATGTTACGTATAGGAAGGGCAAAGGGTGTAACGAGACGGTTTTGCACCTAATTTCATATAAAAACAAAACGTTTCGAATACGTCACCGCGTCCATTGTACCGATCACAGGGAACACGCCAACCAAACCGACTGAGCCATAAACAAAGTGTTTTATTGAACACATCGAACACAATGACGTCACAAAACACGGGATTTGATTTCTTCTTCTAGTTAAACGGACGTTGTGAAAACATGGCGCCATTTGCTGTTTGCCTGTTTCCGACTCGTAAACAACCACGCCAGATACGTCGCTCCGAGTCACAGATGTTATCGGGACACGCCGCCTTACTTTGTAGCGTGGCGCAGGTGTTTACGTGTTTTCGTTCGACCTCAGCAAATGTTCTGGAAATGTCGAGTTCTGCATCGCTACGTGGGACGTTAATGAAAGAGGAACGGCGCTGAACGGCTGCGCCACGTCTACAGTGATGTACACGTATATCACAGGCAATATGCGTCGGAACCGGGACAGTTTATGCGGTCAACCCCAATTTTTTTACGCGGAGACAAGTGATAGGATTAGTTCGCCTAAATTAGAGAAGGGGTGGATTTTTTGCTGCTATTCAAGATATTTATACTACCTTTGGGGGAGGGCAAATATAGTTACTGCAGAGCTTTAATGTGGTTTGTGAACCTCAAAAGGTGGTAATTGAGATGTTTTACTTTAAGAAGATGCAACAGTTTTTTTCGAGAGCGTCAGTTTCTTTGCAGGACTCAATGGAGGAATTGGAATTGTTGCGTCAATGTGTTTGGTGAGCCTTATGTGGACGTGGAAATGGATTTCAGAAGAGTTTCAAGGCGGGGTTTTCGCGAACATCATGGGGTACAATTGAAAGTCTCTTATGAGTCCCATCCCAGAAATTGCCACGGTCCGAAGTCACCGCAATGATTGGCTGATGACTTATAAAGATTTCATTGCAAGACACGTCAACTACACGTACACTTGTGACAGTGAATAACCTCTCACATAATGTTCATTTGGTTTGTGATGTAATGAACATTCGTTTTGCGTTTTATCTTAAGCTTGGCGATACAGTATCCAACGCATCAAATTTTTGTAAATATCGGGGACAAATGCTTCCAAGAGAAGTTGAGATGGTGTCTGATTGAACAGGAGGTTTGTCAGGGAAGTAAAGTGTAAAGCCCTTTGAGCAATCCTGAAGGTTGGATACGGCGCTATATAAGAACTTACCCTTACTGTGTTTGTGATGGTGTCCGATGACAATTAAAATTGTATAAAGCCGAAGGAAGTTATTAAGTACGGTACAACCAGCATTCTACTGAAGACGTTGCAACAGACGACGTTATCTAAGCTAAACACACAAACATAATTTATTCTCCTAAGAGATCATTACAACTTTTTGTTTAATAGTGCTCATTCGACAATTACATATGTCCCGAACATCGTCGATTATTATAGATGTGTAGATATTTTTGGCAATAACAATACAGTTTGCCATCAGGCTTAGCGAGTTGGTACCGTCGGCCGTCCTCTATGCATATACGACACACGAACCGTGACCACGTGTAAACTGGATGACATATGTTTGAAGAGTAAGCGCTTACGAAAATAAACCAAGTATATATATACGTATTAAATGTATCCTGCATCAAGTGAATAAACAAGGCTATTTATTTACCGCTGGCGTCGGAGTGTGGAGAACGTAGGGCAGCTGATCAGCTACGAAAACGTCGGAAATGGCTAAAAGCGCCTTGCAATTCTTCATAAACGTCTGATTGACCCGTCAAGAGGCTCGCCAAAAATATCCACTTACGCCCTTCCAGACTCACCAAAACACACGCACACGCTGAGGTTCACCAAGAACATTTCGAGGCTCTAAATATATGAGGGGATAATTAAATCTCCAGCCCCCTACAAAACGTCCAAGGTCGACGCCTATGTAAACGTCAACATCGTAACCTGGGAAATAGGTCCAAGATCTGGCGTTAATGCTGCAACCTGGCGGATGAACAAGTGATCATTACTTTGGCCCGTCGCGTCATATTGCAACCTCTACAATAGTACCATTGCGGGGTAGAGAGATGCTGCAATAATTTGAACGGTATTGCTCATGACGACATATACCCTGCCACAGGTGTGTGCGGGCATTATTATAGTTACAGTAATGTGTCCAAACATGTAGGGGAGACCGGGGCTAGTTGTAACAAATACAACACATGTCAAGACTGCGGACGGGTTTCGTAACCGATTGGAACTTTGTTCATGCCAAAGGGTCCAGACGTATCTCCCGAAGATAAACATAGCATAATTAATTGCCCAACCTATAATACGTTTATGGTATACTGAGTCATGTGAGGTGTCTTAAAGTGTTCCGACGTAACTTGAAACCAAAAACACACACATTTCAGGATTGTTATGACAAAGAGTCCCCACATATCTCCCGCAGATAACTGGTGCATAATTAAATGCCTGGCTTACTACATATTTGTGGCATAATGAGTTATATTAGGTGTCCTAAAGTGCTACACGTTACCCCGGTACGGTAGGACCTCTTTTCTTTTATAATGGCGTAATTTTATGGCGTGTCGACGGATTCACGTGCTATTACACACGACATGTTCAAATATATTGATGAACATGCTCTCGTCTTGCAGAATAATTTGCATTAGCAGTTTTGTCCGCAAGTCTTCTGTTACAACTTACCCGTGTTACAACTAGCCCCGGTCTTCCCTAAGTGTATTTCACCCGTTGCTGCAAAATTGATCTCCCAAAAACACCCATCCTTGGTGACATATACGAACCATCTGTTTGGTCTTAGAACAAAAACATTTAAAACTCTATTTGACAATATTAGATCCAGGCACTATGTGATAGGGTTATGAAGCCATTCAGTGTCCCTTATGTCTTCGTGGTGATATGCAACCGAGTCCTATAGCTCGATTATGTTTTGCCACATGATTTTAGGACACTCACACGCGTATATCCACGGGATGGTCTCGTGAGGCTTTCAATTCGGATGTTTGGCGTAGATCAACTAAGTTTAAATTGTTTCGTGTATACAGATGCAGTATTTAGACAAGCCGCGGCAGGTTTTTAATTAATTCTGCAGTGGGGGTCAGCCTGATGCAGCGAGTTGTGTAATTAGTCAGGTGTGGCGGCTAAATATGCACTGTGGCGACACTGAAACACGTTTGACCTTTTGAAGCAGCTCTGCGTTTGTTTCAGTGAGTTTGGCCAGAGCTGTTAGATGGGAACTGCGACACTCCCCCCTGCCCCGCCCCCCCCCCCCCCCCCCCCCACACACACACACACACACACACACACACACACACACACACACACACACACACACACACACACACACACACCGGTGGAACCAGACGCGCATAGATCTCGCTCAATCGCGGACGTCTCGTCGTTTAGGACGGTATCTGTTTTAAGTTTTCATCCCATCCGTGTGAGGGCGCTGTGTGTTCAAGAGCCCCAGCTCGGATATATTAGCTGGACAGTTTTCGGGTGTATCTAGCAGCCACGGGTTGGGAGTTGCTGTGTAGTCAAAGTTTGTATCAGTGGAGAGGCTAGTATGGGCGGCTTTATCTGCCTATAGAAGCTATCGAACACAGCATTATGTTTGTCTTTCAATTGGCTTTCAATTAGCTTTCAATATCGAAGGTTGATAGTTCATAAAATGACCGGCGATGAATACGCCAAACTTGGTTTGCGCTAGAACACCTTGCATTCTGTATTTAAGCAGAGCTGTGTGATCGGATGATCTCATTCTGGCAGGTTCCGTGTGAGCCAAAGGGCCGGGGTAATCTTGTAGACGGTAGACACACCATATATCTAAAATGATGTTTATTTTACCCAGGTTACCAAGACTCAGTATTTATTATTTGTTTATTACCTATACTTTGTATAGGCCTAATAGACAAAAACATGTGCTTGGGAAAATTCATCCCCTGGAGTGGATTATCCCACATGACTGATGCTCGTTTGTAGTGTTCTGAGTTCGAGCTGTTAATATTCAAGCAGCTTGTTCCAAATATACGTCACACCTTAGGCCTGTCAGAGCAAATTGTCTTTCATTGCACTGGAGACTAAAACATCGTGTGACTGTGACTGTGAAAACAAGTCTTAGATACTAGAGCAACTCAATGCAAAATAGGATTTATGCAGACTACTTCATTTATGACCAACAGAAAGGGACCAGCTACAAACAAGTCTTATCAATGAAACTTAGGTATTACCGTCCCTTTGGGTATAGAACAAAAACAAATAATCGGCGACAGTTGCGACAGCTTCACTTATTTTGTATTTTATAAATTTTGAGTTTTATCAATAATGAACTTAATAATCTTTACAATTCTAATATATTTGATAAGTACATCCCAACAGAAAATGTAATTGTGGAATTCTTCTTGCACCACACATAGTGTATTTCGTATTTATTATATAAAGAAAATGGAGTGGAATTCCCCAGCAGGCTAATGTTGTGGATTACACCAAAAGGGCCATTGGTTATTTCGTCAAGCATGACGGGTATACCTTGGTTACATATTCCAGAAAAAAAATGGGAAATTGGGAGAATATTATATTAAAGCAAAAAGATTATTAAATTCCTGATGAAGGCCACCACTGACGCTCGAAATGTCGATGCGATTGGAATGTGTTAGTTGTGTAATAAGGAATCCTGCTATAATACACCTTGTTATATTTAAACGTATCAAAACCAAGACATTTCTCAGTAATTAATCAGTCAATCAATCGATATTGTTAGCAGCTGCATGTGTTGATGTGTGACATTGTCCATGACGTATGGCTGCGATGTAGTCCCGGTGCAATACGAGTTACGCTACGTTGCACCAAATGGCCATGTATTCACCGCAGCGCATTACTCGGCCGGGCAATAAACACGTCGACACGTTACCTACGGCTATTTCTAGCATTTGCAGACAATGCCAGCGTGCAGGTTATATTGGCAACAACTTGAGACTATCTCCGTCAACTACTTCATCGGTCATGCCGCTGTAACATTAAACCGGTCGCCTTTCACGAATTGTCAAGATGTAGATATTTATTATTCTTTTAAAGGGCTGTATACTTTCTGTACGTGGTATATGAGACACACAGATAAATGTCCTGAATGTGATCACGTGATTCACAGTGGATCCTACCAGGGGTGAGTGGGTGTGTCGGTGGGCGAACAAGCACGCACTTTATTTAGTTTTCTACAGTTGATTTCTTCGCTACATCTCTACACTGTCCAGTGTAATGATCATGGACCAGTGTAGAAGTTGAATTAACCATGTAGGCATTATGTTAGCTAATGTATCGTCACAGTGTGTAAGAGCAACACAAACGTATAACTGTCGTATTTCGAGCCGTAACGACCTCATTTACGCTCTCGGTAATACAATTTAGTATTTTGAAAACACTGTCGGTCTTTTTTCTTATGTTAACACATGGTGAACAAGGATAGATATTGTTTGACTTGACTTAAACAAAAAAGCTAACATGATCATTTACTGTCCTCCTGAATATCATAACTATCCATTTCCTCCTGTGTATAGAGTACACCGCCCTGGCATTAGCAGCGGGGGTCTAGTCTAACTGTCTTGCCTAACTTGATCACTTATATATATATATATATATATATATATATATATATATATATATATATATATATATATATATATATATATATATATATATAAGTGATCAAGTATAAAAGTATAAACCCAGTTACGATTATGTGTCGTTCGTTTGAAATGGCACAACAAAACCAATATACCATGTATGCAGGCAATCCGTTTATTGCTTCACCCGTCTTATATTTTCGAAGTATATGACCACAACAATCAGTCGAATTATTAGTATACATTAAACGATCAAACGTAACAATGTGTCTTCCCCGTGTGTCTCGGTTCACGATTATTTGAGTTACAACAATCGCTATTTTCCAGGTATTCGACAGCATCTAGTTGGATACAACGATTCTGGATATCACCTCGTCCTCTGCAAATAACATCTCTAACTCGAATACCTGTCCCCTACAGCAAGCTTTGAACTAGACACTCTAAATAAACACAAGACAGTTACGTGAGACAGCTTGGATATAAAATATAGTGACACGTCACAGTTCCATTTGACCACCGATGGATAGTTATTAACAGTGACGTCCATACACCACTCTGCCACGACAACATCTTTGCCAACTGTAGTCGTAGGCCGTCGTGCCACAACACGATTGACGCCCTCCCCAATTCAACCTGCCGCTACAACAGGTTTTACTGTAGTAATTGTAAGCCGTCGTGCCACAACACGATTGACGCCCTCCCCAATTCAACCTGCCGCTACAACATGTTTTGGCGTACCGATTGTAGCCTTTGTCGCCGCAACACCACGACTCTCCAGGGTAGGTCAGTTTTCCACGGCAGCATGTTCGTTGTCTGCCGTAGTAGGCTCTAGTGCCGCAACACCACAGATGCCTACCGTAGTTGAGCGTGCCTCTGCAGCAAGTGGCGTGGTTCCGGTCGTAGGCCCGGGTACCGCAACACGATCTGTAGCCCCCCGGGTTGAGTGTTCCTCTACAGCACGTTTGGGAGCGAGGGTTGTAAGCCTTCGTCCCGCAGCACCACTGCCCAGCCATCAAGTTGAGCTGTCTGGCGCAGCACGTGTAGACCCTGGGGCTGTAGGGCCGAGTACCGCAGCATCGTGTGCCGACGCCAAGGCGCCCGTAGCAGCACACGATGTATGACGTCGGGGTGTAGGCGCTGGTACCGCAGCACCGTGAACCCCTGTCGAGCTTCCCTCCGCAACACGAGTAGTAGATTGGGTTGTAGGCCCTGTCGCCGCAGCATGACAGACCCCGGCCCCGGTAGAGCTTACCTCCACAGCATGTGGAAGACCTTCGATTGTAATTGCCGCAACCTTCAAAATAAACCATAAGAATATAGCAAATGCCCGGACTGTATGATAGTATGCAATATGCCTTTATCTCAGGTTATGTGGATGGAAGCTGTGTTTGTGTATACAGAGTAGTGCAAGCAAATAAAAGTGTACCAAGAGCACGCAAGCATTGGAACGAGCCAACTATTGTATCAATAAATTGTAAAATTTTCAGTGACATACGTTGAAGACAAGATCAGATAACTGGCAACGCGCAGCTAGAGAGACAATGTTCAAAGTATGAGATCTATACATTAAACATCAACAAAATCCTTGTCTGCCATCGACTTCACTACTGTTTGCTTCAGAGATTATTAAATGTGGGTGACACTGCACAATTCTAAAATATACCTGTTCGTCTTGAAGAAGTCATGCATCCGACAATGAAGACGACCAAGAGCAGTGAGCAGAGAACCCGACCACGCGCCAGGAACAGACACCTGTTGACACACCTGAGTTTAAGTGATACTTTTTCAAAAGCGTGATCAGCTAAACAAAATCATATAACCAGACATGAAAACATGTACTGTGGAATGACGAGCGCGGTGTCGGAAATACTATAGTCGTCATAGGAATGCATATGAATTAAAACGATGATTACAGAATGAGTGGCAAAGATCCAGCTATTTCATTTATGTAAGTTTGAGTATATACAAATTCAAGACATGACTTTCAACTAAAATACAATGGACTAATTGATGATTCATATATTTTAAATATCTAAAATAAATATGTCCTCAAGAGTTGAATTCCCCCCAAAAAAGAAAATAGGCATACCGTACCATCGTACGCCTCATTATAGTAGTCACTTTACTAACTTCTATTTTGCATGAGGGCAAACGTTTTATAAGCCAGATGTGTTACATTCAACATAGCCTACCTAAAAATAACATGATAGACCTAAACCAGAGCTACAGCACCCGCTATGTGTTACCGTAATGCATAGTTTGATTAAATGTACATACGTTTAGCCCAAAATCCATGCTTTCCGACTTACATTGTTGCGCTTTCTGATGGCTGTTTTCTTCTGTAACAGAGACAAAGTGTCCGATAACCAACACGCCCAACGTGTTTCTGCAAGTGATACTTCAATGACACGGTAGATAACGCATTTTAAGCGAACCACCCAACATCGTTTGGTAATAATTTACCGCGTCAGTACCCGTACATTATCCTGGGTTTAACTTGCCTCGATACGAATGTCCTTGACCATTGCTATGGAATTCTGAAAATGAGGTTAATAGCCATAGGTCGCATAAAACGATCGTAGTTAGGAAAGTGCATTGACGCAGTCATTCTAACCCCAAGTACACGTTCTTTTGTAGATGATATATCGACACAGAGAGGTGTTTAGTAAACTAAACGATCTGCAGTTATGTAGAGTGCCCTTTCACGGCGTTGATGTATTGGTTGTGTTACGGTGTGAACGGGTAAATCACTATCCGATCCGTTTGTATTAGCACGCGCACATGCACATAAACACATAGATTCACACAAACAACACACCGTACATGCACAGAAGCACGCACATGCGCCAGCAATTGCACACATACACACACGAACATCCACAAGAGGACACGGAAGCATGTGTCCCCCACCAGATCTCCATCAAACTATAAGTGTGTCAGCCTTACATTTTTCGTGCGTGTGTAACGCCTTTTACATTTCATAACATGTAATGTCCTCAACACTCTGTCTGAAATCAGAAATGCACCTATGTCGCAGGTGGACATAAATATGTTGCTGGTAGAGCGCATTACTGTAGGTGTGGTACAAAAAACAATCAGTTGGCTCTACTGCAAATACCCTTGAATGTATTATTCTAGCATAGGTTTGGCTTTGTTGAAAAGTTATATGTACTTTTCCATGCCACGTGATCTGCAGACTTGTTCCACCAGGAGCAGAACAAAGAACTATCGTCTAGCACGCGACAACAAATATTAGACCCCTGTTGTCTGGAAAGACTTCTTGCGAACTACTAAAACGCCTGTTCCTCCAATTGGACCAAACTCGCATTCTTCTTCCAGAGGCAGTGTGTCTTCAGAGCAAACAGTGGTACAGCTAGTTGACATAATACTTGCAGCTCGCGAACTCTAGTAGAAAAAGTGCAAAAAGCAGAACTACTATTTCTACATCATCAATGTCTTTGAAACGAAGAGACGCGATAGCCTCTGGTAAATAATTCCACAATTGGGTTGTTGTGAAAAGTTCAGTGGCATGGTCTAACAGTTTCACAACAGAAACTAGGGTTTTTGCTTCAGTGCTTTCCCAATTAGCAACGGCTTAAAACAACTGTGTGTGCGCTTGGATCTACTATGTGCGGCATTTTGTTCACAACCATGCTCTCCGACATCTTCACAGTGTGTCATGTGGTATTTACGTCAAATATCGCACTGATAGAGGCACATTCATCTTGGGAAGACTTCACAACATGACAAATGTACTGCAGAATGCTATACGCGATTTCATCTTCGTTGATGACTATATAATCAACAAAGAGTGTGCAATGAATAGAGAGTAACATGGTCAGAGTATCCAACCCACGTGGCAACTTCAGTTTTATAATAGTGTAGCCAGCATTTCCTCCCCCCCCCACTCTTGTAAAATGTCCTGGGAACGCACACGCACACGCACACGCACACGCACACGCACACGCACACGCACACGCACACGCACACGCACACGCACACGCACACGCACACGCACACGCACACGCACACGCACACGCACACGCACACGCACACGCACACGCACACGCACACGCACACGCACACGCACACGCACACGCACACGCACACGCACACGCACACGCACACGCACACGCACACGCACACGCACACGCACACGCACACGCACACGCACACGCACACGCACACGCACACGCACACGCACACGCACACGCACACGCACACGCACACGCACACGCACACGCACACGCACACGCACACGCACACGCACACGCACACGCACACGCACACGCACACGCACACGCACACGCACACGCACACGCACACGCACACGCACACGCACACGCACACGCACACGCACACGCACACGCACACGCACACGCACACGCACACGCACACGCACACGCACACGCACACGCACACGCACACGCACACGCACACGCACACTTACTCAGAAACATGTACACAACGAAGCAACACACACATTTTAATTGAGCAGTATAACAAATGCGGATTGCATAGATAACACAAAGGAACATTTAAAAGGACTTTTAGTACGACTAACATTACTGCAAATAACAACATCATATTCAATAATCGTATTTTCCAATCATACGTTCCTTCGAATAAATAGTACAACTGCGGCTACCACTCATAGACCCACTTAGCTTAATCCTTCCCACCCCCATGTGTTGTGCACCCTCACGCGTTGTACACGTTGTACACCCTCACATATTGTACACCCTCACACGTTGTACACGTTATACACCCTCACACGTTGTACACCATCACACGTTGTACACGCTGTACACCCTCACATAGTGTACACCCTCACACGTTGTACACGTTATACACCCTCACACGTTGTACACCATCACACGTTGTACACGTTGTACACCCTCACACAGTGTACACCCTCACACGTTGTACACGTTATACACCCTCCCACGTTGTACACCATCACACGTTGTACACGTTGTACACCCTCACATAGTGTACACCCTCATACGTTGTACACGTTGTACACCCTCACACGTTGTACACCCTCACACGGTATACACGGTGTACATCCTCATACGTTGTACACGTTGTACACCCTCACACGTTGTGCACCCTCACACGTTGTACACCCTCACACGTTGTGCACCCTCTCGCTGGAACAA
>OZ024854.1:21097368-21114868 GCA_964017155.1 Oasisia sp. SBJ-2009
TCTCCTTCTCCTTCTCCTTCTCCTTCTCCTTCTCCTTCTCCTCCTCCTCCTCCTCCTCCTCCTCCTCCTCCTCCTCCTCCTCCTCCTCCTCCTCCTCCTCCTCCTCCTCCTCCTTCTCCTCTAAGAACTTACATAATGTAATTACGTCCATGTTGTGATTGCATGCACTCAACAACACACACGCATAGAAGTTGTACAAACACAGGAATACATTACATGCACACACACGCGCACGCGCACGCACGCACGCGCACGCGCACGCGCACGCGCACGCGCACGCGCACGCGCACGCGCACGCACGCACACGCACGCACGCACGCATACACACACCACGATTACTGAAACGTAGCAGGTCTGTGTGAGAACGTCTGAGGAAAACATGTTTATATTAGTAACTATTTAGTGTAACGTACGTTCACACGTGACGTTGTTGCCCCACGTGCCGTTTTCCGTACACTTGTGTACGCCGTCACTACTGGTCAGGTTGTAGCCGAGTTCACACGACACTTCACATGTTTCGTTGTACACCAACTTGTCGGCCGTACAGCGCGGGTCAATGTAGATCTCACCGTCGGCCGGTGTGATGGCTGGACATGTGACCACTGCAAAGTCGTAACTCTGTCGTGTTATGTTCATTAAGTTCGTAGTGCAAGTACACTGCAACTGTCACATACACAAATACACAGTTTTAATGTTAATTGTACATCTTACACTCTTACGATATCCTCTTGCCGTGGCATCAGAATAGGAACCAACGAATGCAATATTTCTCATTTTAAAAATGCATGTTGATGACTGAAAAATATTTCGCTGATCGTTTATTGGTAGCCTATGGAAAAGTCGTTGCGTCATCACCAAAAGACCAGTTCCCGTGTAACGTAGATATCAGTAGAATCTGAATCTTTGAGACCCATTACACCAGTGACCTTATAATGAAGTTACTATTGATGTGTTTGTACTACATCGTTTATGTATGTAACACCCAAAGTAGCGTTACGTTTCTAGTGAATGCATTCGTAATGTGACGTACGTTCACATGTGACGTTGTTGCTCCACGTGCCGTCTTGTGTACACTTGTGTACGCCGTCACTACGGGTCAGGTTGTAGCCAAGTTCACACGACACTTCACATGTCTCGTTGTAGACATTCTCTTCGGTCGTACAGCGTGGGTCACTGTACATCTCACAGTCGGTCGGAGTGATTGCTGGACACTTGACCACTGAAAAGCCGTGGCACAATTGCATTAGTTACTTTGTTTACGTCGTATCTGGTTACTGTCACACACGGACACACACAACTCACGCGTTCATGCACGCATATAATATACACATGCACGTCCTTACACGCACCGTGCTCGCACGCACGCACGCACGCACGCACGCACGCAAATTCATCCTCGTTGCCCGTACGCTCTCCGGTGCTACTGTGAACGCTGTCGTTGTCTCACCGATGCAGTGGATGTCCGAGCTCCAGCCGCCGTCCAGTTGACACGTCTGGACCGGGTCGCCAGTGGCTCTGTAGCCGAGGTGACACGCCAGCTCACAGCTCTCGTTAAAAAACGTCTTCGTCTCGATGCACTTTGCGTTTGTATATGTCCCATGTGGGTCAGCAGGCAACGCCTCGCAGGAAACATCTGAGAAACACCAAATAATTAAAGTATGCTTCTTTAAAATGAGCCAAACAAACCTACCTGGTTGTGAGGGTCTCATCCATTCCGCACACCGAAATGACTCTACTGTCGCTCTCCTTCTGCTTCTGCTTCTGCTTCTGCTTCTGCTTCTGCTTCTGCTTCTGCTTCTGCTTCTGCTTCTGCTTCTGCTTCTGCTTCTGCTTCTGCTTCTGCTTCTGCTTCTGCTTCTGCTTCTGCTTCTGCTTCTGCTTCTGCTTCTGCTTCTGCTTCTGCTTCTGCTTCTCCTTCTCCTTCTCCTTCTCCTTCTCCTTCTCCTTCTCCTTCTCCTTCTCCTTCTCCTTCTCCTTCTCCTTCTCCTTCTCCTTCTCCTTCTCCTTCTCCTTCTCCTTCTCCTTCTCCTTCTCCTTCTCCTTCTCCTTCTCCTTCTCCTTCTCCTTCTCCTTCTCCTTCTCCTTCTCCTTCTCCTTCTCCTTCTCCTTCTCCTTCTCCTTCTCCTTCTTCTTCGTCTTCTTTAGGTGCGCTCATCACATATAGAGTATTATTAGCTTCGTTTTTAAATACATCCTTCTCTAGAATTAGCGAGTCCACTACATGTTACACATTTGCCCCTGTGCTTCTTCCCCTGGCGTGTGAGATGAAAAAGACAAGGGACATCTTAAAGGACACCTCTCATCCAACGCACGAATTTTGCTGTGTTATACAATCTAGTTGTAGATACATATCCGAAAGAGCACGCACGAACCGTTATCGTAACAATTTTCTTCCAATTTTTGTTAGGCGGCTAAATGCGAAATCGGGGAGGAGAAAGTGACCGGGGAGGATGGCGGGATACAATGGGGCGCACTACTATTATAAGCATTGTCACTACTAATGTCGTTGTGTCATGTTGTGTTATGTGAATATCTACCACAAGAATTTCCTCTCTGACGACTATTAAATGTTATTGTATTGTAGACACTAGATAGAAGAGACCACCGGCTTTTAGTGTATCTTCCGAAAGACAAGCATTGGGAGGTGAAAGAAATTGACTTAGTTTCGAAACGGCGGATTGAACCAGGCATACATGCCACATTTTTTGGATGGCAATCCGTATTTTTGACCTATAAATCTGTAAGAATCCGTATCAATCCGTATCACTAATCAGATATTCCAGTTAACTGTCCAAAGTTATTAAAGCCTTTTCAAAACGTGTGTGTATGTATTAGGAATGTCATTCTGCACCATTCCCTGTAAAAAGAAGTCAGATACATATATGTTAGATTGTGTTTTAGATCAATTTAATGCCGTCGACTCGACGTAAATAAGCCGATGTCACAAGGCGCGAGCAGTTAGCGCAGCCCAGACACATCGGGGCCTCAAATCCCGGTTTTGTCAAAGGCTATGTCTAGCGTGTGCATTGCGAAGTCGAAAAAAAACAATTAGCCATATTAAAAAAAATATGCTGAAAACAAATATGTCTGCATTATATAGAATAAAAAGTAATGATGTAGCATTAGTTTTGGTGACATATTCGCAAATCGCAAGACATCGCCTTTGCGGTCGTGATACGTCCGGGGAGCGCTATGCATTGCTCACGCCCAGTGACATCGGCTTATTTACGTAGATATATTCGACGACATTAAATTGACATAAAACACAATTTAGAAAAACGATATCCGACTTCGTTTAGCGGGTGTGATACAGAATGACATTCCAAACACATTCACATCGAAAAAAAGGGATAAAACCGTTTTGAAAAGGCCCTAATAATTTTGGCCAGTTAACTGGAAAATTACCGACGTTTTAGTTCACTCCAGCACGTTAAAACTGCGTACCGCAAAACAGTGTCATCAAATAATAACAGTTTATCTCAGCAGTTCGCGCGAATATCGAAGTTTCACTGGCAAGCGTCAACATCTTGAAATCAGAAATACAGGCGAATTCGCAGCGTCGACCTCCATTTCCTCTACTGCTTTTTATAAGCGTCACGCGCCTGGCACGCGCCCTGTTCACACCCGTTGAGCCACCTGCCGCAGTTTTATGAACAACAAATCTACCAGCGCGCCATCTATTACGCGCTACAATAAACTATTCGGTGGTTTAGTTCGTTCGTTTCGAATCGATTTACTTAGTCACTAACAGTAAACGATTATTCCATTGTGCTGTAGTTTTGTGACGCATACAAGGACATAATGTGGTTAAAAATAATGTATCCATAAATTTAGTTAAAATCCGTATCAAAATGGAGTACGGCCGTATCACTTAAAAAACCGCCAAAATCCATATCGGATACGGGTAATCCGTATCATGTGGCATGTCTGGAACCACCGTCCCCTCGATTGACCGTCCGGCGCTCTACCGCGCGACCACCGCTCCCCTCTCGTTCTTCTGGTCTGTTCTAAGAATAATATAATTACGTCCATGTAGTGATTGCATGCACTCAACAACACACACGCATAGAAGTTGTACTAACACAGGAATACATAACATGCACACACACACACACACACACACACACACACACACACACACACACACACACACACACGCACGCACACACACACACACACACACACACACACACACACACACAGACAGACAGACAGACAGACGCACGCACGCACACACACAAACACACGCACACGCACACGCACACGCACACGCGCACACACACTCACACACACACACACACACACACACACACATACACACACACTACGATTATTAAAAAGTAGCAGGTCTATGTGAGAATATCTGAGGAAAACATGTTTATATTTATAACTATGTAGTGCGGCGTACGTTCACACGTGACGTTGTTGTCCCACGTGTCGTCTTCTGTACACTTGTGTACGCCGTCACTGCTTGTCAGGTTGTAGCCGAGTTCACACGACACTTCACATGTCTCGTTGTACACCAACTTGTCGGTCATACAGCGCGGGTCAATGTAGATCTCACCGTCGACCGGTGTGATGGCTGGACATGTGACCACTGCAAAGTCGTAACTCTGTGGTGTTATGTTCATTAGGGTCGTATTGCAAGTACACTGCAACTGTCACGCACACAAATACAAAGTTTTAATGGTAATCATAGTACATATTACAATGTTTGTGCAATAACACATTATACATGTCAGAAAAGCTCAAATCACAATTTCTAGCGGATATCCTCTTGCCGCGGAATCAGAACGGGAACCAACGAATGCAACACTGATCGTTTTACTAATGCAACCCGACACTGGTAAAATTCAATGACATAAATAATATTTGTCAATGACTGAAACAAAAAATCATGATTGTGTATTGGTTGCCTATGGTAAAGTCGTTGCGTCATCAGCATAAGACCAGTTCCCGTGTAACGTAGATTTTAGTAGAAGATCTGAATCTTTGAGACCCTATTATACCAGTGACGTTATAATGAAGTTACTATTGATTTGTTTGTATTACGTCGTTTAGTTACGTAGCAGCAAAAGTAGCGTTACGTTTCTAGGGAATACATTCGTAGTGTGACGTACGTTCACACGTGACGTTGTTGTTCCACGTGGTGTCTTGTGTACACTTGTGTACGCCGTCACTACTGGTCAGGTTGTAGCCGAGTTCACACGACACTTCACATGTCTCGCTGTAGAACTTCCCTTCGGTCGTACAGCGTGGGTCGCTGTACGTCTGTCCGCCGGTCGGAGTGAGTGCTGGACACTTGACCACTGAAAAGCCGTGGCACAATTGTATTAGTTACTTTGTTTACCTCGTATCTGGTTACTGTCACACACGAACACACACAACTCACGCGTTCATGCACGCATATAATATACACATGCACGCCCTTACACGCACCGTGCTCGCACGCACGCACGCACGCACGCACGCACGCAAATTCATCCTCGTTGCCCCGTACGTTCTCACATATATATATATATACACATGCAAGTCCATAAACGCACCATGCATATGTACGCACGCACGCACGCACATATGCACACACGCGCACACATATACATATTATATATATATATATTATATATATATTATACATATATACATATATATATATATATATATATATATATATATATATATATATATATATATAATATATATATATAATCATTTCAAAGTGCGATGATTAAGTACTGAAGTGGGAGTGGTGTGGAGTTGCGCACTAAGACGTTTAACTAATCAGAATATAAAACAAATTCCATAACTATCATGAGAAAAACACATATTCTTGGGATACCGAGCAAGCGATGCAGGTTTAGCGTCAGCAGCAGGAGTCTACGTACGTTGTCCAAACACTTGCACCTCAGACACACTTAGTCCCGGGTTCTCATCAGCTACCACCGACAAGTAGCGGACCAGCACCGGCGGCTGTACACATGTCACATGACCGATGCCGACATCCCACGGCGGACCGGAATATCGTGCGCATAAGATCCCCTCGCCAGGGGGCGCTGCGGGGTCATCGACCGACATTAAGATGGTGAAGTCGCGCGATACGGCTGCAACAGGAACACACATTATCACGTGGGCTAGCGGTTACACGCATGCGTAAATTGGTGTACCCGGTTTCGTGGTTCCAGATTCGGTCGGGGCCAGATTTGGCATGAATCTGCCGAATCTGGGAACGCGATGGTTGCGGGCTCCGTTGTTACTAACATGGTTTCCATTAGTCAAAGTATTCCAATATGATTGTTATGACGCAAATTTAGTTTTAAGTGTTTATACCATCCATTACAACGTTGAATAGTATCTTTACTTTTTAGTCAAATAAAGTTTTTCGATGTACGTTTACTTAAGTAGTTTTTATGCAGTTCAGTCAACACTGTTAATGTGCTTACGTTGTTCGGAGTTCGTGACGCTGACGTGCCAAACACTGTACAACAGAACTAGGTCAACACGCAGCCACGTGATCACAGCGCCACCTGCTGAGGCTGTGGTGGTGCTCAGATCGAGTGGCTTGCCCATTGTCACGTCTACGGGCAAGCTTGGCACTGCAACAAAGTTACTATATGAAAATACGTTGCATTATTAGCTATAAGCAATTAAATCAACTATCCAAAAAGATGACAAAAATGTATATATAACAATAGTGTTTTCCAATTTGTCGATCGACAGAGGGTCAAGATTTAACAAGATTTCATACGATTTCCTCCTAGAAAATCATCTGTAGATGGCAGGTGGACTAGAAAGCCCTTATCTATATAAGTGTACCCCGCCCTTATGAGTATATGTCGATTTTATTCTTAAACATATTAACACTACTAGCACCTACACAATCAGCTGATAATCTGTTCCATTCGTTTAATGTTCTTTGTGAAAATGAGAACTTTCTGATATCAGAGTTTCCAGACTGTTCTTTGCGGATTTATTTGTGCAATATTTATCTATGCCTCCAGTATTTGGCTTCTCTGTGAGTCCCCCTGCGAATCTAGTTTAAGTAGTTGTAACATGTTCCCTGTTCTATTGTCAATAGATCGAAGATGAGGTTCTCAGAGAACACTGCTGCGATATTCCGCTGTAAGAATCGGTCATATAAACACCTTCAATATACCGACAGGTGAATTTGCTTTCCCGCGAGCGGGTGAGCGGGTGAGCGGGTGAGCGGGTGAGCGGGTGAGCGGGTGAGCGGGTGAGCGGGTGAGCGGGTGAGCGGGTGAGCGGGTGAGCGGGTGAGCGGGTGAGCGGGTGAGCGGGTGAGCGGGTGAGCGGGTGAGCGGGTGAGCGGGTGAGCGGGTGAGCGGGTGAGCGGGTGAGCGGGTGAGCGGGTGAGCGGGTGAGCGAGTGAGCGAGTGAGCGAGTGAGCGAGTGAACGAGTGAACGAATGAACGAATGAACGAATGAATGAATGAATGCGGCGTAACCGGGTAACGGGAGGTGGCGGTTGACGGCTCGATGACCGAATTGCGTAACGGCGTCAACGTTACTTCTATAGTTTCCCCATTGTGACATTTCATAGCCACGAGAACCTAGAGATCAGTCAGACGTTCACAATAAACAAAGTCCAGCAGCACTAACCAACAGAGGACGCTGGATACAAGAAATAATCCATGTTCACATGGGAAGGTAAGTACACATTCTATTGTCTGTAAATACCGCAGGTGTCAAATTGTAATGCGTATCCATTTACCATCTTCGTGATAATGTACCCTGCTTAATTACAACTTGGATGTTGACATGGTATGACTAGTCACTACGTTCCTGTCCAGAATACCAATGTACAGATCGATAAACCAACAATGTATCAAGTGTGCGTAACCCGTTCTGATAACGTATTGGTTGCAGGTGTTGGGGGTGCACATTGGCTATAAGAATTGTTTCTGTTTAAATTTCAAGGAGCTTCCAAGCAATGTGCATTCCGACAATCCGACAGATACGAATATACTCACATTGCACGTAAATTTCCACCTCGCACACACTCATAGGCAGTATCGGACTGGGTCGCCATCTCACGAACACGTAGCGCCCTGCTGCGGACTCGCATCGAGTTCGAAACATCGAGTGTTGCTGTAACTTGGCGACTACGACACCACACAGGTGGTACTGGGTGGACGCAAGGGTCGTTGGTGGCTGGTCAGTTGACAGCGACACTTCCGTCACACCGACATCGAAGTGCATCAGGCCTGTGATATCACGAACCATGTGTTACAAATTAAGCATTGTTGCTTCACAAGAATCAGTTTAGCTCACAAAAATACGTTTCATGATGGATCTGACTTCCGGCCCAATCAGGATTGCGTATCCACTATATATTTTCGGCACTATGGAAGTGTAACAAATAGCAACATACTTACTCATTCACTCACTCACACAATCAATCAATCACTAACTTAAATTACTTATTCTTGAATTAACACGAATCTCTTGATGATAATCTTTATTTACGTGTACACCTAAATGCACAATCACTCGACGATTTTCGTGTATTAGTCTTCTATGTATTCGGTATCAATCGCGTTTAAATACAAACACCTCGTTAATTTATAATAATATCATTAATGAACAGACTTGCCATTCCACTGTTGTGTTACAAAGATCACTTCCGCTATCTGGTACTGCCCGCCGAGATCGACCATCAGCCACGGGAGGTCGCCGCCTCTGCCGACACAATTGGAGCACGTCCGCACGTCTCCGTCCACGGCGAAGGCCGCGACATTAGACCCCGAGGTCGACGAATGCCGCGCTAGTTTGCCGAGTGCCAAGTTTGGAGGCGCTATGAAATATCCCAAGTCACAACCACCGTTATAGACGCCAATTGTGTTCTTATTATGACATGGCCGAGGGGTTGGTACCAGAGCCGTAATGTAACGAAGTACTTTTACTTTGTTACTTTACTTAAGTAGAAAAGTTTACTTTTCTTGAGTAACGAAGTACATTTTTTTGGAAGTACTTTTACTTGTAACGAAGTACAAATTTGTGTACTTTTTCTAAGTGTAGTGAAGTACTCATAGTGGCAAATGTCCTAAAATTTCTGCGAATGATCTGCGTCGGAAGCAAGGCAATGTTTGCAGTTAGCATAGATTTATTTACAAATATTAGCCGGAACATACAACAAACAGACATGTTATGTGTCCTGGATGGGACAGATTTCTACATCAGTTGAACGAACGATTTACTTTGTCACCGGATGAAGCCAGTGAGATAATTGCAATCTGGGGTCTGGCCCTGAAGCCACAATGCCTGAACTGGGTGTCACAACTGCAGTGCAAAACGTCTGACTGGGCCACTAAGACAACAATGCCCATGAATGGCATTGGCCCTGAGGTTATATAAAGCCTTGCATTGACTAGACATGAAAAACAGCTGCCTTATTTGTCTTCTTGTGTCTAGCATAATTATTGTTGACAGTTTATTAGCTTTAGATGTCCACTGTGAACTACACATGCTGTAGACATCGAAGACTCCCCGTTATCGCCCACCGGAAACCTGCCGAACTTGTGGAATCACATCTTTATAATCTCTATCTATTTGTAATATAGATCAGTGTTTAATTTAACTAAAATATTTTATAAATGTTACAATTAGTAATTATTACAAATGAAAACATGTTTTAAAAGACATGCTATTATAATCATTCATCTAGATCGAATGCCTCCTTCAAGTAACACAAGATAAAATTCATCACACATCCATATATACCCACAATGATAAGAACTTTTTTAGAAAGATATAATATTC
This sequence comes from Oasisia sp. SBJ-2009, assembly GCA_964017155.1. Classification (NCBI taxonomy): domain Eukaryota; kingdom Metazoa; phylum Annelida; class Polychaeta; order Sabellida; family Siboglinidae; genus Oasisia; species Oasisia sp. SBJ-2009. The sequence continues at coordinate 21,107,146 of OZ024854.1, forward strand.
CTATGACAACGTGAATTACTTCTAGTTCAACTTATGAATATGATGGTTTCTGTATTTATATGCAGTGTTGGTTGCATCATTATAGTTCATAGTATTAAATATATTTTTTCTGCATAAAAAAAATAAAAATAACAAACAATTTATATTTGTTTGATGTACACACTAAATTCTAATTGTGATTTTTTTTTTTATTATTCACAACAGTTGGCTGCATTGCCCATTGAGAACTAGTTTAAGGAGAAAAGTACTTTTGTGTTTACTTCAAGTACATATTTTTACTTTTTACTTGTATTTCAAGTACATTTTTCTAGCAGTACTTTTACTTTTACGTAAGTAGCTTTTTCTAGGGTTACTTTTACTTTTACTCAAGTACAAAATAAATGTACTTGTTACAGCTCTGGTTGGTACCGGGGGTTGGTACGATTCACATGTGCCATTCGTGCAAAGCATTTGTGTAAACAAAGCCCGGCGTGTCCACTGCATTTGAAAGTGACATATTAATCAGCTTATACGAAGACTAATACAGATTGTATTTGGACTTCATTTTGTGAATCCAACTAGCCCATGCCCCCATGTTACCCCCATATTCATTTTTTTAAATCGCTTTGGCATTTTGCTACATCTTTCCCTTTAGGACGCGACCTGTTTCTGGGATACACTTCAAGAATATAACGCACCTTTCAAACGTTTTAAGGTGGATGACTGCCTTTTCCCCACGCCTTGCTAGGTGACTTGGATAGTTTGGTTTATATATAGCTTACTGCTGCTGCTTCTGCTTCTACTGCTACTGCTACTGCTACTACTACTGCTACTGCTACTGCTAACGCTACTGCTACACTGCTACTGCTACTACTACTGCTACTGCTACTGCTAACGCTACTGCTACTGCTACTGCTACCGCTACCGCTACCGCTACCGCTACCGCTACCGCTACCGCTACCGCTACCGCTACCGCTACCGCTACCGCTACCGCTACCGCTACCGCTACCGCTACCGCTACCGCTACCGCTACCGCTACCGCTACCGCTACCGCTACCGCTACCTCTACTACCAGACTACCAGACTACCAGACTACCAGACTACCAGATTACCAGACTACCAGACTACCAGACTACCAGACTACCAGACTACCAGACTACCAGACTATCAGACTACCAGACTACCAGACTACCAGACTACCAGACTACCAGACTACCAGACTACCAGACTACCAGACTACCAGACTACCAGACTACCAGACTACCAGACTACCAGACTACCAGACTACCAGACTACCAGACTACCAGACTACCAGACTACCAGACTACCAGACTACCAGACTACCAGACTACCAGACTACCAGACTACCAACTACCAAACATTGCACTCACGGAATGGATACACGTCCACGCCGCACAGTTTCAGTTGTGTTCCAGACCCCGGCTTGATGAACACATATCGACCGAACACGTTCTTGAGATCACATCGCACCATACCGCTGAACTTGCTCGGGACGACAGAGCACACGTGATATGACGTCACAGGAAGATTGCTGGGTCTCGTTATTCTTGGATCAGTATCAGTTGCTGCCACTGTGACATAATCTGGCGCCACACATACACAATTAACGACAGTTGGCACCGTGGGAAATATGACAAAAAGAATTCGCTGGATCAATCAATTTTATTTTAACACCACATATCTCTACAAAGTAGATAAATTGTATCCGTGTTAGTTCATCGTATGTGTGTGTGTGTGTGTGTGTGTGTGTGTGTGTGTGTGTGTGTGTGTGTGTGTGTGTGTGTGTGTGTGTGTGTGTGTGTGTGTGTGTGTGTGTGTGTGTGTACATGTATGTGCATGTGTGTGAGTGTGTGTGGGTGTGTGCGTGCGTGTGTGTGCGTGCGTGCGTGCGTGCGTGCGTGCGTGCGTGCGTGCAAATATGCTTGCGAGTGAGCGTGTGCTATATTACTCAATCTATTACTTTCTATTGGTGTTTTCTTCGAAGAAAGAAACATGGTAACGTTTGCTCCCTCAGGATACAATTATTGTTCAGAACGGTTTTTCATTAAATGTCTATAGTTGTTTGTAATGAATCTATCTATGAATGTATATTCGATTATATTTCTGGATCTTTAGCATAACCCAGAAATACATTCTAGCGACATAGACCGTACGTAGCAGATGGCTGGATGACATTTTGTAAGCTGCTGTGAACCATTGACTACAGCTACAGATGCAATGTATATGTGTCTGTCTCTGTGCGTGAACTGTTCCTGCCTGATATGGCATTGTATAAAAAATCTCCCACCTGTCCTAAAGTTTGAGGGACGCATTTTCATTGTTGATGTCTTGTACGACACGTAGTTTCCTTTCCAGTAATACCATATGATTCCATGAGACTTTGGAACAGTGACGCCCTTTTTGTAATAGCGTCCATTTAGGTTCGAATTATGACACGCTTTGTACCACCAAGCGCCGTGATATTCTTCAGCGCAATAAATCCCATCGTTCTTATCCCAGGTGGTGAATGCGCAGTTTCTGTGATACGTCAGAGAATCACCTGAAATGATGCGATAAGAAGTATACGCGAACAACATAATGACTCGTGAATCATAAAATAATCTCACTAGCCGAGTTACCCAGGGGAAACGTTTGAGAATTGTGATCCGTGAGATTCCATCCCCACTTCTCTGGGTACACATTCTAGCCGAGATGCTCGGCTTTTGCACTGGAGACAAAGAAATCCTCCAGATGTAACCACATCTATGGTAATGATATTTATGAATTAAATCTTTGAGAACGCATCCCCAATTCCCTGCCCTAGAATCAGACCAAATGTCAAATTGTTTCCTCTGGAATTTAACTCAGGTACTAGTGCCATAATTATGAACGCTGACAATAGACGGAATCTCGAATGCCAAACATTTGAATCCCACCTCAAAACATCGAGCGATGACATTATAGACGGCATAATTATTCTGTCAGTGGTGGAAAAACTAACATCAAATTCTATGGTTGGAACTCCACGTATAGCATTTTGAAATATTTTGAAATATTGATCTGCTAAGTTCTCCAATTCCCCCAATTTGGAAACAGTTGATTCCACGAACCATCCCAGTGGGCAGTTGAAACGTTTTCGCAGCCGTCTCGCCGTAACTTCTTATTTACTGGAGGTGGATAAAATATATCTAACTCCACCGAAGTTCCCACCCTTGCCTTCCTGTTCCCGCGTCTGTGTACATACCCGATGGTAGACAGGCAGGCATTGGTATTTACCCATTTGACTTGAAGCGAGACCACTGAATCTCAAAGTGTACAGGTTCGATTCATTCTCGATAAAGAAGCCGCTGTATTCGGCGAAGCGTGCTTCAGAGTCGAATGTCTCCAGATCTACTCTCAGTACCTGGTCGCCGCTGGTTGATAGCGTGTGGATGTTGTCGTTACCCAACCAAAACTCTCCATTCGCCGAACCAAATCCGTTCTTGTACTCCTCCCATTGACGGAAGAAGTCAACGGATCCATCCAACCGTCGTTGGAATACCTGCAAACACAACGTCAAAAGTGAAAAGTCAAGTTATAAACACGAAACAAGGCAAATATGTTGTGTGGTATAGGTCAGGACAGTTTAGCATACAGTTCAAATATAAGATACTATGGCGTGTCATTCCACACCGACCTCAATGTAAAAATTCCTAGGACAACCTAATTGTTATGTAAAGTACTCCATCAACTACATAACTGCATTTCGCACTTGAACGAGACGAGAACGTGTGTGGATTGGTGTGATTACGTGTGGTGTGACGGTGGGTGCGCGACCGTGGTCACATGTGTCTTTATGTACGTGTGCGCATGTGCGTGCGCGTGCGTGCGTGCATGTATGTATCCATGTGTGTGTTTTGCGTGCGTGTGGTCATCACCGTCCATCCACCACCATCTGCCGACAGGTCGCAGTACACTTGCAGCGGTTGTCCTCTCGGGTAGATGGTATAGACGCCATCTGTGTGGGCGCCACGGTTTTGGATATCAGCACAATCTGTTGGAGATGCACATGTCAATTAGATTGTTGTAGGCTTTCAGAGCACTGCATATATGCGGATAATCACACACAATATAGCGTGCGTGCCTCTGAGTGTGTTTTGTGTGCGAATACGCGCGATCGAACGAACGCAAGCGTCCTCGCATGTGTTGGCCTTACGCGTCACAACAAATAAAGGTATTACATACTACAACAAAAAAACGAAGCAAACAAACATTGTATATCAAACATACTTGTAATGTTGTCTGTGGTGAGGCGCATGCGTATGGCCGCGATGCGTTTGCTGCGCTCGAGATCTGTCCAGAACGCGTCCCCAGCCGGAGTCTGGCTGCAGCAGTCAGCACCAAGCACATCGGGTGTCGTGCTCGGGAGCGGCGACACGACTGTCGACACACATGACTATCAACAGCGAACCAATCAGCATATAGGAAGTGTGTGAGACAACATCCTAGGGATGTATTCAACAACAATTATTATGATTTTAAAGGTTTTTGTTTCCAAATCTGAGCGTGTCTCTAGCGTGATTACATCAGCACCCTTGAATTGAACGTTGGTCTGCTACAACTGTCTAGCAACTCTATCTATGTCTAGCAATCTTATGTTGCGCTACGACGTAACAAACACGGTTATTCTGAGACCCATAGGACCGGCAAAAGATAATGTCTACGCACATTCAGACATATAATAGTTCAATACTTCCAGAACCAGGACAGGAGGAGCAGTATAGTATGTGTACACCTGCGCAAGTGGGTGTGCTGCGTTTTAATGATACAGTTATATTAATTTTAGGACGTCGCAATTCATGTATATTCTTTTTCACAAGAATCCTCACAACACATAGATTAACGGTTAACCAGACTGTGTGAAAAGTTTGCTTGTTTACAAACTGGTGGGAATCCAAATTCTAGACAAACAATCGCTGGTTTTATTCGACCGCTTCCAGTTGTTGTAACCTACTATAAGAGCATTCTATGCATGCGAGCCAATTTATATTTAATATATATTAGAGATTAGGTAATAGTGTTTAATCATGAATATATAATATTACCTAATCTTAAGACATGATTAAAGTGTTGATACTGTTTTTGTTACGTTTTATGTGTATTCTTTTAATTAATTTCACTATTTCATTTATGTATATATTTATTATTTTATGAACGCTGCAAACGAATTTCGTTTCTCGGACATGAAGTTTTATTGTATTGTTTTGTGTTGTACTGTATTTTACAATACTGTCATGTATTGTATTGTATTGTACTGTATTGTATTGTATTGTATTGTATTGTACTGTACTGTACTGTACTGTACTGTACTGTACTGTACTGTACTGTACTGTACTGTGCTGTGCTGTGCTGTGCTGTGCTGTGCTGTGCTGTGCTGTGCTGTGCTGTGCTGTGCTGTGCTGTGCTGTGCTGTGCTGTGCTGTGCTGTGCTGTGCTGTGCTGTGCTGTGCTGTGCTGTGCTGTGCTGTGCTGTGCTGAGTTGCGTTGCGTTGCGTTGCGTTGCGTTGCGTTGCGTTGCGTTGCGTTGCGTTGCGTTGCGTTGCGTTGCGTTGCGTTGCGTTGCGTTGCGTTGCGTTGCGTTGCGTTGCGTTGCGTTGCGTTGCGTTGCGTTGCGTTGCGTTGCGTTGCGTTGCGTTGCGTTGCGTTGCGTTGCGTTGCGTTGCGTTGCGTTGCGTTGCGTTGCGTTGCGTTGCGTTGCGTTGCGTTGCGTTGCGTTGCGTTGCGTTGCGTTGCGTTGCGTTGCGTTGCGTTGCGTTGCGTTGCGTTGCGTTGCGTTGCGTTGCGTTGCGTTGCGTTGCGTTGCGTTGCGTTGCGTTGCGTTGCGTTGCGTTGCGTTGCGTTGCGTTGCGTTGCGTTGCGTTGCGTTGCGTTGCGTTGCGTTGCGTTGCGTTGCGTTGCGTTGCGTTGCGTTGCGTTGCGTTGCGTTGCGTTGCGTTGCGTTGCGTTGCGTTGCGTTGCGTTGCGTTGCGTTGCGTTGCGTTGCGTTGCGTTGCGTTGCGTTGCGTTGCGTTGCGTTGCGTTGCGTTGCGTTGCGTTGCGTTGCGTTGCATTGCATTGCATTGCATTGCATTGCATTGCATTGCATTGCATTGCATTGCATTGCAGTGCAGTGCAGTGCAGTGCAGTGCAGTGCAGTGCAGTGCAGTGCAGTGCATTGCAGTGCAGTGCAGTGCAGTGCAGTGCAGTGCAGTGCAGTGCAGTGCAGTGCAGTGCAGTGCATTGCATTGCATTGCATTGCATTGCATTGCATTGCATTGCACTCCATTGCACTCCATTGCACTGCACTGCACTGCACTGCACTCCATTGCACTCCATTGCACTCCATTGCACTCCATTGCACTCCATTGCACTCCATTGCATTGCAGTGATGTCTTAGTCCGTTATCGATAACACATACATGACATTAGTCATTTAAACTTAAGTGCGAATTAATCCTCTTACTGATAGAACTGCTAAATAAAGCGGTCATAACCAGACATGTATTGTAGCATTCATGAGAACGAACTTGACCGTTGGTCTAACAGGGACCGGGACGTTCAGTGGACGAGTAGACATTCTCTAAATACCCGAATACACTTGGACTTCCGATAGGGACAGGACGGCGTTCGGCGCCCTGGTCTGCCGGAGGAAGAGGAATCGTCCCCAGACCAAAGTAGGCTGACAGACGAGGCTGGTCGTGCCGACCGGAAGTTGCCCGGTGTGGTTGGCGCACAACATGAACGATGATGGAGGCCGACTGGCGTCAACCGGCGTGTCCGTCAGTCCAACGAGGACGTCTGTCAGAGGTTCTGTCAACAGGCACGTCAATTATCATGTTAACAGTAAACGTATACAATGTAGTTATTTGGGAGGAGATCCGTTTGCCATGTTCCAGAGCTACGTAGAAATACAAACATCTATGTGCAATTCGTCTCAATTAAAGACAGTCGTGTGAGAAAGCATGTTCTGTGAAAACTACAGTGAACTATCAACAACGCTGAATTTATTCGGAACGATTACACAACTGATAGATGTTACGTTTCTGAAAGCATTAAATTAGATCACTCGCTAGACACGGATGTCATCCGGTCACTTCGGATTCACTCATACGCGCACGCGCACGCGCACGCGCACGCGCACGCGCACGCGCACGCGCACGCGCACGCGCACGCGCACGCGCACGCGCACGCGCACGCGCACGCGCACGCGCACGGGCACGGGCACGGGCACGGGCACGGGCACGGGCACGGGCACGGGCACGGGCACGGGCACGGGCACGGGCACGGGCACGGGCACGGGCACGGGCACGGGCACGGGCACGGGCGCGCACGCACGCACGCACGCACGCACGCACGCACACACGCACACACGCACACACGCACACACGCACACACGCACACACGCACACACGCACACACGCACACACGCACACACGCACACACGCACACACGCACACACGCACACACGCACACACGCACACACGCACACACGCACACACGCACACACGCACACACGCACACACGCACACACGCACACACGCACACACGCACACACGCACACACGCACACACGCACACACGCACACACGCACACACGCACACACGCACACACGCACACACGCACACACGCACACACGCACACACGCACACACGCACACACGCACACACGCACACACGCACACACGCACACACGCACACACGCACACACGCACACACGCACACACGCAC